>JAJGRX010000674.1:0-600000 GCA_025461125.1 Carex kokanica | reverse complement strand
TATTGCATGTTCTGCACTTGTATACATTACACATGATAAAAAAAATGTCATGCCTGTTTAATGCAGGGCCAGTATTAAAATTTAAAATACATAATGCATAGCCGGGGCTTGAACCCAAGTCAATACAATAACAATGTAGAAGTCTAACCACTAAGCTACAAGCACAATTAAGTGTGATAATTTATGTGAGAGGTTGAACTATATAAAAATTTCAAGAAAAGAAATCCAAATAAATTTCAATATTTCTGATAAAAAATTTATGTTCGAACACACTCGGGCTCTATATATATCTGATAAAACTTTTATGTTCGAACATCCCCCGGGCTCTATATATTTCTGATAATTTCGGACAGTAAATTTATTTTGGTGGAAATATTTATTTTGGGTTTCCTATGTATGTACTTTTTTATACGGTTTTATTAGTTGAGATGGAAAGTAAGATAATAAAAAATATCAGTTCTGTTTATATTATACTTGCCACTTTATTACACGAAAATTATGCTAATGAGCTTCATAAATTATATCATCCATTTTAACGAAGCTCATAATATCTAGACATTCAGTTAGATTTTAAAAAATAAATAAAGCAAATCTGTAAGTAGATATTTCTTTACCTCTAGCAGAATTCTGTTTTGGTTACTCGTAGAAATAAATTTATTTCCAATTACCAGTTGACTTTCTCTGATTTTTCTGGCTTAGAAAAGAATAAAAAAATGAAGAACTTCATAATGACCACATAAATTCCTTTTCCTTCTATGTTATATTTGTCTCATGCTGAACAAGTAGCAAGAAAGAAGACCCATGATGTTAATAGCGGGCCCTTTCTTTCAATGAACAACAAAAACTTATTACTACTCGGTGAGTTGGATGATTTAATAGCTTTTCAAAGATGTGGAGATTATCGGTATAATAAATACAAAATGCCTGTAAAATCTTAAATAATAAAGTATCTATATGAAAACTGCAAACTCTGTTTTAAAGAACTTTCGAAACAGTGAATCGTTCTAGCAAATTTTGCGAAGTACAAATTTGAAGCACACACTTATAGTTAGGAATGTTAACATTAGACAACTACAATTGAAGATACTACGTAGTAGATGGATACATGCAGTCCTCTTGTATGGATAAATTAATGAATTGTTGAGTTAGTTAGAGAAGTATTTGTTTAGATTATTTGCACTGAAAGGGATAGAGAGTGACTTGATAGAGGATTATTATAAAATGTAAGAAGTTTAAGAGGGTGGCATAATTAGATTGATTGTTATTTCGTTTGATCTTTACTCTTGTTGGGTTGTAAAAAATGATTCAGATACTTGATTTAGTTGATTTCTATAAAACAATTTAGGTAGTTTATTGTCATAGCTTACCACTGGTATTGCCTTGTTGTATGCACTATCTTTAGTTAATCTTTATATTTGAAATTGTTCCCTAGAACTTATTTGTGCTTAAGACATGAACTCTCAATTCTTTTATATATCTGTTATATATTCCAAATGACTTTAATGAAGTTGCCTTTGTAATTAGTATTGTAACGACTTCTCAAAAGCTTGTGTCATGATTTATTAATTGTTGAGAAGTTTCGAATAATAATAGAAATTTTAGACCCTTCACTACCAAAAGTTTTATATTTCATATAAAAATAATTGATGTTGTTCCATGAAAGAACTTAATTGGAAAAAATAATATATTTTTTATTGTTCCGGTCCATATATAGACTATGACAAAGGGAACATGCTTGACTGGGTAGAAATTAACTCAATGAAGACAAAACTAGTGCAAAATCCACGGTAAAGAATTGGAATCAGATATTAGAAACTTCAATTTCCATTCTTCATTTATAACTAGCACTACTAGAATTTACATTACTAGCATGGGTAACTAAAATTATTTACATGAGTAAATAACTCCCATGCTAAAAATAATTTCTGCATGGGCACCAAAAATTAATTAGATGGGATTAAAATTTTCGTCCCATGCAATTAATAATTCCATGCAAATAATGATGTTACCCATGCAATTGAATTTTTTCAATTTGAATTATTTTTCTTAGTCATAATCTGGACCGTTCATCTGGGAGAGACCAAAAACCCTAACCTGAGACTCACCGCCTCTCCTTTATCGAACTTGAAATTTTTGAATTTTTCGTCTTTCTCGTAACCTCTAACCCCAAGTGCTGAAGAGAAAACCAAGATCGGGGCATCCTCCCTCTCTCCTCCATCCTCATCGGTGTCTCCTCCCTCCCTTTCAGTATCTATTTTTCTCTGTCCCTCTTGCAAGTCAGGAGGCGGCTTGGGCGGCCGCTGGCCAGGTGCAAACGTTCCCCGTGTGGTCAGGCGAAGCGAGATGCGAGCGTGTGGGGGCTAGGCAAGAGCGTCGGGGCTGACGACAGGGACGGCTGGTGTGGCGCGCTTAGGCGAAAGGGGGCTGAGGTGCCTTGCTGGAATTTTATTAACCTTAAATTTCATTTATTTCCTCCTAATATTTAGTAGATTTATCATTTGTGAGCTTAATTTTGCTCTTATTGTTGTCTTCATCTTCTCACGAATTGACGACACTGCTGCGACGCCAATCGAACCCTAGTTTAGTCGCTTCGCCCTGCCCCGGTCCGCCTAGTCCCGCTCTACGTCGCTGTACTATACTGGTACTGGTTTGATTTGTTTAACCCCTATTACAATTTCTTTTTTAATTTGTCCTTCCCTCTCATTTTTGTGTTTAATTTATCAATTTGCGGGTAAGAGGATAAATGACAGTAACTTGATACCAGATTGGGTTAAATATGATAAAATTAGACGCCATAATGGTTCAAACCAGGTTGAGATTATTGTGCAGATTCATAGCACCATGTCCAAAGTTTGCCTAGACATCAATACACCTTCTCGGAGTACCCTACTGAACTTTCTAGAAGCAAGCTTTGCATGTCTTAATAAAAATTCTTCATGGAAGGATTCTTCCATTGTTGGATCCGGTACAGTTGGTACTGCAACTGACTCCTTAATCATTATAAGGTTTGCTCAGATTCACTGTGAGGTGGTTATTTCATTTAATTTCAGGATGTACTCTGGTTTTGTTGAAAAATTGACTAAACACAGTGGCTTCCTTTAGTCAAGTATTAGGAAAGAATATTGGATATGAAAATTATTCTTTTTTCCTTTGTCTCTTCAGTGCCATTGTCAAGGCCTATGAGAGAAATGCCTCTTTATCAGAGAATTTGCAGTTAATTGGAGTTCTCCTGTTAGCACTTTTCTGATCTCTTCGTATTGCAGTCATATTAAGGGAATAAAACTGGAATAATTCATGTTAGCTCTATGCTGCTTAATGTTCTTTCTTTTAATTTAGCTTTTGAGAAAGGTGATGGACTTTCTTGCATCGAATAACCTTTTACTAGAGGATAATGTCATGTCAAGGTAACTCCTATGATTTGATTTACTAATTAATTACTAAAATATATGTTATTTTTTGCACTCAAAATGCAAAGTGCTGATGTTTATGTACTTGTTGCTATTAACATGTCTTGTAGATTCTTAAGCGCATTTCTTCATTGTCTATACTTGGTTCTATCAGATCCTAAGGGTCCTCTAGCTAGTCATGTGAGTGCAAAGTTGATCTCCTAATTTATCAACCACAGATTTTTTTTTTGTACTTGTAAAGTTTATATTTTCCTTTCCAAAGAGAAAAAGATAAACTTGTCCCTCAAAAAACTGGTACATGGTGAACTTTCTTCATTCAGGCGGTTAATATTATCCTATTAAATTTTAAGATGACAGGTTTTGTGCCAAAACTCCCACTATTCTTCATGTATGGCGTCTCATAATCTAAAGATATAGGCGTTCAATTTATGAGAAGCTATTTGAAGATAAAATTAGAATTCAGATCATAATGGTTCAGATCAGAATTCAGATCATAATTGTTTAGATCAGAATTCAGGTACACTCTTCAGCAGCGTCAGTTATGGGCTCTCAATATAATGAGAAGCTATTTTGTTAACTTGTATGGTTTTTGGGTCAAAAGTTATAATAATGCTTGTAATATTGTTGATGCAAAAACAAATTAATACAATATATATGTTATTTCTAGTATACGTTGATTAATACGTGATTTTCATATTATTTGTTTTCTATTCTGATTTGATGATAATTTGTAATATTAATACATTTAATATGAAAGTAATTTAGCATAGGCAACATCAGAATTGCATGGGCAGTCATCGGAATTATGACAAATTTGAGCCATCTCAATTGCATGGGCCGTCTAATTTTAACCCATGCAAAAGAGGTCAGCACACTCATGCAAAAGGCCGATTTCATCAACGTCTGGGGTCATGTAATTGCATGGGCCGCCAAAAATTAACCCATGCAAAAGAGGTTTGCGCACCCATGCAATTGATCAATTGCATGGGCCCCATGTAAATAAGGGTCATTACCATCGATGTCAACTGTATGAACCCATTTGCATGGGATACCCATGCAATTGGCATTAATTGCATGGGTAGCGCATGCAAATGAGCATTTTTTGTCCCATACAAATATTCCAAATTCTAGTAGTGTAGTATCATGCCCGTGCGTTGTAACGGGGACATCACTACAAGAATAACTGAGTGCATTTTCATATTTATTCCCCTCCTCAAACATAGGTCCCTTATTCAAACATATTTATTTACAGTTTTTTTACTATGATTTGTAACAATAAACTTGTTTATTTTAGAATGACTAAGTGCTCAGCCCTTTGCCCTACAAAACGTAGTATAAAGCCATGATGCCTCCATTTACTACTGTAGGCACTACCCACACATAAATCTTCTCCTCAATTTATATACGTCTATTTGGTACAGTAAAAAAACAAATAATAATTGCATGTATTGAAAGTTAAATGACACAGAGTCACAATAAAACCCCTCGCATTATCGATTATACGAAGCAATCTTGCAATAATAGTAGCAAAAGTTGCTAGTATTTCTTGTTACCAGCCATAACCACACTTGATATATGGGTATGATAATAGGTAGTTTAGGCAAATTTTCGTAAATATATATTTTTTAAAAAGAATCTTTCTAAGCATAGAAAAAGAACAACAATGTCAACAAAATTTTCTGCTGCTTTGTGCTTCTATGAATTTTTCTTGGTTTTATTGGAGGGCTTCTATGATTTTCAAAGGGTCGTGGATTAGATCTGTATAGAAACAAAATTGAAAATATATTCTAGATTTCCCATGGCAATATATATAGAAACAAAGTAAGAGAAATAAGAAAGGAAAAAATCAATTCGTTGTGATCGATATAGAAACGCAGAAGAAGTTTGGAAACAAAGAAATAAGAAAACGGAAGGTGAAGTCTACTCCATTGAAGAGGGAGGAATAAGGAAACAAAGAAATAAGGAAACGGAGAAATTTCGGACTCTACTAAATTTTAATTGTAATGTATCGTGTGGCAGTACGTGTGGTGAGTATGTTTTTAACTAAATTTAGACTTCTACACATAAAACATATATATTTAATCAAAAGAATACAGATTATGTGATTGGAGGGCTGAGATTAAATCCGAAATTTTAACTTTCAATCGTAGCCGTTGGCGGATTGGACACCCAACGTGCTTAATAATGGAAAATGGGGAAATGGAGATATAGATGCTGATGGCCTCAGCCTCAGTTATTTAGAGTAGCTAGCTGTGAGAGGTTTGTTTCTGGAAATAAAATTGGCATTTAAGATGGCATATGTTTTGTCATCTGTGTAGATATCTCACAAAAACATTGCATTCAAAATTTTAATTTTTTTTAACAACCTTAAACCTCATTGTCCCGCCTAAATTAACATATATGGCAATGTGCTAAATTGTCTTGTTTGTAACACGAACATATATTGAGCTATCCAAAGTGAGTACAATGGAAAAATATATCGTTGTATACAAGTCTTAATTATATTTGACATATGTTTTATCAGAAAAAATAGATGTTATATTTAGATTAAAATATAGTTTTAGGGAGTAGTGGGTGCTTTAAATACGTATGAACTTCTGTAATTTATTGAACGTGGAAATACAAATTTAATAGATAATCATGCAAAGAGTTTCTACCATACATTATGTTCCCTTTGTTCATGATAACAAAGTATTTCACAAACAAAGCTCGTAGATATTTCCATCAATGAAAATTTCGAAAGTAAAACCTATCTATAATGAAATTAAACCACTTTCTCCCATTCTCCCATGATATTGTAGCCCAAATTACAGAGGCAAATCCCACACCTAATCCCAATCCAATAGAAACTGAGAGTCCAATTATATCAGTAGCATACTTTCAAGGTAAACCATTACTAAACCCATGATCTGAAGGAGCTGCTGCACATTTCATCAATAAAGGACTACCACACAATCCTGGATTCCCCAAGTAAGATGCATCTGAAAAAGTTGAGAACTGACGGGCTTCAGGTATTTCTCCAACAAAATTGTTGTATGATAGATTTAGTGCAGAAAGAAAAGTGAGAGAGGTGAGTTCTTGAGGGATGTGTCCGGAAAGCTGGTTGGAGGAGAGATCCAGTATTTGAAGTTGCTGTAAATTAGCGAATTCCAGTGGAATTGAACCAGTCAGGGCATTATGAGAGAGGTTAAGCATATCAAGTGACTTGAGTTGCCCGATCTCTTCCGGTATTTCCCCCGAAAATCCATTATTTGACAGATCAATGTAACTAAATTTGCCAAGTGAGAATATCAGATCAATACTCTGCCCTTTGTATGTGATTGAAGCTACATTATACGGAATGTAACTTGCGTTCATGTCATCGTAATATGAGAAACTGCTATTTGATGCACCCATCATAGCCATCAGATCCAAAAAAAAAAAATTGGGCAATGTACCACTGAAATGATTTGAAGAAAGGTCAAAAACTTCTAGCATTGGAAAATAAGAATCATTTCCTTTTGTTTTGATTCCCACGTCTGAAATTTTTCCATAAAACATATTCGATCTTATGACAAGAACTCTCAAATTTTCAAGATGTCCAAGCCAATATGGAAATTTGTTCACTATCTGATTGTTTCCCAGGTCTAAGATCTCGAGAGAATTACAATACATCAGGAAGTTGGTCAAACTTCCATTTATTACATTTTCACTTAGATTTATTGTCTTTAGTCTGGATCCTTTACTAATATTTCGTGGCAATGGCCCGATTAATTTGTTACTTTTTAGGTTAAGCACTTTCAATTCACCATAATTTAGAAGACAAGGTGGAATTGTACCAGTTAAATTGTTATATGAAAGATCAACCACTGTTAGTGATGTCAGATGACAAATGGAAAGGAGAATCTCTCCCGTGAGACTATTATTTGAGAGGTCTAAGGATTCAATATTTGTTTGGTAACTCAGGAAAGTTGGGAAATATAATAAATTGCACGATGCCAACCCTAGTTTTACTTGTTGTGGAAATGTAGCATAGAATGACTTGTTATGGTTTTTGCCTTCTATAATTGACAACTTGTTGTTTGAGAGATCTAGAGATTCAAGTTTCTTATTGTTCTTGATGACATCTAAATTAAATGTACCATTGAAGTTATTTGATGAAAGAGTTACCCAAAAGAGGTTGGAGGATTTAAATATGGAAATTGGCAACGGCCCTTGAAGATTGTTGTTATTAAGTTCAATTTCTGCCAAATTTGATGATCCATTTGAGAACTCAGGTTGAAATCCGGACAACTGGTTTCGTGATAGGTACGCACCTTCCAAAGAAGGGAGAGAAAACAAAGACATAGGTATAGTACCTGTCAATCTATTTAACCCTAAGTCAATCAAATAGAGTGTTGTAAGGTTTGTTATTGAAGGCGGAACTTCTCCATAGATGTTACAATCGGAAATATCCAATAGTGATAAATATTGGAGGTTTCCAATTGAACCTGGTAATGGACAAGTGAAATTTGTATTTGAAAGAAATAGATATTGCAAAAAGCTTTGCTTCTTGAATTCTGTCAGTTGACCTGACAACTCAAAGTTGTCAGATAAATCAAGTTCTGTTAGATTTGGTAGGTGGAATATTTCATCGGGTAAATTTCCTCTTAGTCCACAATCTCCCATGGATAGCACCTGAAGAGTTGGGCCTACTTGAAGAACTGCCTTGCCCAACTCAGATCCGTTGAGTGAAAGGTCAACATCATCCAAGCGAAGAACCTGGAGCTTGGTGAGGTTGCTGAGTAAGGTTTTTAGGCTTGTGTCATGAAGATACAACGTATTGTCTGATAGGTTAAGTGTAATAAGGTTTGTGAGGGCAGAAATGTCGGTCGGAACTTGCCCGACAAAGTTAGAAAGGGATATGTCGAGATGGGTTAAATTACCAAGTCGCTCAAACCCGGTTTGTGGAAGGGTAATATAATCGAAGTAGTTCCTAGAAAGGTCTAGGTACTGAAGAGAACTGAGATTGAACAAAGAAGGGTTCAGTTTACCCGAGATGGATTGGTCGGTAAGGTTTAGTGCAGTCACCATACCTGTTTGCTTATCGCATGTGATGCCATCCCATATGCAACAGTCGGTAGTTGCATTCCATGAATGGAGTTCAGTGGTGTTGAAACCTTGCTTGAGTTGAATCAAGGCATCACGTTGGTGAGGAATGCAGTGGGCTTGTGTTAGAGTGGTGGTTTTGATGGATAAGGAGAAGAGGACAAGTGATATGGAAAGAAGTGCAACAAGTGCCATTGCAGGAGAGAAAGAGTAAGCAAGACAATTAGAGCGTTGCATTATTTTAAGATGTTGAGTACCCATATATATAAGACCATGCATAAGGATTTAAAAAGAAAGAAAGCTCGAAATTAATTGAACAGAGGAAATACTTGACTTCAAAGAACTTTCTCGGATTAAAAAACAGATTAGGATTTAAATTCACAGAACTTTCATAATCTAAAATGGTTTACATCCTCTTTCTATTGTGGTCACAAAATATACGATTCTCATGGTCAGATGTCAAAATAATTTGTCAGTCTTTAATTCATTTAATTCTTGCTTACCTATAATATTATATCTTTGATCTGCTGTATAAATTTATTTAAAATTTAATGTGGGGTCAGGGATTGGGGTTTGCACTGGTCCACAAAATAAAATAAAAAATTAATAAAAGATTTTAGAAAGTAAATTTTGTTTCCCCTTATGATTTTTGTCTAACAACTTATTTATTTTTAGTTCTCTGCTGATGAGAAATAAATTGACATTTTTTATATGAGAAGAAGCTTGCCAGCCTCTCCATCATTAAAAAAAAATGAACAAAATTATCTCGGCGCAAAATTTATTAGTTTTTATTAATTCTTGAGAATAAAAAAACAGAAGATAATTGGTTGCAGTTTTTATTTATATTACAAACATTAATTATTCACTCCTACAAAAAAAAGTTACTACGAATTCCCTACTACTACAAACGTCAAGTCTATGCTGTGCTAAATACTTTTTACAGTGACTAATTTATGATATGAACTAATTGGTCTGCTTTGATTATTTTACATTCAATTGATTTTGGTGGAAATAATTATGTATTTGGGTTTCTTATGTATATACTTTTTTATTCGGTTTTATTAGTTGAAAAGGAAAGTTAAATAAACCAAAATATCAGTTCTCTGCATATTATACTAATGAACTTCATAATATGATCAAATCAAATACCTAGGTGAAAAAGCTCATAATACCTAGTTATTCAGTTAGATTTAAGAAAATAAATAAATCAAATCTGTAAATATTAATTTCTTTACCTCTTGCAGATTTTTTTTTTTATTACCCATAGAGAAATTTTCTTTTGAATTACCAGTTGACTGACTCTAATTTTTTTATTGACTTAGAAAGTAACAGTCAAATCAAATACTTCTAATGACCACGCATGTTTCTTTCCCTTTATCTTATCTTTTTCTCGTCGTAAACAAGTAGCAAGAAAAAAGGCCTTTCATCTTATCTTTTCAAGACCACATAAGTTTCCTTTATCTTATTGGTTGAGATAGCAGGCCCCTTGATTTCATCAGTCTGACCAGACCCTCCTAACTTATTGTGATATGAACTTAAGAGTCCTAGATTATTTGTTTGCTCAGGTCATTTTGCATTTAACTTTAATTCAATTCATTCTGGTGGAAATAATTCTGTTTTTGAAGCACACGCTTAAAGTTACAAGTGTTAACTTTAGACACGTCCAATTGAGGATTTGTGGCATAACGATAGATATATTTCTATAGATTATCTGCACTGAAAGGAATAGAATGACTTTTGATCAGAGGATTAATCAGGGGGGCTATATTTAGCTTGATTGTTTCATTCGTTAGCTATTTTAGTCTTGTTGGGTTGTATAAAACTATTTGAATACTTGGTTTCTGTGATGTGATTTGGTGGCAGCCAGTAAAACAATTTAGGTCGTTTATTGGGGAAGAAGGAATTGTCTTTTTTTAATCTTTATATTTCAAATTTCTCCCCAGAGCTGGTCTATGCTTAGGACACAAACTCTCAAGTTTTTCTTATATCTGTAATAAATATTCCAACTGACCTTAATGAAGTTGCCTTTGGTAATTCATTTTGTAACATCCCAAAAACTTGAGTCATGATTTATTAATTATTTAGAACTTTTTAGTAATCATAGAAATTTAGACCCTTTGATACAAAAATGTTCTATTTGCAATAAGAAAAAGTAGATTATGTTCCATGAAATAGTTTAATTGGAAAAAATAAAAAAAATCAGAAATTACTTCCATAGAGCGTACATTCTGGATTTGTTCCATGAAATAGTCAATGATGTTCACAGTCACAGATGCACCAAGAGATTCTTGATTTGTTCCTCTCTCATAGACCATGAGAGAGGAAGGCTTTCAATGTCAAGTTAGCGTGGAAAAAGGGGCATGGTTTGATGTTTGAACTGAAGGAACGTGCTTGACCAGGTAGAAATTAAGTTAATAAAGAAAAAATTAATGAGAAATTAATTAATTGAAAATAGATGCTACAAAATTAAATTCACATTGTACATTTAATATTTAAACACTGATTGCCAGCCTCGGCCTCATTAAATTAGAGTTGCTGTTAGGGGCTTGTTTCTGAAAAATAAAATTGGCCTTTAAGATGCAAATATTATGTCATCTGCGCAGATATCTCACATAAATTTGTCTCTCAAAATTTTAATTTCTTCTATCCACTTTAAACCTCACGGGTCACTACTAAGTTAACATGTCTGGCATTTTTCTAAATGCAATAAATAAATCCGGACATTTCTTTCAATGCATATATATAAAGTATATGTAGACACAACCAATGTGTTTTCTTCCATAATGCAATAAAGATAGATATTTGCATGTATGGATATGCAAGCGAAATCAGGTACTGATAAACAGGACGGATCACAACTAGTATAGAGAAATCATTCTTGTTAATGTATATAATCATAACTTCTTACAAACATAATTTTTCTTAATTGTTGAATAATTGATTATTGAATAAAGACATGCGTTAAAACTTGTTAGAATGAATCAACAAATGATTATTAACTCTTTGTTGTATAAAGTGATAAATCTCTTGAATCAAATTTGAGTAAAACAATATTAAACTGTGAAGAAAGGTTTTCATTTAAAGCAACTCTGTTCAGGGTTCACAAAGGATTATGAACGTTAATTCCAGCTTAAAAGCGAAAATTTAAACTGTTAACATGGAGAAAACAAATTGCAACTCTGTTCGTGTCAGTTCTTCTTTAGTTTTGGTCATTCTTTCTTTTTACGTGAATTTCTATCAACAAAAGCATGGAGATTCACTTTAGAATTTAAATTTATTTGTATATTTTATCTTCAATGTAGCATAGGAAAAAAATAGAAAAGACAAATGCTCATAGGAAAAAAATTAAATAATATACCAAAAAAAATTTGTGCATTGATGAATATTTGAATATATACAATATTTGAAGGGTCCACAATTTAATTTGAATGTAGCTCTCTGTGTTGAAGAATATTTGAATATATAGAATAATTGAAGGGTCCCCAATTTATTGTGACAGAGAAATGAAAGGGAATGTTGACCTTGTTAGAGAAGAAGAAATATGGAAACTGATGTAGAGTGATTGTAATTGGAATTGAAACATATGTGGAGAGACTTCAGAAGAGACTTGAAAAATCAGCTGGATGCAATGATTCAATCGATGTCTTAATTGCATTTTTAAATTTGACTGTTAGTTCCACGGAGAGAAGACTTATCTATTCAAGTAGTACTGAATAGTCTTCAGAAGGAAGTGAGCTGTGAGCTGATCTATATTTATTTATTACTAGCAAAAGTAACGAAGTAGCATACGAAAAAGAGGAAACTGATGGGGCTTGATTCTAAAAATATATGTAGATGATATCTCTCATAAACTTGGCTTTCAAAATTTTAATTTTTTTAATCACCTGAAATCTCATGGATCAGGACTAAATTAACATATCTGGCATGTTGATAAATGCAATATATAAATCCAAACATTTCTTTGCAGTCCAAAACCAATACATCACTTCTACAAAGTCTAAAAAACATAAGGTGATTGGATGCAACATTTATTTTGATAAAAAAAAAAAACATGGATACATCACTTCTACCAAGAAAGTTACTAAACTGACCGTACTGATTAATTTATGATATGAATTTAAGAGGCAGAGATTGTTCGTCTGCTTTAATATACAGTTTTGTAATTTTAATATTTAAAAAGAAGATGATTGGATGAAATATTAACATAATGTTCAAGTCTATGCTGTCCTAAATACTTTTTTATTGGGACTAAGGTGTGATAAGAATTTAAGAAGCTTAGATTGTTGGTTTGCTTTAGTTTTTGCATTTAATGCAATTATATTAATTTTGGTGGAAATTATTCTGTATTTCTATTTGTTTGGTGCGGTTTGTCAAAACACCTTGCTAATTGCGTTTCAAGTCTATGTATGTACTTTTTTCTTCTGATTTATAAGTTGGAAAGGAAACGAAAGTTAAATAAAACAAAATACCAATTCTGTCTATTTTATATATGCTTGCCATGTTACACGAAAATAATGTGAATAAGTTTCACAATAATCATGTATTATATATTTTAACAAAGCTCATTTATAAAACCTATTCAGTTAGATTGAAAAATAATAATAAACCAAATATAGCGAAGTTCTGTTTTTATTACCCAAAGATACATTTTTCTTTCGTTTAATTAATCAGTTGACTGACTCTGATTTTTGGATCGACTTACAAAGGAACAGTCAAATCAAATACTACCTTTCTATCTTTGTCTCATGCTGAACAAGTAGCAAGAAAGAAGGCCTACGATGATGATAGCGGGGCCTTGCTTTGAATTAGCAACACAATTTTTTGCTACTTGGTCAGTGGGAAGATTTAACATAGCAGTTTTGGCTTCATGCAGCGTACGAACCATATGCAGAAATGTTTTGGTTCTATAATATATGTTGGAAGTTGATTCAAAATTAACACACCTAATTAAGATGGCTGCCGAAGTTAGTGGGTTAGAATTTCTCCAAAATTAGAAGTCTGTATTTGTCATGTGTTCTAGAGTTAGTATTTCTATATTTAGTTGAGTTAGTGGAGAATGTGGTTTCCTTATTTACACTAGGCAGAAATAGCATGTAGTAGGGTTAGTGGATTCCTTATTTAGATTAATGTTTAGCTATAAATTCAGCATGTTGTAATCAAATTAATTAAGAAGGAAAAGTAGAATTATTTGTGTCAATCCTTCTTCCTCTGTTTACTCTTCAACAAAATCCAACAAAGTGGTATCAGAGCATGGTCGATCAACTTGGGGCGTTTTCAATGGCAGAAAACGGCAACAACACGGTGAATGTGACACAACCAGCAATTCCGCTGTTCAAAGGCGAGAATTATGCCTTTTGGAGCATCAAGATGACGACCTTGTTCAAGTCTCATGGCCTATGGGAGTTGGTTAACAATGGTCCACCAGATTCAGATCCGAACCAGCAAGAAAATCAGAAGAAAGATGCAAGGGCACTATTTTTCATCCAACAAGCAGTGCATGACACCATCTTCTCGAAAATTGCAGCAGCCACCAACGCAAAGGAAGCATGGACAACCTTGAAAACAGCATTTCAAGGGAGTACTCGAGTCATGGCAATCAAACTTCAAGGCCTACGCAAGGACTTTGAAACATTGCAGATGAACAAGGAAGAATCTGTGCAAATTACATTGCAGATGAACAAGGAAGAATCTGTGCAAATTTCCTTTCAAGAGTACAAGAGGTGGTCAATCAAATCAGAGTATTTGGAGACACCATGGAGGAGAAGACTGTGGTGGCAAAGGTGTTGAGAAGTCTAACACCCAACTTTGATCATGTGGTAGCAGCAATAGAAGAGTCCAAAGATCTAGACACCTATTCCTTTGATGAACTCATGGGGTCACTGCAGACTCATGAATCAAGGATGTCAAAGGCAGAAGATAAAGGCGATGACAAGGCTTTTTACATGAAGGGGGAGTCATCAAAAGCCAAATCTAATGGCTACCCAAGAGGCAAAGGTAGAGGAAGAAACAATTTGAGCAGAGGCAGCCACAATCCTAGCAGAGGACGGGCTAATTCCAGCAGAGGAGGTAGAGGCCGAGGTAGAAACAATCAAGCAAATTCATATGACGATTCCAAGAAGGATGTTCAATGCTATTATTGCAACAAGTTTGGGCACTATCAATCCGAGTGCTACAAGAAGCAAAGAGAAGAGAGTCAAGCAAGCTATGTTGAAGAGGAAGATGAGCAACCAACCCTCTTCATGGCATACACCGAAAGCAAGATTGAGGCAAGCAACAAGGGCACAGTAGGAGTGCACATAAAAGAAAATGGTGGCAGCAGTCCAGAAAGTGGCAAAATCATGGTGAGTAGAAATTTTTTGTTTGATGAAAAAGCCCTCAAGGTGGAGAATGTAGGGCTCATTCGTCAGAGGCCGTTGAAGCTGGTGTACAACCATGATATACGGCTGGCTCAGATGCCAGAAAAATGTAGTTTCAAGGTGTTGAGAGATATTGTGACGAAGAGGTTTCCTTCATTAAAATCTGTGCTGATCAAGTACAAGGATTCTGATGGGGATCTGGTTACCATTACTGATACACAAGTGCTGAGGATAGCAGAATCATGTTTAGACCAGCCTGTACAGATGGAGGCAGAGAAAGAAGAAAAGGGACTTTCCTTGATGAGACTAAATATTGTAGAAGTCAATCCTGAGCAAGAGCCAACAATCACAGAGGAGGAAACTGAAGTTCCTGTTTCCACCACAAATTTAAATGAAGTACCCAAAGAGGCCACAGCTGGAGCAGATGTTAACATGCAGGATTCGAAATCAGAAGCAGATGCTGGTGCTGCTGCTCCTGGGAGTAAAAATGGCGTCCCAGAATCTGATGAGAAGCATGTGCAGATGGAAACCGAGACCAAGGTGGAGTCTAAGAAGAAAGTAAAGAAGACCAATGTGTCAGTGCAAGAAATGGTATATGGTGCATTGCCAGCTGAGGAGGCAAAGACAAGAAAGAAGGAGAAAGAAAAGGAGAAGCAATTGAAGAAGATGCTAGAGGGCAAGCTTCTAACTGGGAAACAAAAGGAGCAGAGAAAATTGGAAGCTATGAGACGGCAGTTCCTTGCACAAAGTGCTGAGGGTTTGGGCAGTACAAGTTCTGGTACAACTGAGGTTAAAGAGAGGCCGAAATATGAGACAAAGAAGCAAAAGCCCAAGATGGTTGAAAAGGAGGTCATAGAGGAGGTCATGGAGGCTGATAATGATGTGGAAGAATCCACGGTGGATGATGAATCAGCCGAGTCACAATTTCAGGTAGCTGATATCGAAGAGGCTAAGGAGCAGATAGAAGAGGTGAAACCGACATGGGAGGATGACAATTGGGATACGAAGATCTGGAATGATGACTCAGAAGAAGAAGAAGATGTTGAAGCTTGGAGTAACCTATTTTGAATCAAGGGGGAGTGTTGGAAGTTGATTCAAAATTAACACACCTAATTAAGATGGCTGCCGAAGTTAGTGGGTTAGAATTTCTCCAAAATTAGAAGTCTGTATTTGTCATGTGTTCTAGAGTTAGTATTTCTATATTTAGTTGAGTTAGTGGAGAATGTGGTTTCCTTATTTACACTAGGCAGAAAATAGCATGTAGTAGGGTTAGTGGATTCCTTATTTAGATTAATGTTTAGCTATAAATTCAGCATGTTGTAATCGAATTAATTAAGAAGGAAAAGTAGAATTATTTGTGTCAATCCTTCTTCCTCTGTTTACTCTTCAACAAAATCCAACAATATATAGTATGTGTGCAGCATAAAGTCAAAACTGCTCTGTCAAAATCTTTATCCCAAAATAGTAAAACACTGATATAGAGTGATTGCAATTGGAAAGAAAATATATGTGTACAAAAATTGAGGAGTGACTTAGACTAATCAGCGGGATACAATAAAACTGGTGTATTTTAAAACACATTGGTAATTGGGTTTCCAATGTATGTACTTTTTTCTTCTGATTTAATAGCTGGAAAGGAAAGATAAATAAACCAAAATGTCTGTTCTGTCTATATTATATATACTGAACATGTTACAACAAAATTATGTGAATAAGATTCACACTAATCATGTATTATATATTTTAACAAAGCTCATAATACTGATTAAGTTAGATTTAAAATAAAAACACATAGGCAAGTAGAGATTTCCTTACCTCCAGCAAATTTACCAGTTGGCTGACTCTGATTTTTGGATTTCCTTACCTCCAGCAAATTTACCAGTTGGCTGACTCTGATTTTTGGATTTTCTTAGAAAGGAAACAGTCAAATAAAATATTTCTTTATGACCAAATACTTTTCTTTTCCTTTATGCTATCTTTGTCTCATGCTGAAAAAATAGCAAGAAAGAAGGCCTATGATGTTGATAGCGGGCCTTTGCTTTGAAAGAACAACAAATAAATTATTGCTACATAGTGAGTCAGTTGATTGCATAGCTTTTTTCAAAGATGTTAAGATTATCAATGAAATAAGTATGATGCCTATAAATATTATATAATAAATTTGAATGAGAAATTGCAAACTCTGTATTGAAGAATCTTGTCAAGAGAGAATCGTTATTGTAAATTTGGGTGTGTTAATTTCCACTGAAATGCATCTGCATGCGTGTTTGATCAAGTAGTAATTTAATTTGATTAACATTTTTTTCTTGATGTAGAACTACTAGAAAAGAAAAGAAACATGCTTATGTTGAATATATAGTATAGGAGAATGATTACACCAAAAAAAAAATATTACACCCAAAAAAAAAAATTGTATAGGAGAATGATTATGTTGAACATAAAGTAACGGGTCCACATTCTATTGTGAAATAGAATTGAAAGGGTATGTAGTAATGACATTGTGATAAAGAAGAGATAAGGAAACTGATGTTGAGTGATTGCAATTGGATGAAAAATAGATGTGACTGTAAGTTCCACGGAAGAGATGCCCAGTGAAGTATTGAATATTGCCTACATTCTTATTTTCATTTTGAGGAGGCATATTATTCATTCCATCTTATTTTTTATTCCATATGGAAACCCAACCATTTGATTTGTGTATAGGAGCAGCACTATCTCCTTTCTCACAATGACACCAGGGCTGTGGCACCTTGCTCTTTATCATTTTCACCGTCTTAATCTGTCAAACAAATCAGAATATCTGATCAAAAATAACTTTATTTTTTCCATGTAACAAAGTATAATCTAACTAATTACGCGATTTGAAGCAATCCGCATAGGAATAGTCTGTTCTTTTACATTATGTGTACTATATCTACGGTATATTATAATAGTGAGTTATTGCATGTTCTGCACTTGTATACATTACACATGATAAAAAAAATGTCATGCCTGTTTAATGCAGGGCCAGTATTAAAATTTAAAATACACAATGCATAGCTGGGGCTTGAACCCAAGTCAATACAATAACAATGTAGAAGTCTTAACCACTAAGCTACAAGCACAAGTAAGTGTGATAATTTATGTGAGAGGTTGAACTATATAAACATTTCAAGAAAAGAAATCCAAATAAATTTCAATATTTCTGATAAAAAAATTTATGTTTGAACACACTTGGGCTCTATATATATCTAATAAAACTTTTATGTGCGAACATCCCCCGGGCTCTATATATTTCTGATAATTTGGGACAGTATACATACATTACCAATGACAAAGACAAGAGCCACAATACTTGATAAAACTTTCTTTTAAGTTTCATAATATACATGTATAACCAAATAGAGTACAAACTTGTTACGGTATAATAAAATACAAGCGAAATACCATAACAAACTTATTTTAAACAAAATATGCTTATCATTGTGGCCACTTCCGCAACTTCAAATTCGACCTCTCGTTTCTATGTCTTGCACTTTGTACCTGGAACCCACCGAAGTGGAAAAGGTAAGAGATTGAAAATCTCAAAGTGCGGTATTTAGTTCCAGTCGAGTTATTCTAAGGCCCAACCAACAGAAACCAAATAGCGCCAAACACAAATATTAAAAGAGCAACACTAATCATCAAGCCAAATAAATAATTCTCAATCAGTAGTAAACTGGTAGCATGAATCAATGTAGACCAAAATTAGAACCTTACGAAGTAACCCAAAAATAAGTTTACCTGTGACATTTCATTAACTAAGTTATGCTTATGATAACATAAAAGTTCTATAAACTCCAAAGTGCAATGCTCACGCAAGTAGATTGATTATAAATTCAAACATGCATGAAATGCTAACATATCATATCAAATACTCAAATGCTCATGAATCTTACTAATGCACAAATGTTCTTGTAAATCAATTCTTTTGACATTTCTATCTTGCGATCCAGATTCGACACTTATCTGACTACGGGTCATGCGCTACCACGAATACGGCGCCTACACAATTTCTGTTATGCGCATAACTTGAAATTGTGCGCTTACCACGAATACGGCGCCTACGTGCCTTCAGTTATGCGCTTCCACGAATCAACGGCGCCTACATAACTGGATCACGCGCTACCACGAATACGGCGCCTACGCAATTTCTGTTATGCGCTTCCACGAATTAACGGCGCCTACATAACAAAAATTACGCGCTTACCACAAATACAGCGCCTACATGACCCCGATCATGCGCTACTACGAAAAGACAGCGCCTACATGACCGGTCAAGTTTCCATGTATAATATTCAATCAAATGCACATATGTCTATGTTATGCTTCATGAGAAATACCATGCATTCTTATCATGCAAATCAAAACTATAACAAATATCTATAGTATGACAAACAGCTAGAAATCAACAAGCAATAATCAAGACAATAGCAATCAAGCAAACCAAATCATGTTTCAAATAATATTAAACCAAATGATTAAAATCATGACATGCTCTAGTCTCAAGAATTGATACGGGAATCACCAAATACTGGACTGAAGTTCTATGTCTATAGTTTGTCACCATACCAACTGGTTTGATTAACAAATTAACAAGGCTGTTATTAAAACATCTACTAATTCTAGTGCAATCCATTCATGTCAATTTCAGTGCAGTCCCTTTATATTTGGTCAATACCCATATGCTATGTTAATTATGCATGCCTTGCAAACATGAACCGTTACCCAATAATTGATCAATACTTACTCTATAACAATCAAGCAACCCAAATCAACAATTATAAGCAAGCAATAAAAAAATTAAGCAAACCAAATCAACACTTGTAATCTAGCAATCAACAATCAATAAAATTAGTTGGAAGGAGCTAGGAATAACTCGAAATCCGCACCTTTTAACGTTGGGCACGACATGGCTCGAAGTCAGTTCACTGTTCGGAATCGAGTCAATCGAGTCGTTCGAGAGCAACCACGTGAACACAAAGCAATCAACTGAGCAACCCAACATGTTGCAGTCTTCTCCAATTTTCTCGTTTCCCGGCCACGTCGAGCTACCGATGCCTCTACTTTCTCCTCTTTTTCCTCTTTTCCATTTCCATTTCTCTCAATTTCTCCTTTTCTATTCCACTCTAATTTCCCTCTCAATTTTTCCTCTTATTTCCCATTTTTTAATGTCCCTCAAAATTTGCCCTTTCTTTTCCTCCTCCGTTCTGCTCCTTTTCTGGACGGACTACCCTTTCCATCAATTTTTCCAAGAAGAAGTGTTTTCCTCCGTGGAGAAATTATGTGACAAAAAAGTATAGTTGCCATAGTGGTGACATGTGTCCTCCACATGCATCCTTTTATCAATTAAATTCATTTAATTTTCTTACTTATTTAATGAAAAGTCAATTTACACTAAAACCCTTATATTATTATAAATAAATTAACTTGTAAATAATACGTTTTCAATTAACATGATGTTACAATAAATTTTAAAATACTTCAAACTAGACTAAATATTTAACAAGTATAATTGAATTAATTAACACATATAAGTAATTTACCATTCCGTAATGTAAATTTAAATATTTCCATATTTCCAAAATTTCTGATTTTAACACTAACAAAATCTATCAATCAAAATTTTGTTAAGGACTTTGCAATTACCAATTTCTAATTACATTTTCCTATGTATTTCTAGTTTTGATTCCAAATCAAATATATTTTCAACATGTACAAAAATTGGGATGTTACAGTATGTACTTTTTTATACGGTTATATTAGTTGAGATGTAAAGTAAGATAATAAAAAATATCAGTTCTGTTTATATTATACTTGCTACTTTATTACACAAAAATTATGCTAATGAGCTTCATAAATTATATCATCCATTTTAACGAAACTCATAATATCTAGACATTCAGTTAGATTTTAAAAAATAAATAAAGCAAATCTGTAAGTAGATATTTCTTTACCTCTAGCAGAATTCTGTTTTGGTTACTCGTAGAAATAAATTTATTTCCAATTACCAGTTGACTTTCTCTGATTTTCTGGCTTAGAAAAGAACAAAAAAATGAAGAACTTCATAATGACCACATAAATTTCTTTTCCTTCTATGTTATATTTGTCTCATGCTGAACAAGTAGCAAGAAAGAAGACCCATGATGTTAATAGCGGGCCCTTTCTTTCAATGAACAACAAAGAACTTATTGCTACTCGGTGAGTTGGATGATTTAATAGCTTTTTCAAAGATGTGGAGATTATCGATATAATAAATACAAAATGCCTGTAAAATCTTAAATAGTGAAGTATCTATAAGAAACTGCAAACTCTGTTTTAAAGAACTTTCGAAACAGCGAATCGTTCTAGCAAATTATGCGAAGTACAAATTTGAAGCACACACTTATAGTTAAGAATGTTAACATTAGACAACTACAATTGAGGATACTACGTAGTAGATGGATACATGCAGTCCTCTTATATGGATAAATTAACGAATTGTTGAATTAGTTAGAGAAGTATTTCTTTAGATTATTTGCACTGAAAGGGATAGAGAGTGACTTTACAGAGGATTATTATAAAATGTAAGAAGTTTAAGAGGGTGGCATAATTAGGTTGATTGTTATTTTGTTTGATCTTTTACTCTTGTTGGGTTGTATAAAACGATTCAGATACTTGATTTAGTTGATTTGTATAAACCAATTTAGGTAGTTTATTGTCATAGCTTACCACTGGTATTGCCTTGTTGTATGCACTATTTTTAGTTAATCTTTATATTTGAAATTGTTCCCTAGAACTTATTTGTGCTTAAGACATGAACTCTCAATTTTTTTATATATCTGTTATATATTCCAAATGACTTTAATGAAGTTGCCTTTGTAATTAGTATTGTAACGACTTCTCAAAAGCTTGTGTCATGATTTATTAATTGTTGAGAAGTTTCGAATAATAATAGAAATTTTAGACCCTTCACTACAAAAAGTTTTATATTTCATATAAAAATAATTGATGTTGTTCCATGAAAGAACTTAATTGGAAAAAATAATATATTTTTTATTGTTCCGGTCCATATATAGACCATGACAAAGGGAACATGCTTGACTGGGTAGAAATTAACTCAATGAAGACAAAACTAGTGCAAAATCCACGGTAAAGAATTGGAATCAGATATTAGAAACTTCAATTTCCATTCTTCATTTATAACTAGTATCATGCCCGTGCGTTGTAACGGGGACATCACTACAAGAATAACTGAGTGCATTTTCATATTTATTCCCCTCCTCAAACATAGGTCCCTTATTCAAACATATTTATTTACAGTTTTTTTACTATGATTTGTAACAATAAACTTGTTTATTTTAGAATGACTAAGTGCTCAGCCCTTTGCCTTACAAAACGTAGTATAAAGTCATGATGGCTCCATTTACTACTGTAGGCACTACCCACACATAAATCTTCTTCTCAATTTATATACTTCAATTTGGTACAGTAAAAATCAAATAATAATTGCATATGTTGAAAGTTAAATGACACAGAGTCACAATAAAACCCCTCGCATTATCGATTATACGAAGCAATCTTGCAATAATAGTAGCAAAAGTTGCTAGTATTTCTTGTTACCAGCCATAACCACACTCGATATATGGGTACGATAATAGGTAGTTTAGGCAAATTTTCGTAAATATATTTTTTTAAAAAGAATCTTTCTAAGCATAGAAAAAGAACAACAATGTCAACAAAATTTCCTGCTGCTTTGTGCTTCTATGAATTTTTCTTGGTTTTATTGGAGGGCTTCTATAATATAGAAACAAAGTAAGAGAAATAAGAAAATTAGGAAAAAATCAACTCGTTGTGATCGATATAGAAACGCAGAAGAAGTTTGGAAACAAAGAAATAAGAAAACGGAAGGTGAAGTCTACTCCATTGAATATGGAGGAATAAGGAAACAAAGAAATAAAAGAAACGGAGAAATGTATCGCTAAATTTCGGACTCTACTAAATTTTAATTGTAATGTATCGTGTGGCAGTACGTGTGGTGAGTATGTTTTTAACTAAATTTAGACTTCAACACATAAAACATATATATTTAATCAAAAGAATACAGATTATGTGATTGGAGGGCTGAGATTAAATCCGAAATTTTAATTTTCAATCGTAGCCGTTGGCGGATTGGACACCCAACGTGCTTAATAATGGAAAATGGGGAAATGGAGATATAGATGCTGATGGCCTCAGCCTCAGTTATTTAGAGTAGCTAGCTGTGAGAGGTTTGTTTCTGGAAATAAAATTGGCATTTAAGATGGCATATGTTTTGTCATCTGTGTAGATATCTCACAAAAACATTGCATTCAAAATTTTAATTTTTTTTAACAACCTTAAACCTCATTGTCCCGCCTAAATTAACATATATGGCAATGTGCTAAATTGTCTTGTTTGTAACACGAACATATATTGAGCTATCCAAAGTGAGTACATTGGAAAAATATATCGTTGTATATAAGTCTTAATTATATTTGACATATGTTTTATCAGAAAAACTAGATGTTATATTTAGATTAAAATACAGTTTTAGGGAGTAGTGGGTGCTTTAAATACGTATGAACTTCTGTAATTTATTGAACGTGGAAATACAAATTTAATAGATAATCATGCAAAGAGTTTCTACCATACATTATGTTCCCTTTGTTCATGATAACAAAGTATTTCACAAACAAAGCTCGTAGATATTTCCATCAATGAAAATTTCGAAAGTAAAACCTATCTATAATGAAATTAAACCACTTTCTCCCATTCTCCCATGATATTGTAGCCCAAATTACAGAGGCAAATCCCACACCTAATCCCAATCCAATAGAAACTGAGAGTCCAATTATATCAGTAGCATACTTTCAAGGTAAACCATTACTAAACCCATGATCTGAAGGAGCTGCTGCACATTTCATCAATAAAGGACTACCACACAATCCAGGATTACCCAGATAAGATGCATCCGAAAAAGTTGAGAACTGATGGGCTTCAGGTATTTCTCCAACAAAATTGTTGTATGATAGATTTAGTGCAGAAAGAAAAGTGAGAGAGGTGAGTTCTTGAGGGATGTGTCCGGAAAGCTGGTTGGAGGAGAGATCCAGTATTTGAAGTTGCTGTAAATTAGCGAATTCCAGTGGAATTGAACCAGTCAGGGCATTATGAGAGAGGTTAAGCATATCAAGTGACTTGAGTTGCCCGATCTCTTCCGGTATTTCCCCCGAAAATCCATTATTTGACAGATCAATGTAACTAAATTTGCCAAGTGAGAATATCAGATCAATACTCTGCCCTTTGTATGTGATTGAAGCTACATTATACGGAATGTAACTTGCGTTCATGTCATCGTAATATGAGAAACTGCTATTTGATGCACCCATCATAGCCATCAGATCCAAAAAAAAAATATTGGGCAATGTACCACTGAAATGATTTGAAGAAAGGTCAAAAACTTCTAGCATTGGAAAATAAGAATCATTTCCTTTTGTTTTGATTCCCACGTCTGAAATTTTTCCATAAAACATATTCGATCTTATGACAAGAACTCTCAAATTTTCAAGATGTCCAAGCCAATATGGAAATTTGTTCACTATCTGATTGTTTCCCAGGTCTAAGATCTCGAGAGAATTACAATACATCAGGAAGTTGGTCAAACTTCCATTTATTATATTTTCACTTAGATTTATTGTTTTTAGTCCGGATGCTTTACTAATATTTCGTGGCAATGGCCCGCTTAATTTGTTACTTTTTAGGTTAAGCACTTTCAATTCACCATAATTTAGAAGACAAGGTGGAATTGTACCAGTTAAATTGTTATATGAAAGATCAACCACTGTTAGTGATGTCAGATGACAAATGGAAAGGAGAATCTCTCCCGTGAGACTATTATTTGAGAGGTCTAAGGATTCAATATTTGTTTGGTAACTCAGGAAAGTTGGGAAATATAATAAATTGCACGATGCCAACCCTAGTTTTACTTGTTGTGGAAATGTAGCATAGAATGACTTGTTATGGTTTTTGCCTTCTATAATTGACAACTTGTTGTTTGAGAGATCTAGAGATTCAAGTTTCTTATTGTTCTTGATGACATCTAAATTAAATGTACCATTGAAGTTATTTGATGAAAGAGTTACCCAAAAGAGGTTGGAGGATTTAAATATGGAAATTGGCAACGGCCCTTGAAGATTGTTGTTATTAAGTTCAATTTCTGCCAAATTTGATGATCCATTTGAGAACTCAGGTTGAAATCCGGACAACTGGTTTCGTGATAGGTACGCACCTTCCAAAGAAGGGAGAGAAAACAAAGACATAGGTATAGTACCTGTCAATCTATTTAACCCTAAGTCAATCAAATAGAGTCTTGTAAGGTTTGTTATTGAAGGCGGAACTTCTCCATAGATGTTACAATCGGAAATATCCAATAGTGATAAATATTGGAGGTTTCCAATTGAACCTGGTAATGGACAAGTGAAATTTGTATTTGAAAGAAATAGATATTGCAAAAAGCTTTGCTTCTTGAATTCTGTCAGTTGACCTGACAACTCAAAGTTGTCAGATAAATCAAGTTCTGTTAGATTTGGTAGGTGGAATATTTCATCGGGTAAATTTCCTCTTAGTCCGCAATCTCCCATGGATAGCACCTGAAGAGTTGGGCCTACTTGAAGAACTGCCTTGCCCAACTCAGATCCGTTGAGTGAAAGGTCAACATCATCCAAGCGAAGAACCTGGAGCTTGGTGAGGTTGCTGAGTAAGGTTTTTAGGCTTGTGTCATGAAGATACAAGGTATTGTCTGATAGGTTAAGTGTAATAAGCTTTGTGAGGGCAGAAATGTCGGTCGGAACTTGCCCGGCAAAGTTAGAAAGGGATATGTCGAGATGGGTTAAATTACCAAGTCGCTCAAACCCGGTTTGTGGAAGGGTAATATAATCGAAGTAGTTCCTAGAAAGGTCTAGGTACTGAAGAGAGCTGAGATTGAACAAAGAAGGGTTCAGTTTACCCGAGATGGATTGGTCGGTAAGGTTTAGTGCAGTCACCATACCTGTTTGCTTATCGCATGTGATGCCATCCCATATGCAACAGTCGGTAGTTGCATTCCATGAATGGAGTTCAGTGGTGTTGAAACCTTGCTTGAGTTGAATCAAGGCATCACGTTGGTGAGGAAGGCAGTGGGCTTGTGTTAGAGTGGTGGGTTTGATGGATAAGGAGAAGAGGACAAGTGATATGGAAAGAAGTGCAACAAGTGCCATTGCAGGAGAGAAAGAGTAAGCAAGACAATTAGAGCGTTGCATTATTTTAAGATGTTGAGTACCCATATATATAAGACCATGCATAAGGATTTAAAAAGAAAGAAAGCTCGAAATTAATTGAACAGAGGATACACTTGACTTCAAAGAACTTTCTCGGATTAAAAAACAGATTAGGATCTGAATTCACGGAACTGTCATAATCTCTAATGGCATATATTATCTTTCTATTGTGGTCTAAAATATACGATTCTCATGGTCTGATGTCAAAATAATTTGTCAGTCTTTAATTCATTTAATTCTTGCTTACCTATAATATTATATCTTTGATCTGCTGTATAAATTTATTTAAAATTTAATGTGGGGTCAGGGATTGGGGTTGCACTGTTCCACAAAATAAAATAAAAAAATAATAAAAGATTTTGGGAAGTAAATTTTGTCCCCTTATGATTTTTGTTTAACAACTCATTTATTTTTAGTTCTGTGCTGATGAGAAAGAATTGACATTTTTTATATGAGGAGAAGCTTCCAGTTTTCTCCATCATTAAAAAAAAATGAACAAAATTATCTCGATGAAAAATTTATTAGTTTTTATTCATTCTTGAAAATAAAAAAACAGAAGATAATTGGATGCAGTTTTTATTTATATTACAAACATTAATTATTCACTCCTACAAAAAAAAGTTACTACGAAGACCCTACTACTACAAACGTCAAGTCTATGCTATACTAAATACTTTTTACAGTGACTAATTTATGATATGAACTAATTGGTCTGCTTTGATTATTTTACATTCAATTGATTTTGGTGGAAATAATTCTGTATTTGGGTTTCTTATGTACGCAATTTTTCATTTGGTTTTATTAGTTGAAACGGAAAGTTAAATAAACCAAAATATCAGTTCTCTTCATATTATACTATTGAACTTCATAATATGATCAAATCAAATACCTAGGTGAAAAAGCTCATAATACCTAGTTATTCAGTTAGATTTAACAAAATAAATAAATCAAATCTGTAAATATTAATTTCTTTACCTCTTACAGATATTTTTTTTTTGTTACCCATAGAGAAATTTTCTTTCGAATTACCAGTTGACTGACTAATTTTTTGATTGACTCAGAAAGTAACAGTAAAATCAAAAACTTCTAATGACCACATAAGTTTCTTTTCCTTTATCTTATCTTTTTCTCGTGGTAAACAAGTAGCAAGAAAAAAGGCCTTTCCTTTATCTTATCTTTTTAAGACCACGTAAGTTTCCTTTCCTTTATCTTATTAATGCTGATAGCGGGCCCCTTGATTTCATCAGTCTGACCAGACTCTCCAAACTTATTGTGATATGAACTTAAGAGGCCTAGATTATTTGTTTTCTCTGCTTATTTTGCATTTAACATTAATTCAATTCATTCTGGTGGAAATAATTCTGTTTTTGAAGCACACGCTTAAAGTTACAAGTGTTAACTTTAGACACGTCCAATTGAGGATTTGTGGCATATCGATAGATATATTTCTATTTATAGTTGATATATTTCTATAGATTATCTGCACTGAAAGGAATAGAATGACTTTTGATCAGAGGATTAATCAGGGGGGCTATATTTAGCTTGATTGTTTCATTCGTTAGCTCTTTTAGTCTTGTTGGATTGTACAAAACTATTTGGATACTAGGTTTCTTTAATGTGTTTTGGTGGCAGCCAGTTAAACAATTTAGGTCGTTTATTGGGGAAGAAGGAATTGTCTTTTTTTAATCTTTATATTTGAAATTCTCCCCAGAGCTGGTCTATGTGCTTACGACACAAACTCTCAAGTTTTTCTTATATCTGTAATAAATATTCCAACTGACCTCAATGAAGTTGCCTTTGGTAATTCATTTTGTAACATCCCAAAAACTTGAGTCATGATTTATTAATTATTTAGAACTTTTTATTAATCATAGAAATTTAGACCCTTTGATACAAAAATGTTCTATTTGCAATAAGAAAAAGTAGATTATGTTCCATGAAATAGTTTAATTGGAAAAAATAAAAAAAATCACAAATTACTTCCATAGAGCGTACATTCGGGATTTGTTCCATGAAACAGTCAATGATGTTCACAGTCACAGATGCACCAAGAGATTCTTGATTTGTTCCTCTCTCATAGACCATGAGAGAGGAGGCTTTCAATGTCAAGTTAGCGTGGAAAAAGGGGTATGTTTTGATGTTTGAACTGAAGGAATGTGCTTGACCAGGTAGAAATTAACTTAATAAAGAAAAAATTAATGAGAAATTAATTAGTTGAAGATAGATGTTAAAAATTAAATTCACATTGTACATTTAATATTTAAACACTGATTGCTGGCCTCAGTCTCATTAAATTAGAGTTGCTATTAGGGGCTTGTTTCTGAAAAATAAAAATGGCCTTTAAGATGGCAAATATTATGTCATCTGCGCAGATATCTCACATAAATTTGGCCCTCAAAATTTTAATTTCTTCTATCCACTTTAAACCTCACTGGTCACTACTAAGTTAACATTTCTGGCATTTTTCTAAATGCAATAAATAAATCCAAAAAAAATTAAATAATATACCAAAAAATTTGTGCATTGATGAATATTTGAATATATACAATATTTGAAGGGTCCACAATTTAATTTGAATGTTGCTCTCTGTGTTGAACAATATTTGAATATATGGAATAATTGAAGGGTCCCCAATTTATTGTGACAGAGAAATGAAAGGGAATGTTGACCTTGTTAGAGAAGAAGAAATATGAAAACTGATGTAGAGTGATTGTAATTGGAATTGAAACATATGTGGAGAGACTTCAGAAGAGACTTGAAAATTCAGCTGGATGCAACCATTCAATTGATGCCTTAATTGCGTTTTTAAATGTGACTGTTAGTTCCACCAAGAGAAGACTTATCTAGTCAAGTAGTACTGAATAGTCTTCAGCAGGAAGTGAGCTGTGAGCTGCTCTATATTTATTTATTACTAGGAAAAGTAACAAAGTAGCATACGAAAAAGAGGAAACTGATGGGGCTTGATTCTAAAAATAAAATTGTCATCTATGTAGATGATATCTCTCATAAACTTGGCTTTCAAAATTTTAATTATTTTAATCACTTGAAATCTCACGGGTCAGGACTAAATTAACATACCTGGCATTTTGATAAATGCAATATATAAATCCAAACATTTCTTTGCAGTCCAAAACCAATACATCACTTCTACAAAGTATAAAGAACATAAGGTGATTAGATGCAACATTTATTTTGATAAAAAAGAAGAAGCTTGGATACATCACTTATACCAAGAAAGTTACTAAACTGACCCTACTGACAGTACTCCAGTCTATGCTATCTTAAATAATTTTTACAGTGACTAATTTGTGATATGAATTTAAGAGGCAGAGATTGTTCATCTGCTTTAATTATACAGTTTTGTAATTTTAATATTTAAAAAGAAGAAGATTGGATGAAATATTAACATAATGTTCAAGTCTATGCTGTCCTAAATACTTTTTATTGGGACTAATTTGTGATATGAACTTAAGAATCTTAGATTGTTGGTTTGCTTTAGTTTTTGCATTTAATGCAATTATATTAATTTTGGTGGAAATAATTCTGTATTTCTATTTGTTTGGTTTGGTTTGTTAAAACACGTTGCTAATTGGGTTTCAAGTCTATGTATGTACTTTTTTCTTCTGATTTATAAGTTGGCAAGGAAACGAAAGTTAAAGAAACCAAAATACAATTCTATCTATTTTATATATGCTTGCCATGTTACACGAAAATGATGTGAATAAGTTTCACAATAATCATGTATTATATATTTTAACAAAGCTCATTTATAAAACCAATTCTGTTAGATTGAAAAAAATAATAAACCAAATATAGCGAAGTTCTGTTGTTATTACCCAAAGATACATTTTTCTTTTTAATTAATCAGTTGACTGACTCTGATTTTTGGATCGACTTACAAAGGAACAGTCAAATCAAATACTACCTTTCTATCTTTGTCTCATGCTGAACAAGTAGCAAGAAAAAAGGCCTACGATGATGATAGCGGGACCTTGCTTTGAATTAGCAACACAATTTTTTGCTACTTGGTCAGTGGGAAGATTTAACATAGCAGTTTTGGCTTCATGCAGCGTACAAACCATATGCGGAACTGTTTTGGTTCTGTAATATATAGTATGTGTGCAGCATAAAGTCAAAACTGCTCTGTTAAAATCTTTATCCCAAAATAGTAAAACACTGATATAGAGTGATTGCAATTGGAAAGAAAATATATGTGTACAAAAATTGAGGAGTGACTTAGACTAATCAGAGGGATACAATAAAACTGGTGTATTTTAAAACACATTGGTAATTGGGTTTCCAATGTATGTACTTTTTTCTTCTGATTTAATAGCTGGAAAGGAAAGATAAATAAACCAAAATGTCTGTTCTGTCTATATTATATATACTGAACATGTTACAACAAAATTATGTGAATAAGATTCACACTAATGATGTATTATATATTTTAACAAAGCTCATAATACTGATTAAGTAAGATTTAAAATAAAAACACATTGGCAAGTAGAGATTTCCTTACCTCCAGCAAATTTACTGTCAAATAAAATATTTCTTAATGACCAAATACTTTTCTTTTCCTTTATGCTATCTTTGTCTCATGCTGAAAAAATAGCAAGAAAGAAGGCCTATGATGTTGATAGCGGGCCCTTGCTTTGGAAGAATAACAAAGAAATTATTGCTACATGGTGAGTCGGATGATTGCATAGCTTTTTTCAAAGATGTTAAGATTATCAATGAATAAATATGATGCCTATAAATATTAAATAATAAATTTGAATGAGAAATTGCAAACTCTGTATTGAAGAATCTTGTCAAGAGAGAATCGTTATTGTAAATTCAGGTGTGTTAATTTCCACTGAAATGCATCTGCATGCGTGTTTGATCAAGTAGTAATTTAATTTTGTTAGCATTTTTTTCTTGAAGTAGAACTACAAGAAAAGAAAAGAAACATGCTTATGTTGAATATATAGTATAGGAGAATGATTACACCAAAAAAAATATATTACACCCAAAAAAAAAAAAATTGTATAGAAGAATGATTTATGTTGAACATAAAGTAATGGGTCCACATTCTATTGTGAAATAGAATTGAAAGGGTATGTAGTAATGACATTGTGATAAAGAAGAGATAAGGAAACTGATGTTGAGTGATTGCAATTGGATGAAAAATAGATGTGACCGTAAGTTCCACGGAAGAGATACCCAGTCAAGTATTGAATATTGCCTACATTGTTATTTTCATTTTGAGGATGCATATTATTCATTCCATCTTATTTTTTTATTCCATATGGAAACCCAACCATTTGATTTGTGTATAGGAGCAGCACTATCTCGATCCTTTCTCACAATGACACCAGGGCTGTGGCTACTTGCTCTTTCTCATTTTCACCGTCTTAATAAAAATAACTTTATTTTTTCCATGTAACAGAGTATAATCTAACTAATTGTACGATTTGAAGCAATCCGCATAGGAATAGTCTGTTTTTTTACATTATGTGTACTATATCTACGGTATATTATAATTGTGAGTTATTGCATGTTCTGCACTTGTATACATTACACATGATAAAAAAAATGTCATGCCTGTTTAATGCAGGGCCAGTATTAAAATTTAAAATACATAATGCATAGCCGGGGCTTGAACCCAAGTCAATACAATAACAATGTAGAAGTCTAACCACTAAGCTACAAGCACAATTAAGTGTGATAATTTATGTGAGAGGTTGAACTATATAAAAATTTAAATAAAAGAAATCCAAATAAATTTCAATATTTCTGATAAAAAATTTATGTTCGAACACACTCGGGCTCTATATATATCTGATAAAAATTTTATGTGCGAACATCCCCCAGGCCTGTTAGGAATGTTAACATTAGACAACTACAATTGAGGATACTACGTAGTAGATGGATACATGCAGTCCTCTTATATGGATAAATTAATGAATTGTTGAGTTAGTTAGAGAAGTATTTCTTTAGATTATTTGCACTGAAAGGGATAGAGAGCAAAGGGTATTTTAGTCTTAAATTTGCGAAAATTTGAGAGAGAGAAGGGTATTTTAGTCCTAAATTTTTTTTTTTTTAACAAAACTAATATAGTATAAATGACAAAATTAGGAATTAATGAAGTTTAGAGTGGCATTTTTACAATTTCAAATTTCGGGATGACATTTTTACAATTTGAAGGTTTTGGAGTGGCAAATAACCAATTTTCCCTTAAAGTTAAATAACACAGAGTCACAATAAAACCTCTCGCATTATTGATTATACGAAGCAATCTTGCAATAATAGTAGCAAAAGTTGCTAGTATTTCTTGTTACCAGCCATAACAACACTCGATATATGGGTACGATAATAGGTAGTTTAGGCAATTTTTCGTAAATATATTATTTAAAAAGGAATCTTTCTAAGCATAGAAAAAGAACAACAATGTCAATAAAATTTCCTGCTGCTTTGTGCTGCTATGAATTTTTCTTGGTTTTATTGGAGGGCTTCTATGATTTTCAAAGGGTCATGGATTAGATCCGTATAGAAACAAAATTGAAAATATATTCTAGATTTCCCACGGAAATATGTATAGAAACAAAGTAAGAGAAATAAGAAAATTAGGAAAAAATCAATCCGTTGTGATCGATATAGAAATGCAGAAGAAGTTTGGAAATAAAGAAATAAGAAAACGGAAGGTGAAGTCTACTCCATTGAAGAGGGAGGAATAATGAAACAAAGAAATAAGGAAACGGAGAAAATATATCGCTAAATTTCGGACTCTACTAAATTTTAATTGTAACGTGTGGCAGTACGTGTGGTGAGTATGTTTTTAACTAAATTTAGACTTCTACACATAAAACATATGTATTTAATCAAAAGAAGACAAATTATGTGATTGGAGGGCTAAGATTAAATCCGAAATTTCATCTTTCAATCGTAGCTGTTGGCGGATCGGACATCTAATGTGCTTAACAATGGAATGGGGAAATGGAGATATAGATGCTGATGGCCTCAGCCTCAGTTATTTAGAGTAGCTAGCTGTGAGGGGCTTGTTTCTGAAAATAAAATTGGCCTTTAAGATGGCACATGTTTTGTCATCTGTGTAGATATCTCACAAAAACATTGCATTCAAAATTTTAATTTTTTTAACAGCCTTAAACCTCATTATCCCGCCTAAATTAACATATATGGCAATGTGCTAAATGCAATAAATAAATCCAAAACTGATATATGAATTAACTTTCCTGAATTTAAATTTAAATTTATTTTCATAGGAAAATACAAAAAGAAACATGCTCATAGGAAGAATAATTGAATATATTGAATATTGGTCCACAATCTATTGTGTAAAAAAAATGGAAGGGAATGTAGTAATGAGATTGTTAGATAAGAAGAGATAGGAAAGCTGATGTAGATCTAGTGATTACAATTGGGAAGAATATATATGTGGACAAAACTGATGAGTGACTAATTAATTAGCTGGGTGCAATAAAATGATGTTTTTGTTGCCTTTTTAAATGTGACTGTTAGAAATTGTAACATCCCAAAAACATGATTTGTGAGTTTTCCTTCTATGAGTGAATTGTTCTAGCAAATTATGGAAACTATAGAAATTTGAAGCAGACGATTAATGTTAGAAATATTTTTTTTTTTGAGATGTCTGACAGAGGTTGCCAGATGGTTTTACAACTTTACACACTCAAAAATCCAAATAAAAAGAAAACATGCTAATTACATGAGGTTAAATTTAGAGATGTTTAATTGAGAATTTGTGTCAGATGGATAGATATATTCCTCTTATGGATAAAAAAATAATTGAGTTAGATAGAGATGCATTTCTTTAGATATCTGCACTAAAAGAAATAAAACGACTTTTAAGAAGTTTAAGAGGGGCTATAATTATAACTTGATTGTTCTTTCTTTAGCTCTATTACTCATGTTGGGTTGTATAAAACTATTCAAATACTTTCTTTTGTTGATGAGTTTTGGTGGCAACTAGTTAAAACATTTTGGATCGTCTACTGTAATAGTTTTTCCCACTGGTATTGCCTTGTGATATCATTTTTTGAATTTATAGTTTCAATTGAAATTAGTGGGTATCCACTATTTTTAAGAAAAAAAACCTCAATTTGCATTGGGTAGAAGGAATTGTCTTTTGTATATATTTATATTTGAAATTATGAACAACAGAATTGAGCTCAAGATACAAACTCTCAGGTCTTTTATCTGTTATAAATAATTCCAAATGACCTTATTGAATAATTTCATTTTGTGTTTACTTTTGTAACATGGACCCCAAAAATATCATAATTTATTGATTATTTGGACGTACTCTACGCTACAAAAGAGTTCTATTTGCCATTATAAAAAAGTAGATGTTTCTCCATGAAAGATTTTCATTGAAAAATAAAAACATTTCGTCAATTCTTTCCATACAACCTTTGTTACCAAATACCTCATATTTAGCTTCGTACATGTATCTAACACGTATACAGCTAGGCCTGAAAAGGAATCTAGAATAATCCGCTCCGTTCAATATCATACCGGATCCGAATAAGTAGTAACAAGCCCAAGATACTAATTAGTGTTAACCTTAAATCTTCACTGTGTAGTGGCCCTGCCTAGTGGTGCAAACAGATCAGATACGGATTGGATAGTGGTAAAACTATATCGCTATCCACTTTTATTTTTCAGATATGGACAAATCGGATATTTGACAGATACAAATATGTATCGGATATTAAACAAATACGGATTGGATATCCGTAGATATATATATATATATATATATTTTTTCATAAAATATATTAAATTATATGGTATACAGATAAATAAAATTTAAAACTATACATGTATTTGTATCTGCACAGAATTCGGATATCGGATATTGATCCAGATACGGTCGGATAATATCCGATCCGTTTGCACTCCTAGCCCTGCCCCTCTTTTTTTTTTTTACTTCGGTTCATCTCTTGTCCATTTAACTTTTTTTATTTTTTCTTAATTTTTTTTATTTTCTTAATTAGTAATTGTATTTTAAAGTTAATGACTCAACATAGACAAAGTTGTATTATTTGTTGTATTTCTAAATAATGCAAGTGTTGAATTAATTATATAATTAAAATAATAAAAAATAACATATTTAAAAGACATTAGTATCCTAGATTTTTGAAAATTGTCGTATCGCCATGTCCGATACTATACCTGTACCCGTATCCATGCAACATTGCAGACAACGTATTCCTACAATTTTTACGGACTTGGAGTAACGCTTCATTGAACAAAGTTGAAGAAGGTGGACCAAGTATTAGAAAAAAAGCCAAGAAGAAAGGCGTTCAAAGTCATGTAGCTTGGAAAATGGAGCATGCTTTGAACAGAGGAATCGTGTTTGACCGGGTAGAAATTAACTCAATGCAAAATCTAGGTTAAAAAGCACTACTACAATATAGGTGATAATACATGGTTAAAAATGCTAATTTTACACGATGTTGCTACCGTGTACTACCCAGCGTGTATGAAAGTATTGGTAAGTTGTACACGGTTTTACGTTTCTCCAAGAAAAGTGCAAATTTTTTCGCAAAATATTCATACACTGAACGGCATGTGGGTGTTTGATCAAGTTATGATTGTCATGAAAATTTTACATACATTGGTTAGTCTATTGAAAGCTGTACAACTTTATTAAATTGCCTGAGGAAAATCAGGACGTTCTCAAGAAAATAAAGAAATAAAGAAATAAACTTATTGATTATTGTTTTTCCTTATTATAAATAGTATTGGGATCTATATAAAATGGATCTAGTCTTCATATTACTTTTACAAATTTTGAAAAAAAATCAGAAAAACATGAAAAATATTACTTTTGTGCCATTTGATATCATTTTAAGTTTGGGCAAGTTATCGATCAAGTTATCGATTCTTGGGTCCCTCTCTCGTGAAATTTGAATATCATTCCATATTTCATCAAATGCTGTTAAATATAGATTGTTATAAAATTAAGTCATTCGATGAACGGTAAATTTGTAATTAATTGCATCATTTTTCATTTTCATGGATGATGCTTAAAATAAAATTTTCTGATTAAAAGATGTTATATTTAGATTAAAAGATGTTATATTTAGATTAAAATATATATTTAGAAAGTTGTGGGTGTTTATTGTTTATGTATAGCGTAGCGATTTAAATACGTATGAACTTCTCCCATTTGTTGAATGAGAAAATACATTTGATCAATTTTCAGAAATCAGTTTATATTTAATAGCATTTTTCGAAAAATTTGTTTCTCTCTAGTAGTGTTGCACGACAGAGAGTAAGACCAATGGCTGCAGCATACATCCAAAGTTTCCTACATTATTTGTATGCCATAAAAGCTACAACCATTTTTAATGGCAAGGGCGGCAACAACAAAGAGCTACGAGACCATATCTCTCGACTACCGTTAGATTGTCTCATGACGGTGATGAAATTAACCTCTCCAAAGGATGCATGTCGATTTGCAGCTGTATGCACCAACTTTCAAACAGCGGCCAATTCAGATGATGTATGGAAAAGGTTCCTGCCTGTCGATCTCTCATCGATCCTTAACCGTGCACAAATAGATGTCGAACAACTGCCCATATCAAAGAAGGAGCTTTACCTCTACCTCTGCTACAATTGGATCCTTCTAGATGGGGGAACAATGGTGATCTTAATGTTCTTTTTCATTTCATATAATTTTCCATTAAAAAATTCTGATGTTATTGTCAATGGCACCCTTTTAACCGTTTATCCAACCTATATCGTATTCGATAAAGTGGGTATGGATAATATTTTTTTTCATTAGGTTATTGGGTATTGTTTTTGTTAGCTAAACAGGTAAGGATATAGGAATAAACTAATTCGTACCGTAACCTTATTGGGTAATTACAAAAAAAAATTGATTTGTATTGCAATTACGGATAATATAGAATATTGAACACTCAATGAACAAAGCATAATAAATATTTGATTGATTCCTTCTCGCATTATGCTGTGAATTGCAACATTCATTTAGAAGAAAATCATAATGTTGTACGCACAACGGTCCACATGAAAAGCTATGTATTAATAATTAATATTACCTAATATTTGGAGTACTGAACTGCCAGGAGAAGATACAATAAGTGAATAATAATTGTGAGCCGACCATTAGTACTACATGAAAAAAAACAATATTTTTGTACTACAAGAAACAAAACATACCATATTGAATTTTGAATTTCCTATGATTTTGTTTACATTATGTTTGCATGCTTGGTGGTAAAAAGAGTTTAAGGCTGGATTTGTTGAGCGGAGCAAAGATAATTCTGCTACGTAAACAACATCCATCAACAAAGGATCCAATAGAAACTCCAATAAAGATTAAAGGACAAATACATTTCAAAGATCTCTCCCCCAAGAGGAATTATGCTGCCTATATGATCTTTACACGACGGCCATACTCTCTCAAAATTATGCAATTTTTCTATGACAGTTCAAGTGGCTATGAAAGTCCAATTTACGCATTGAATACTTGGAAGGAAGAATTTCACACAAGAGCAGATGGATGGAAGGAGAGAGCGTTGGTAAAATTTAACACTAGCGTTAGAGATGATCGAGCTGTGCATTTCATCATTGATGGTATATACACTTTATCTCCGAGAAATGATCTAATTTTTTTAGGCCTAGAAGTAAGGCCTCTATGTTAAATCATGGACCAGATTTGGGAAATCTATGAAAACATAAAGTATTATTCACCTGAAAATTTATTTTGTAATAGGTTAAGGGACCTAAATTTGCTCAGTGAATTCCTTATCTCCATTTCTTGTTTTTTTCATATGGATGTAATTAATTTCTCAGAATAATATAAATATTTATAATTAGAATCTGAGTGAGTTACAATATCTCCAAAAAATTCATTAAAATAACAAAAATTATTATATTAGATATTTGTTTCATTCCGAAAGTGAAGAGATATTGAAATAAAAAATCAAGTAAAATTTGTATGATAGATCATACTGAGCTTATTTCTCCCTCTCTGTAACTCCGAATGCAAATTTTCTTGTAACGTCGTCAATTGAAAATCAAGCAATTTTTCTGGTGAATTTATAAGCATATGTATTGAACAATGTACCGGATAAAACTAAAGAAGGTATTGGTTTGCGTCAGTTGCTTCAGAAAAACGATGACTTTGTTTACCACATGTGCATCTGTCGGGATCAATGACCCTTTTACTTAACCTTGTTGTGTGTTAAAAGTCAACATTTAGCATGTTTAAAGAACGACACTCCAAAGATTACACAGCTTAATCACCAGAGAGAACAACCTACGTTAGAAGGCCACTAATACAGTTCTGGATTCGTACAATTGTTTGATCCTGTATGTTTTTCTTTCGGTCGATTGATGCTTTACAGTATGTTTTAACCTGCATTCGATCACAATCGAAGATGACAATTATGAAAATTTACTGAACAGAAGTTTGAGATTGCTATCAAAGGACAGGTTCCGATTTGAAGAATAAATGGACAATACTTTAGTATGAGCTTAGTAATAATGAATAGGTTATAAATTGAATTAATTGAACTTCAACTCAAGGTAAATTATTTACATTATCTTAACAAATCAAGCACGCATGCATTAAATAATAATTGACAGAAATAATTAAGCAATATTAATCAGTAACAGAAAATTAGATAAAGAAAATAGAAATATATATATATATGTATGACTAACCTTAGCAATAGAGAGGAGAATGCGAATTAACTCCCAAGCTAGATCTCAGATTCGGCCTCGTTCCTTGTGCGCAGAAATCAGACCAATTCAATACAGAGAGAGAGAGTATTAATTGATCAAAACGGCACCGGAAGAAGGCCTTTTATATAGTACCAACCCTAAAATAACCTATCTACACGGATAATTAGCTATAAATCCGTGTGGAACGCTTTGAGAGAGCTACACGGACTTTTATATAAGTAGCCGTTTAGATTACTCTTTCTACACGGACATTTATATAAACGGCCGTGTATAATAATCTGTCTACACGGATTTTTATATAAATAGCCGTGTAGAATTTTCTTTTTTTCCTAACAATTTTTAATCTTTTTTGGCTAGCCTCCATTTTTGTTAGCCAGTATTTTTCTATGTTTTTCAGAAAGCAACACAGATGACAATATCAATTTGCTAACAATAAAATGTCCTAAACTAAGGTCCTAAACAAAGGTTATTTTGCAAATATCCTAAACTAATTCAGGCAAGCAAGATCTAGAGGAGAAATACGAAGATTCTGACAAAGGGCTACTGTTAAAACATTTATTTTCATATTACCCTCCGTAAACATGTATCTCCATGTTACCCTCTGTAAACCCTACTGGCACTTTTCATACTATTTGTTTAGCAATTGATATTTTCATCTTGCTCTGTTTTGCTAACTGAAAACAAAGAAAATACTTGCTCGAAAAAATGGAGGCTAGCCAAAAAAAATAAAACATAATTAGGAAAAAAAAAGAATTCTAAACGGCTGTTTATACCATTTTATTGTTAGCAAATTGATATTGTCATCTGTTTTGCTTTCTGAAAACATAGAAAATACTGGCTAGCAAAAAATGGAGGCTAGCCAAAAAAAATAAAAAAAAGTTAGAAAAAAAAAAAAAATTCTACACGGCTGTTTATATCAAAGTCCGTGTAGACAGAAATTTATACACGGCTGTTTATATAAATGTCCGTGTAGAAAGGTTAATCTAAACGGCTACCTATATAAAAGTCCGTGTAGCTCTCTTAATGTTTTTTACACGGATTTATAGATTATTATCCGTGTAGAAAGGTTATTTTAGGGTTGGAATTGTATAAAAGACCTTCTCCCCAGGCCGTTTTGATCAATTTATACTTTTCACAGTTAACAATTGGGTTGAGATCTAGGTTTATCAATTATGTCGGATCGCAACTTATACTGATGAGGTACTGTTTATGGAGCTCACAGATGAGTGGTCCGATATAATTGATAACCTACATCTCGATTTCCATGCGAAGTGCTTCATTTCCCCAATTATTTGTTCTGATTTCTGCGCTAAAGTGTTTTTCGAGGGTAATATGATGATAGATGTTATAACTGGAGGCCGGATCTGAGATCTTGGAAGTTAATTTGTATTTCTCCTCTAGATCTTGCTAAGGTGTTTAGTTTCGGACATATGGAACTAACCAAAAGGCTACTTAGGTTAATGTAACTAAAGTAGTCCTTACTTTGGTTACATTAACCTAAGTAGTCTTTTGGTTAGTTCCTTGCATGTCCTAAACTAATTCGGGCAAGCAAGATCCAGAGGAGAAATACGAAGATTTCTGACAAAGTCCTACTGTTAAAACATTTATTTTCATATTACCCTCCGTAAACATGTATCTCCATATTACCCTCTGTAAACCCTACTGGCACTTTTCATTTTATTTGTTTAGCAATTGATATTTTCATCTTACTCTGTTTTGCTAACTGAAAACAAAGAAAATACAGGCTAGCAAAAATGGAGGCTAGCCAAAAAAAAAAAAATTAGGAAAAAAAAGAGAATTCTACACGGCTGTTTATATCATTTTATTTCAAAACCCTAAGATAACATTTATACACGGATATTTAGCTATAAATCCGTGTAGAAAGACATAAGAGAGCTACACGGACTTTTATATAAATAGCCGTGTAGAATTATTTTTCTACACTGTTAATTAAACAAAAATTCCATGTACTATTTCTCGTTTCTACACGGCTCTTTATTAAACGTCCGTGTAGCATTTTTTTTTTTGGCTATCAACTAGTTTTGTTTCTATGTTTTTCAGATAGCAAAACAAACAATTTACAAAACAGAGGAAGAGCCAGAATTCCAAAACATAGCAATTTAAACTAAAAATTCATGTACACTAAATTATACAAAATTAAAGCATTACAAAAGTTGGAATAAAAATTCATATGTAAACTAAAAATTTCCATTAAGGACTAGAATAGGGTGGTTATTTTCTTTTGGTGCCAGCAGGGTTTTACTAAAGAAAGAGTTGAGTAAAAAGTTGGATGAAGGACCGTCAGAGCCGGATGAAGAGTTGAATGAAGAGTCGGATGATCTTCGACTCTTCATTCGACTCTTCATCCGGCTCTGACGGTCCTTCACCCAACTCTTACCCAACACTTCGTCCAGTAAAATTGATCCGAATAGAGAGATAATTTTTTTTTCAATACTTCGCATGGGAATTCGAGATGTAGGTTATCAATTATATCGGACCGCTCATCTGTGAGCTCCATAAACAGTAGCTCATATTGATATAAGTTGCGATCCGACATAATTGATAAACCTACATCTCAACCCAATTGTTAATTGTGAGAGGGAGAGAATTGATCAAAACGGCGCTGGTGGGGAGAATGCCTTTTATATAACCAAAAACCTAAAATAACATTTCTACACAGCTCTTTATTAAACGTCCGTGTAGCTCTCTCAAGGCTTTCTACTCTGTTAATTAAACAAAAAACCGTGTACATTTACGACCTTTCTACACGGCTCTTTATTAAACATCTGTGTAGCTCTCACAGGTTATCTACACTGTCATTTAAACAAACATCCGTGTACAATTCTTACCTTTTTTCACGGTTCTTTAATTAAATATCCGTGTAGCTCTCTCAAGGCTTTCTCCACTGTTATTTAAACAATAAGCCGTGTACATTTCCTAGTAAACGTCCGTGTAGCTCTCTCACGTCTTTCTACACTGATTTTATAAATATCCGTGTAGAGATCCTACAGATATTTCAGGCATCCAAAAAATTACAACTTCTACACGGTTTTTCTATAAATTGCCAAATCCGTGTACAATGTACCGTGTACAATGACCATTTCTGTACTAGTGTGTGGAGAAAACTAATTAAAGGCCATAAAAATAAAAAAGGCAATAAAAAAAATTTGTTAATAATTTTACTATCTTTGTGGATGGCTTAATTAATGAGATGCTAAGATGAAAATACTGATTAAATACCAATAAATATTATTGAAAGGAGTTTGCTTTGCCAAATCAAAAATTTCTTGTATTGCCTTTTGACTATCCTTCAATTATCTCTTGTGCAAAAAGTACCTACCACAAAGTGCTTTATTTTTGTCTTGTTCTATTTTGAAAAGACTTCGTCACTAACACTGCTGATAACTGCTGATAAAGAGTGCCAAAAAAAAAATCCAACAATTAATAATATGAAGTGGATATTAGATTAATGAGCAAACACCTGTATAGAAAACAAAAGCAATATCAAAAGGAAGAGGAGACTTTGTCAAAATAAACGATCTATAAAATTGGGTTATATATATAGCGTTAGTAGGCTCGCTTGACTCTGTTGATGTGAAATTACTACTTGATGGGTCTCAAAACAAAACATCATATGAACAAATTTTGTGGGCCAAAAATGTGGGTCAGAAAGTATGAGTTGTATTTGGGCCTTGTACTTTTCTAATTGATATTTAGGCCCAACCGCCCAATATATGTATTTGGATTTGGACAGGAGACTACTTTTCTTATATCCTTCTAGCACATAGTTTTTTTATAATTGAATATTATCTTCGACATTTGAACATATTTAAACTTAAATTAGGGAGTCGAAATAAAAATATATAATTGAAATGTTAGGAAATAATAAAACTATAAGAAAAATATTTTTGGACTGGTATTCTCAATTATGATAAAGTTTTTTAGCCATATTTAAGGCTTGATATCGCAAATATCAATTACCCCTGACTTATAGCATCAGAATTCACTCTCTACTCAAGTATCCATTTTAGCTTAAACATTGCAACAACAAACCCTAAAAGGGGCTGCCAAAGGTTCTTTTAACAGAAGTTTTGTTTATGAACTAGTGTATACCGGCTTTTATGAAAGTTTAAGATGATAGATAAGTCATCTAATTAAATTGTAGTTGTTAGCACCACTATTATATATAAGCTATTTGATTTCCAAGACCAGTTCAAATGTGTACCAAGGATAGAATTAGTTTCTCACAACTACAAACACATGCATTCACTGATATGAGCAATTACTTCCATGTATCAACAGAGGTTTGATGATGCAATCAAAGCATTCAACAGTGGTACTTTGACGGAACATATGTTGTAGATATGGCTCAATAGGTTAATATCACCTCACTGGTGCAAGTTAATAGACCTAACATATAAAGAAATAAGAATTAAAGTTTACCAATGAATTTGAATTTTCCAGATAGCTCTCTTCATAGAAAAATTGTATCTCATGAGGAGGAGCTCTCCATTTCCATTACGTAATTGAATCTAACTTAGGCACAGTACTTCTATCTTGCATCAATCCACCCAAATATTGCTGTAATTTCATTTCAATATTATGAATTCTATATCGGTGTCCTCAATGTTATGTTCAATACATGGTAAAATTACACCAAATATAACACACATTAATGCCTTTGTTAGCACACTCATATACAAGCAATATGGTAAAATTTCACCAAATTTCACCAAAGAAATAAGAATATGCTTGCATCTCTTATACAAGCTAGCATATTCTAGAATGTACATCTCCTAGTATATTCAAGATATAACTAGAATATTCATACACCTATATATACTACATTCTAGCATACTCTAGTATACTCTTGAATAATGTAGAGTATTTTAAACTAATCTAACCACGAACATCTCTATTAAAATAGAAGATTGTAGTTAAATAAGGGAACATGCTGAAAATAACTAACACATATGCCAACTATTCCAAAAATAACTATGATAAAACAACCAACGCCTAAAACAGCAAATGGAGTTTCCATACGTGTAAAAATTGCTTCTATAAATCAACTCAACATTTACAGAGGTCATCTAATTTCTTTTTTTAATTAATTCTTAACAGATTTTTCGTTCCAAATTTTACTGAGTCCAACAAAATTTGTCCAGCCCAAATCTCTGGTTCGTGCCTACCATGTGGCAAGTTACAAAGTACAAATGATGATGGGCGTTGAAGAAGTGTTATATGCATTATGTACAAAAAATATAATTAAAACTATAGATGAACACCACACTCCCACCAACCCTCCCTGTTCTTTATTTCTTTATCAAATGAATAATTCTTACATCTATCACACATAAATTCAGACCATGATTACAAGAACTAAATAGCATCAGCACTTGCACCTCTTTGGCAGGAGAATCATCTCATGCCTTTTCTTCTCTCTTTCTATTTTAACAATATCTCTATCTATACAAAGAGGAAACAAATCAAGCTAACAAAGTAAAGGAAATAAAACAAAATGCACTGCCTCCTTTGTGCCAAGTGCGCTGGCACACAGGTCACGTTATTGACCTATCTCAACATTATATAGGACGTCAATTAAATGGCTATTATAGATTTTTATTATGATCCAAGCTTTTATTATTATATAGCGTCCACAACATTTATAGTATCTATATTGAGATATATATAAATAGGGCGTACAACCTTAATTGTTCAAATCTATATAAAGAAAATGTTCGACATATATATATTGGATTCAACAATCATCAAACATCATTCACAACAAAGATTTGTACACCATAAAAAAGACATTAATTGTATGCCATGAAAGGTACCTTCATTTCCAATGGCGAGGGCAGCAAAAACAATGATCTGCAAGACCACATCTCTAGACTACCCCTAGAATGTCTGATGATGGTTTTGCAATTAACCTCCCCAAAGGATGCATGTCGATGTGCAGCTGTATGCACCACATTTCAATCGGTGGCTAATTCGGACTATGTATGGGAAAGTTTCTTGCCTGCCGATCTATCATCGATCCTTTACCGTGCACAAATTGATGTCAACCAGTTGCCTGTCTCAAAGAAGGAGCTTTACCTCCACCTCTGCCGCAATCGGATCCTTCTTGATGGTGGCACGAAGGTGATCTTATAGTTTTTTTTTTCATTTTTTATGTATTAATAATAGAACCTAATATTCAGACTGAACTGCTGTGAGAAGAAATAATATGTGAATAATAATAATTGTTTAATTTTCATATGATTTTTGTTTAATTTGTGTTTGCATGTTTTGTGGGAAAAAGAGTTTAAGGTTGGATTTGTTGAGCGGAGCAAAGATAATACTACTGCATAAACAACATCCATCAATAAAGGATCACATAGAAACTCCAATATATATTAAAGGAGCAATACATTTCAAAGATCTCTCCCCCGAGAGGAACTATGCTGCCTATATGATCTTTACTGGAAGTACGTCCTCGCGGATTCTCAGAATTATTCAATTTGTCTATGACAATTCAAGTGGCTATGGTCCAGTTTACTCAATGGGTATCTGGCATGAAGAATATCAGACAAGAGATGGATGGAGGGAGATTAAGTTGGAAGAATTTAAAACTAGCATTGCAGAGGATCAAGCTGTGCATTTTATCATTTATAATAAATACACTTATACATGTATGGAAGATGTTCTAATTTTCGTAGGCATTGAAGTAAGGCCTGTATGTTAAATCTTGGACCTTGTTATGAAAATCCATAGAAACATAGAGTATAAATTATTCCCCCGAAAATTAATTTTTTAATAGATCAATTAGGGAAGTAAATTTGCTGTGTGAATTTTTTATCTCGATTATTTCTTGTCCTTTCCAAATGGATGTAATGGATTTCTCGTAATAATATAAATAATCTTTATTAGAATATGAGTTAGTTATCATATCTCCTTCAAAAAATATTCATTAAATAACAATATATTACTATTAGAAATTTGTTTTTTTTATCATATTTAGTATTAAAAAAAATATAATACAAGTTATTGTTAATATCTTTTTAACTTTTTCTATTAGTGTCATTCATGAAAGTAAAGAGATGTTTAAATAAAAAATCAAGTAAAGTTTGCATGATAGATCATACTAAACATACTTAGCTACATGTGCATCTGTCCACATCAATGAGCCTTTTGCCTTGCCATTAGCATGTTTACAGAATGACACACCAAAGGTTTTTCTTCTGGTTGATTGATGCCTTACAGTATGTTTTATCCTGCATACAATCACAACCGAGAATGACAATTAAGAAAATTTGCTTCAAGTTTATTTTACTGAGCATCTTTCTTCAATGGAAATATTTTAAACTTTTTAATTGTATATACGCTATTCTAGAGATTTCAAAGTTGGATCAGATTATTTCTAACTTATTTTATTTCACAGAAACTAAATTATGTAGTTATTTCATTGTCGCTTAGTAATTTTTCTATTTTGACCTTCTGAATCCAATAATAACAAAAAATTCTAAGATTGCATATAGAAGAAGTTAATAAAAGGTAATCCAAAGAGGTTAATGATCAATTTACCATTGCACCTATAATTTGCAGCATCAATTTGTAAAGTATATCGGTTTTTGAATTGTTCTAATTCTTAATGATTTAATTGAAAAATCATGTGTCAGTAATTTTTTTATTTTTTTTAATGAATGCGTGCTTCCTCGCTGTCGTATACATAGTGATAGTCATTGTTGTATGCAAGTCGATAGTCATAGTCATAGTCGTTGTTGTATACATAGTTGATATCATCATCGAGGTAGTTATGAACAAAATCGTAACTTGTAACTTCTAAGCCATTTATTACAATTTTGCAATATTTATCCATACAATGACACCAGATTTTACAGTTCTATTTGTAAGTTCTAAGATGTATGTATGTGTTTGGTTGCTGTATACACGTCATATACAGTGGCAAATGCATATAGGTTGAATGGAGGTTAATTGATCTCATTTTTTTTAATTGTTTTTATATATATGATTTTCTATGTAATTTAGAGCAAAATGTCATGGTTATAGTAAGATCGAACCGCATTTCACGTATTAAATTGTTATATGATTGACCTCCAATCACAGATGACCTTCATAGTTTAAAAGTCTGACTCCGCCCCAAGTCATATATAGCTAAAAACATGCAATTAATCAAGAATAAAGGGAAAATATGACTCAGTTGTTTGGAAATGTTGATGAAATAAAAATCTCTGGACAAATAAAGATCCATAGATTTGTCTTATCCGAGGAGTAAATAGGTTTCAACAGAGCGATTAAAAATTCTAGAATAGATTAGCAAATTAGAGGCATTCGAGAAGACTCAGTAATTTTAGGTGATGACATTATGGTATAGGTCCTTCAAGGAGCAGCGCCAAGAGTTTTTATGAGTTGCGATTTCTATAGAAAGATGTTATAACTATAGAATGTTGTAAGTGAATTCCACCTCTTATATAATCTATAAGGTATATTAAAATTCTGACACAAAATCTAAGACAATAATATGCCTTCTTATTATGGTAGAGAATTAAAATTTCGACACAATCATTTTTGGCAGAGGAGTAAATGTTTTTTGACAACAGTATACCATCTCATTTTTAACCTAAAAAAAAAAGAATAATTATTTCAGTACCCACGCTACAGTACCCGCACTGTACCCGCACTATACTCGCTACAGTACCCGCACTGTTATTTTAGGAAAATTCATATATCATATGTAGTTCATTGTATAGGTATAAATACTTACCTTGTTTGAGCTGTATACTTCACAGTATTACTATTAAATTTGTAAAACAAAATTACAGTTTTGAAATAGTTGCGGTCCCCACAAACAGTTATGGCAGTTTAGGTGTGGGTACAGTGCGGGTACTGTAGCGTGGGTACTCATATCAGCTTCCAAAAAAAAAAGCCTAATTCATTTTTGCTAGAGCATTAAAATTCCGACACAAATGACATTTCAGTCCGAAGTGGTTATTGTAGAACCACTTTTGGCAAAGTATTATTGTAAAACCACTTTGGGCTGAATTGTCATTTCAGTTCTTATGATTTTTGTAATAAAAAAAATAATCATATTGGTTTCATAAAAAAAACATTAATTATGTTTTATAAAAAAAAATTCAAAATCTCAGGACAATAATTTTGAAATTTAAAATGCTAATTACATGCAGTTTTAAAAACAAAGTACCTGCTGCAGGCACTCAAAATTTTTTTGACACGCAATATCCTTTCACATGCACCTGCAGCCTTTTTAGCCCATCTCTCTTTTATTTTAGATGTCTCTCATACCTTTTTGTATGAGAGGCAGACAAGAGGGGATGATCAGTAAAAAGAGACACCAAGTCACCAACAATGCACGTGTAAGGTCATGGGAGAATCTTCAAAAATGTTCCATGGAAGTGATGACTTTTCCATGGTCAAACAGTGACCATTCCCATTGTTAGCATAGTTCATTCCAATGGTATTTAACATGGATCCCTTTTCCATGTACATGTACAGTAGAATTAAGAGGGCTTGTTTTTTTATTTCACTTGGATCCCTCTTCCATGTACATTTTTTCCTTGCTATCTATAGGTGCCAGGGATACTATATTTAAAAAATAAATAAAAAAGTTAATTATATATAACAATATATCATGAGCACGTCAAAATTTCTTACCAAGAATTATCTAGTCTTCTTCAAAATAGTTAGCTTTTTACACAACGGTCAAAATTGGATTTTTTTGCTCAAAGTTGGAGGTGGTAAAAAATAAAATAAAAATGAGGCTATGGTAATATGCATATTACACAACAACCTGCGCTATGAACTTATATCTCTACTTTCAAAGTTCAAATAATTGATGTTAATGAATCACCCTAAACAAGGCACATGCACATTACTACAATGTATATATAAATATAACACGAATATGATGCCCCACGTTTTTCCCTTGTACCAAAGCAACTAGGTAGTCTGAAAATGTTCTCTCTTCTTCTGAATGACACATAAACAGAAGCGATCCATAAAATGATCCATAAAATTTTAAAGGGGATTGAATATCAGATAGAATATTGATAATGACACAAAATGATGATATAGAAAACATGAATGTGTGACTATGGGAATCAATAATGAAATCATTTTTTTAATTTGGATAGAGATAAATTATAAATTAAAAAAACATTAAATAATATACTTCATATATGTATAAACTAAATTGAAAATGTGATTATTTTAGTTAATCAATTGATCTAGGAACCTAAATTTATTTAGTATTATTTTTTATGAAAACATTTATTCAATTAATATTTGTATGTACGAATGCATAGACCTATCTACGCCACACGTATAAATGCATGGAACAATCTACGTCACACCAACAGCATATCAATGATTTTCCTCTTGAACAATCTACTCCGAATTGCCTATAGTGTAGCGGGTAGAACTACAGTTGGTACGACAAAATACACTGACTCGTTAAGCCATGCATTCAGCTTCTGGATCCGAGACCTTTTTGCATGGCCTTGTTGTGTGTTAAAGACAACATTTAGCCTGTTCAAAGAACGACACACCATATGTTACACAATTCAATCACAAGATAGAAGAAGCTATGTGGTCTCAACGATTCCCTCCAATTTCAAAAGGCCGCTATATGGTTTTATAAATACTCTAATATAGAGATAAGGTGTTTCTAAATTGAATCGTTTTTGTTTTCAAGATAGTTGTCTTGTTTATATCGACAGTTAACTACTCTAGTTTTTGTGGATGGCTTAATGAGATGCCAAGTTGTCACTAGTGATCAAATATATGTACATCTTCTTTATTTTTATCCTGTTCTCTCTTAAAAAGACTTCGTCAGTAACACTGACAAGGAGTGCCCAAAAAAATTGCCCCAACAATTAATAATATAAAGGCCCGAGCCAGAGAGAAGAAAACCTAGGGTTTTCAACAGCCGCCCCCCAACCCCATCCCCCCTCCTTTTCCCTTCACTTAACTCCACCATTTTCACTTCTTGTAGTCCTCATTCCGAAGCAACACCTCCCTTCTCTCGGGTCTACCTTCTCGAGCGGAGAGGAGAATGAGGGAGAGGGGAGAAACCGGAGCCGAGCGGAGCCAATTGGAGCCGAGAGTGCGGTATCGTCGGAGTTTGGAGCATAGAGTTCCCATCTCGATTAGAGTGCGACGGTGAGTAGATCCGGTCGCCGTCGGACCGCGACGGCGGTTGAAGAAGCGGATCCGATCGTAGAACGAGATGGCGATTAAAGTACTAGGGTGATCAACATCTCGATTGGAGCGCGACGGTGAGTAGATCCGGTCGTTGTCGGAGCGCGGCGGCGGTCGAAGAAGCGGATCCGGTCGTGGAGCGAGATGATGATTAAGGTATTAGAGTTATTACGAGAGGATTATAATATTATATTAGTTTAGAGGATTTTATGAGAATAAAAGAATAGATTTAGGAATTACGGTCATTTGACCTATTGTAAATATGGTTTTTATAAATGAAATTGTTAGTAGGCATTTAAAGCCACTAACCTTCAAAAAAAAAAAAATTAATAATATAAAAACACACATGTACAGAAAAAAAGAAAAAACAATATATCAGTAGGAAGAGGAAGACTTGGTCAAAATAAACAATATATCTTCTTGACTGTCATAATATAAAAAATATTACTAGATGGGTCTGAAAACAGAACATTATATGAAGAAATTTTAGTGGACCAAAAATTTGGGTATATAGTATGAATGGTATTACAACAATATTGGACCCAGAAGTGCAATTGGACCATATTTTGACAAAAGCCTTGTACTTTCTACTGTATGGGATAACGGGATTATAATGAGTGTCGCCAATAGGTACTCTTAAATCTTTTCCAGGATAGTTGGCTCTTTTTTGTGGACAACCAATCTAGTATTAGATGTTGCATGACTCACATTAATTAATTAGTGTTACAATTTGAGATTGAATTGAAAAGAAGTTATTTCTCTGAATGAAAATGATAATGCTTACAATGCTTACAGTTAATTCTTACACGGATTTACAAACAAAAATCAGCTGTTATGTTTGCCTAATTTACTACTATTATTTTTTATTTTTACTATTAGTCATTATAGGTCATTCTATTTATACAAAGTCTAGTTGATCCGATATTCATAATTGATAATACAAACTTAGAAGGTAATAAGGGTATTTTAACAGTCTTTGCTCACAAATCGAGTTGGAATTCATTTGTACCTCCAACATGATCTCCTCAATAAAAACGATTCAGCAGCAGCCTCTAACACCACCTTTTGTAATCTCTATTCAAAATAGGACAAACCGATGAAACTACCAGTAACTAAAAAATTTCAGTACCATAATTATTTAGAACAAAGAGTGGCGAGCATGATACAGAAATCTGGTTCTTAACATACGATTTTTTTATAGTTGAAACAGTTTTTTCTTTTTCGAACCATACCAATTACAAGAATTACAAGCTATTGTGGGTAACAACATCTACCAAGCATTTCTAATTTCTGACAACCAAATTGTTCTAATGCATTTAATCCACCTCCTTTTAGATAACTGTGGACTTTTGTTTAGAAATATTGGCAAAATAATAATATAAATCAGATCTGATTTGTTGATTTCAGAACTTTGAATAGAGGCAACAGTTTCGCGATACAATTCATGGTATTTTAACTAAAAACTTTGATCGGGTGTACCTAACCTTAAAAAGTCAAAACATTGCTCTTATTGTAATATTTGATTTCTTCAAACCAATTATTGGTGCCAACAGCTACAATACTACTAAAAATATGTTTGTACACAACAGGAAGAAACACAGAGGAGTTGACTTCAATAATTGAAAATCCTCTTGATGGAATACAGACGAGTTGACTTCAATAATTCAATAATATGTTTGTACACAACAATACGATGTAACGAGTCGCTGCTGATAGCTCCAGTCTGGTTTTATGAAGACAGTTCCTGAGGATCAGTTTCTCATTTAATTTTCACACCATATGGTGTAACACTGTGCGTGCCACATAGCATCTCAATGATCTACTACAGTGTAGTAGACTTGGATGTTTCAACTGCTCGTGCTCTTGTATGTTCTTCACGATTAAATTGAATCAAGTAACCTTGGTTTGTCATCTCAGTCTGTCTCTCTCCATCTCTCATGTTCGATACATATTTCAATTTCTCAAATTTCTCCCTCAAAAATGATATGTTGGCTGTCTTTGGCTATCTTCATTTCTCAATCTGTTCTCTCAACCAAGAATTTGGTAGGTATTTATAGAAAAAAATAATAAAAAATTGGTACATGTTCTTTCTTATTCCCAAGCAACACTAGCTAAGAAAAAAAAGAGAGAAAAAGAAATAGAGTAAAAACCCAGCGGCTTTGATTTGAAGAAGGTACCACACGAGAAGAAGAAGGAAATTCAAGATGGCTCTTTCAACGTTCACCAGTTGGGCGGTTCCTGCTGTTTTCACCATTGCCGACTGGGCAGGGTCCTCTGTTGTTGATAACCTTGTTAGCACGGCTTATTCGTACTTGCTAGACCGTATGCTTCCAGCCGATAGCGAAGCCGAGCTAAAGAGGCTACAGACAGCACTTCCCCAGATCACTGCTGTCATGGGCATTGCTGAAGCACTCAGGATGACGCACCCAGATGCTAGCCAATGGGTGGAGCAGTTTAGGCTGGCTGTTGAAGCATCCGAAGATGTGCTTGATGAGTTGGAGTACAAAAAGCTGGAGGATATGGTGAAAAAAGGAGATGAGGCGGGCGGATCCGCTTCTATTTCAAAGAAAATAAAACCATGTCCTATCAATGGTGATACTTTGGAGAGGTTGAAGGAAGCCCTAACAATGTTGGATCGGGCTGTTGCTGATGTGGAGCATCTCCTGCAACTTGCCACTACGCTAGGTATTCATTATCTTTCTGAATCACGGCAAGAAGCCAATAAAGTTTTAAGGCACGAAACTACTTCCTTTTTAGCTGAAAGAGAGGTGTTTGGCCGCGAGGCTGAGAAGGATAAGATAATTGGTTGGCTGAAGCGACCAACTAATGCTCGCCTCTCTACTTTTGGTATTGTCGGGGTGGGTGGACTAGGGAAGACCACCCTTGTGCAATTTGCATATCAAGAGATGTGCAGGTTGAATCACTTCGACAAAATAATTTGGGCTTGTGTTTCTACTAACTTCAGTGTTGAAGATATAACGAGAAAGATTCTCGGTGCACTAGGGGAAAGTAGCTGTAGTGGTAAACCATTAAATGCACTTCATGAGACCTTGAAGGAAAAGATATTTTCGAAGAAAGTCCTTCTCGTTTTAGATGATGTTTGGGATGATGAGAGCAGGAGGGATTGGGAGCAACTGATTGCCCCATTGAGGTATGTACTAGAAGGGAGTAAAATCTTATTTACAACTAGAATGAAATCAGTGATAGATTTACTTGCTAGTGTGATAAGTACAGAGCATGAATCTCTTGCATTACAAGACTTAGGAGTGCAAGAGTTGCGATTGATCTTCTATAGCTATGCATTTTATGGTTTTAACTCTGACAGTCATACAGATTTGCAAGCAATTGGAGATCAAATACTAAAAATGCTTCATGGTAATCCATTAGCAGCAAAGGTCATTGGAAGCTTACTGAATTCACGTATGAACCCCCAGTATTGGAGAAGAATTTTGAACCACAGCTCCATATTTAAATTAGAGATAGCGAAGGATGTAATTGAGGTTTTGAAGTTGAGCTACTACCATTTACCAGCAGATTTGCAGGTATGCTTTAAGTTTTGTAGCATATTTCCTCAAGATCATTTATTTGATAAAAATGATTTGATCAAAATGTGGATTGCTTCTGGATTCATCCGGCAACAGTTACGTGAGGAAGAAAGGCCTGAAGATATTGGAGAAGATTACTTCAATCACCTTTTGAGAAAATCATTCTTTGAATATTCTAAATCATGGGATAGATATGGTGAAGGTCAAAGGTATATTATGCATGATCTGGTGCATGAATTGGCGCAAAACGTTTCCTATGGGGAATGTTGTAGAATAGAGCCCGATGATAAATCTATTACCATACCTAGCACTGTACGACATGTTTCTATACGAGATCTTTCTTTACTTGAAAGTGAAATAAAAAAGGTCTCCCATCTTAAAAATTTACGTAGCTTGGTTATAACCACTTCTATGGAGTATACTCTTTTCTATTTGGATCTACCGAATGATTTAATAAAGAAATCTTTACGTTTGTTGAAAATACGCGGAGGGCATATCTCTGGTTTGCCCAAGGAGATGAGCTATTTGGTACACCTTCGCTACGTATCCATTCAAACTGATGGTCACACTAAACCATTTAATTACTCAACCCTCACTCCACTTTACAAACTTTACCATTTGCAAGTACTAGAGTTTCCATTAGGTAGTGATAATTCATCCCATTCGAGAATTGAATCAACTGGAATGACCAATCTACTTAGGTTGCGTTATATGAGGCTTCCCCAAGAGATAGTGCAAGCCATTCATGGAGTCCACAAGTTGACATCTCTCCAAGAGTTAACCTTTTTTGTCGGACAAGGGAGTGGTCAACGTATAAATGAACTAAGCACACTAAAGAACCTCCGACACCTGATAATTAAAAATATTGAGAATATTGGGGATCCTACTGAATCTAAGAGTGCCAACCTATTGGGGATGAATAATCTCATATCCCTCTCCCTGAAATGGACCTTAGAGAGCAATCCTGATCACCCTGAGCAAATCATTGATTACCTCCAACCCCATCCAAATATCATGGATTTGATAGTTGAGAATTATAAAGGACATAGATCTCCTAGTTGGATGGAGGATTCACCTCTTTTAAACCTATCATCCCTAAAATTATTTAATTGCCCTGTTTGGAAAAACAAATTGTATTCTTGGAAAATGCCATATTTGAAAATTCTTGATATACGTGAATGTCCAAATCTGGATAAGTTACCTGATCTGCCCCTTTCTCTAATTGAATTTCGAATTCATGATGTGGACTTGACTTCTCTTCCAAATTTGTATCAAAGTTCTGGTAATAACACTCCCACACCATTATCCCTAAAATCATCACTAAGAGTAGTGCACATAGAAAGATGTTCCAACCTAATATCCTTGGGATTTCTACAGCAAGACATCCTAGATTTGCAAGCTATTGTGGAATTAACCATCAGCGACTGTAAGAAGCTGGCACCTGCAGGTGAATTTGGAAAATTATTGTCACTAAAACAATTAAGCATACAAAATTGCGAAAACCTAACCAAATGTCCCGGGCTACCACTTTCTCTAACTGACTTTTGCATAGATAATGTGGAAGTGAGTGCTCTTCCAGAATATTACCCATGTTCTGACCCAAGGGAAGTCCCATCAACATCATCACTAAAATCATCACTCAGAAAAGTGAAGATAAAAAACTGCCCAAAGTTGATAGCATTGAACGGATTTATGCAGCAAGACAACATAGATTTTCAGTCAATGGAGGAGATAATTGTCTGGAATTGCGGGAATCTTGTACATCTTCAAGTAGGTGGTTTTTGTAAATTTGTGTCGCTAAGGAAATTAATAATAAGGGAATGCCCAATGTTAATGGCAATTGATAATCCGAGCAACCTCCTGCCCTTGGCACTCGAATACATTTCAGTAAGAAACTGTGGTGAACTTGATGTGCCACTGCTGGAATCAACATCAAACCTTTATACTCTCCCTAAGCTTCCGATTCAAAAATCTGCAAACATTTCACGTATGCCCTCCTCAGAAAATGCATTCGGATCCCTTAGTAGATTTAGTAATATTGTTGGATTTGACATTGAACATTCATCTAGGAAACAAGCACATAGTGTTAATCTTCGCATTGATGACCTCTCTCTCCTTCTTATTGAACCACTGAGAAGCTTAAGATTTGTAAGTGAACTGACTTTATCGAATTGTTCAGCTATGGAGGCCTTGCATGAACAATGGTTGTTGGAAAACAACAAATTCCTGAGAGAGTTGACAATATATAATGCAAACTCTCTAAAGTCATTATCTGCTATAATGGCAAGTCTCACTGCGCTTGAAGTGCTAAATATATTTGATGCTCCTTTGTTGGAAGAGCTCCCAGAGTTACCTGCTTCTTTAAGGTCGTTGTCTATCGAAAATGCGAACTCTCTAAATTCATTGCCTGCTACAATAGTGAGGCTCGCTGTGCTTGAAGAGCTACAAATTTATGAAATTAATTCACTAGAGGAGCTCCCAGAGTTACCTCCTTCTCTAAAGAGGTTGGCTATCTGGAATGCAAGCTCTCTGAAGTCATTGCCTGCTACAATAGTGAGGCTCACTGTGCTTGAAGAGCTAGAAATCAATAATGCTAATTCACTAGAGGAGCTCCCAGAGTTACCTGCTTCATTAAGGTCATTGTATATTTGGTGTGCAAGCTCTCTGAAGTCATTGCCTGCTGCAATGACGATGCTCACTGCCCTTAAATGGATACATATTGCAAAAGTTGATTTGTTGGAGGAGCTCCCGGAGTTACCTGCTTCTTTAAGGTCGTTGTCTATCAGGGATGCAAGCTCTCTGAGGTCATTGCCTACTACTATGGCGAGGCTCACTGTCCTTGAAAGGCTAAAAATCACGAAAGCTGATTTGCTGGAGGAGCTCCCAGAGTTACCGGCTACTTTGAAAGAAAGATCCATTGAAGGTCGTGGTGGCCGGTTGCTCTGAAACATAACACCCAACTCATGCTGAAGAAACACAACCAGATGTGTTCAGTGGGATAATGCTTCATTATTTGACAACTCTGTATTCACAAGGTACTTCCTTTTCAATTTCTTAAATCAATAAAAAGCTCTTGCAATAATATTCTCATTTCCATCACTCATCGTCTAAAAGTTCGACTTACAGTGATTTTTTTTCGTTTTCTTTTGACTTTTGATTTATACTTACAGAAAGAATGCCCCATAGAATACTGCTAACTCAGCTGTGATAGCTGAGAGGAATAGAGGATTACAATACACACAAGCACCACGCATTTAATTATGAGAAAAATAACAAACAATCTCATGCCGTACATGCACTACAAATAATTATTACAATGGCCTTCCATGCAGGTATACATCTCTCCTTGTTTCCAAGCTCTCTCTTGTAATTCTTTTATTTAAATTTGAGAGATACAAACACATTTTCAAATTGTTAAACCCACCTATGTCTAAACGGCATAGCCGGTTTAAAGCCCGGATAAAAAGAGGAGGGTTAGCAATAAAAAAATTGAAAAGTGTAAATTAGATGAATAGTAATTAAATTTTAAAAAATTACACCAAAAATGTTTGCAAAAAAGAACTGAAATAACTTAACTAAACAACCGAAAAATTGCAATTTCTTTTAATTAAAAGCTAAGGTTATTTTTTCAAAGGGCATGCTCAAAATTCACGAGGTATCCAAACTAGATTTCTAACAATTTGAAGAGTCTTATGTTGTTAGCCGAAGTTATTTTTAGCTGTTCTCTCATTTTTTTTTTCTTTGTAAGGGGCATGGGTGAGCAGTACCTTGATCTGTTTTTGGTACCACTAGTGTATCTTTGACTTTTTGTACCGGTTGAGGCAGCTATCTTGGGTTCTCTGAGTGATTTGCTGTCTTTACTAGGATAAGAAAGTATGTAATCCCAGTTCAGTCCTGAACTAAAACTTCAAATTAACCATACTGGTACAGTACCTGTATCAGATGATATAAAAAAATTTAATGAGAGGGGGCTAGATGTCAACACTCTCTCCTGATGAATTTTTCCCTGAAAATGAGGACCATAGTAAACTGCAATTTCAGATATGTTTTGTGAATAATTACTGATGCAGGCATAGAGATATACTTTACTTTTTCTGACGATGAAATATAAAGTGATTGCATTGACATTCTTTCTGCATATATTATGTACAATGATCCCTTGTCGAGTTTTTATAGTTAAGGTTTCTAATGTCTCCCCGTCATTGATTACCATTTGGAACAGTGTCAAACTGCAGCTGGAAAAGCTCAAGGCTGCATTTTTCCACCAAACTCAAAGGATCTAAATGCAAAACTGCCAAGAGGGGCTGCATTGCAATGTTAGTCAAGCTGAGGACACCGGTAAGGTTATGTTAGAAAAACACTATGAGATGTATAGAGATTACTCTAGGAACCACTTTGACAACAGTCAAAGAACATTAGGAGGTTGTTAGGAACTATTTTGACCACAATCAAAGATGGTTAAGAGCTTGTTAGAGCCGTTGGAAACAATACTCACCGGCTATATATAAATATATATAGCCTCTTTTTGTACATGCAAAGAAGTAAGAATGATATAATAAAACATTCATTTGATTACCTCCTTCTAAAACTATATGGTATCAGAGTCTCAATTTGCATACACCAAATTAGGCATTTTCTTTTTTTTCCACAAGATCTGACTCATTGTCAGATTCAAAATTCATTACTGAACTGTTGGAAAATTTGCTATATGCGCTGTAAAACTTTACCAAAACAATTTTCTAATTTTTGCTCTGTCTCGCACAACCTCTGTTTCATACAAAGAAAATATTGGATTCTCTAAACTGCTCAAAAACAGAAATTATTTCTTTCACTTTCTTTCGTTCCAATACCTCTCCTGCTTACATAATTATTATGCCTAATACAAAGTCTAATTTTAAACCTCCACTACCTCCACTATGTTCTAAAATTACCATAATTATCTCTACTATATATAGAAATATGTTAACTATAGCTTCTGACTACCAATTTTAGAAAATGATAATCACAACAACTTTGATCAATTTTTAACACTCCTCCTTGATCCAAAGTTGTCAACACCAAGTGCTGATTGGAATTGCTCGAATTTGCCTCGTGCCAATGCCTTTGTAAGTTGCATGTGTTTTGTTTCTTCACAGCTTTTGTGCTTGAGCTCCTCTGTTCTTGCTGCAACCAATTCTTCTAGCATTGATAGATGCCATTATTCATTTCTGCTGCTTCTTCTGGGTTGTAGTGTCTACAAGAAATAACACTTGTGTTGTTTCATTCATTTCCTGACATATTTCATTTTTCTTATGGGTGTGTGAGGACCAATATGATGCCAGCTGTAAACTCTGATTGTTGGTGTATGGTCAGAGTTTTGGCTTTTGTCATGTCTTTCTTGAGGTAATTCAAGATCAGAACTGTTGTTCAGATTTGAACTGATTAAACTACTTGGTTGTTGCAGTACTTCGTCTTCCGCATCATCTAATTCTTCAGATTCAACAATATCAACTCCTTTTTCTTCATTCCATTTCCAAATTGGATTTCAACAAACAATACATTGCGACTAATCACAAACTTCTTACTATATCTAGATTGTATAACCTGTATTCCTTCGATTATATGCAATTACCAATAAGTATGCATTTTTCTAATTTTGCATGTATTTTCCTCCTATTTTGCAAATTGATTAAGGTGTACGCAACACAACCAAATATTTTCAAATGCCCAATTCTGGGTTTTCTCTCATGCCATGCCTCATATGGTATTCTATTTATAACTGATTTGGTGGGAGATATATTTAGAAGGTAAATTGCAGTTGCTACAGCCTCTTAGGTCAAAACTCATTTGGTAATCCTTTTGCTTTCAACATGCTTCTTGCTAATTCTACCACAGTTTGATTCTTTCTCTCAGCTACCCTATTTTTTTCAGGTGTGTAAGGTATGGTGAACTTGTGGTTTCATTTTCACAAAAGTTTATGAATTATGTTGATTGATATTCCCCCCTCTATCTGATCTTAATACCTTTATTCCTTTACCAGTTTGATTTTCAACAAATGCCTTGATTTTTTTTTTTTGCTTTTCAAGATATAAACCCATCTCATTCTGCTATAATCATCTATAAAGAGAAGAAAATACCTGGTACCACCCAAATATTTTGTTTCCATGGATCCACACAAATCAGTATGTACTATCTCAAGAACTTGTGTTGCCCTTCTAGCTTGCCTTTTAGAAAAGGGTATTTTTGCTTGCTTTCTATAAATATAACCTTTACATATATCTATTTTATCTATTTTTGGAAGCCCATTGATATTTAGGTGACTATATCTGAGATGCCATAACTCAGATTGATTCAACTCTTTCACTGCCATTACTCTTTCCTTCACACCTGTAATTTCTAGTGGAAACATTTCGTTGGTTGCCATACTAACCTCTATCAATATTTGGTTTGTGATTTTATCCTTAATTTTATCCTCTATCAATAAAAATTGGAGTGGCAGCTAGTGTGACACGTGAGAGAAATGAAATGAAGTTAGGTGAGTGGTAAACTTGTAAATTTTGATAATAGAGAAGCAGTGGATGCCAAGTGTCCATATGTTAATTTTTAGAACAAAAAAAAACATTATATTATATATTCTTCTCAATTAATTGCTTAGTGAATATGTACGTACACCCCTTGCATTTTTAAAATAAACTTGGCTTTCAAAATACTAAGTTTTAAATTAACATATTACTACAATTAATTTTAAAATATCCAAAGTTACAGTAAGACTTTTTTTAAATTTCAATACTTCAAAATTTATAAATCTATATTTGTTAAGAAACATACAATTACTTATTTTCTTATTTACTCATTCTTACGTATTTGTAGTGTCACAACCCGCATAGAAGAGACAACCTGCCGTAACACCTATTCATGTGACAAACAACAGCCAACTCGACTAGATGTCACTAGGCGAAATAATAAATAAGGTTATGAATTATGTCAATGTTCAAAACTGCTAGATTTTCAACATAGTCTCGAAGTCAACTAACAATATATATATATATATATATATATAGTATGGCTAATTTGCTTTCAGAAGCACTTCGACCGAAGTGTTTATGGGGTCATATTTTAGTATTTGATGTTCAAACAACAAATCCAAACTGTTAGATGTTCAACCTATATTAAAATGTGCTTGGAGACCAAATTTTATATTTTTTTGAATTTTTTAACTATTTATTAAGCTGGTTTGAAAACTGCTGTTTTTCAATACTGCAGAAATTTAATAAAAATAGCTGTTTTCAAACCAGCTTAATAAATAGTAAAAAAATTCTAAAAACTGTAAAATTTGGTGAAAAGCGAATGCAAAGTAGTCATTTTTCCGATTTATTTACTGCAAATGTGTTTTTAAGTCTTTTTGTAGGTTTTTGAGAAAGATGGATTTTCACTTTATGTTTTGGCTTCATCACAACCCCGGCTGAAAAAAAAAATAACCTGAGGTTTCTAAATTTCATGTTGCTGTTTAATTTACAGTGATAAATCGGGTGGTAGAAACCTGTTTAAAGATCTAATGGAAGGGATGACTGTTCTGACTGTGTTGCCCATTAGAAAGACTCAACGTATCAGCGCCTTTCGCTCTCCTGATCCTCCATCAACCCGTCTTCTAAATTTTATGTTCATGAGCTCATTCTAATCCTATTATTGTTTGCAGTACAAAAGGAAAAGTCTGGCCCAATATGCCCAGGAGCAGATTCCAATGGTTCGGGTTTTAAGGAACAAAGGACTTCAAAATTCTTGCCGAATAGTGCAGATTTTATCCATTCCATTAGAGTACTCCACGGAACTCGAACTCACCGTTCCAGAGGCGGAAGCATGCGGAGGGGATGGGGTGCTATAATCCGTATGCTCCCAGGTACCTGACTCAAGAAAATTACAAACTGACGGTCTAGATTGATCCCAGACGGGCCAAAAGTCAATCCGGTGTCTACAGAAACTATAGGGGTACGTTTTGAGATTCGTGCCAAGTTAAAAGAACTAATCTGAGCTGTCCGTTTGTAATTTGCTTGAGTCAGGTACCTGAGGTGATCGGAATTCAGGGGTGCTAAGCTCCCCCATAAATTAGAATTTTTCAGTTTTGTAAAAAATATAATATTAGCCTCCCTCATTGTCATGCCTTTTGACCACATACCATCCTTTTTAAGGTAGATATCTTGACCCCATCTTTATTTATTTAAAAAAAAATTAACTATCAATAATAATAATAATAATAATAAATCATAGTAGTCTTCCGATTATTTGATCATATAGGATCCAGATAATCAGACTACTGAGATATCATATTTCTGGGTAGCACACATTGCTATCATTCCGTGATTTAGAAGATTAATTAATACACAATTATAAATCAAACACTGATTAAATTTCATATGAATGATTATTAGACAGTATATGTTGACACTGATTAATACTCTAAGAGGACATGCACTCTTAACGAATACCAACTTGTTATTTCTCTTTAGCCCTCATTAAAAAAAATTGTGCTTCTTAAATGTCCCATATATTATTTTTTTTCAGTATAGAGTTGACATTGAAGTTGTTATCTCTTTAGTCTTCATAGAAATCTGTGCTTCTTAAATGTCCCATATATTATTTTGTTCATTTTAGAGTTGACATTGAAGTTGTTATCTCTTTAGTCTTCATAGAACTCTGTGCTTCTTGGATCTAACAAATAGGTTTTTATTTTTTCTCTCAAGTTAAGAGTTGACATTTACCATTTGAAATTTGAAGAGCTCTTCCGTGGACCTCCATAACATAAATAACATTTTTAAAGTAAGGTTATAATTATATTCAAACAAGTTTATGACTGATATGTACATGGAATAAATCTTCTCGATATTCATTCTACATTTAGGGATATAAATTATAATTTGAAGTTTCAATGGGTGCAGTAATGTGGATTTGTACCAATGTACCTATAGATCCGTTATTTGAAAAAAATAAAAAAATAAACCACTTCTATTTAATTTTATTTCCCTACGTACTCTATGAAATAACACATCCTAAGGCAAAAATTGACGCTAAACCATTGCTAGTGTATCAATTGTCTTTATCCGAAAGTCGTCTCATCTCATTATATTAATTACTCCATTTTGTGTATTGATCGCACAAGTTAAAAAGTTCATATGCTTTAGAAATGCGCATATGCATTGCTACTGAATAGCTTCAGATGATGTGCTACAGTGGATTTTGATCCACTCCCTGCCTCTTGCGGTGTTATATTCTCCAATCTTGTTGTCTTGCACCGATTTAGCAAATAAACAGCACAATCGGCCGCTTTTGTCCAAAACTCCTCAGGCATATTTTTACATTTAATCATACTTCGAACCATGTCAAGATGGTCCGATTCATGCGCTCTGCGACTCCATTTTTTGTCAAGAATGCCATGTGACTCACAAAAAGAGTTAAATGCAGCTGAAGTATATTCGCCACCTTGATCTTATTATTTCCATCATCCCATTATTTAATTAGAAGCTTGATACACATTTATGTATTAAACACTGATTAAATTTCATATTAATGATTATTAGAAAGTATATATAGTATGTTATAGTACTCTAACAGGACATGTACTCTTAACGAGTACCAACTTGTGCTTCTTGAATGTCCCAAATATTTTTTTTTTTCATTTTGGAGTAGACATTTAAGTTGTTATCTATTTAGTCTTCATAGAACTCTGTGTTTCTTGGATCTACCAAATAATTTTTATTCTATCCAGGTTAGATCTGAAATTTACCATTTTAAATTTTAAATACTAAGTCAAATTGACGCTAAACCACTGCATTGTATCATTTGTCCTTATCCGAAATTAATTACTCCATTTTCGCACAAATTAAATATGACAAAACTAAATGCACCCTTTATATAAAATAAGTTCTACAATGCCCCTGTATATAGGAAATAAATCTGATGTTATTTCAAAGAGATAACAGGACCCTGTTATTCCAATCCCAGCCGTTGACCTTTGTTGAGATTCGGGCACAAAAAACTTATTTCCTTGAGATTTGCGCATGAAAAACTTTGAACGGTTGTGATAGGAATAACAGGGTCCTGTGATCCCTTTGGAATAACAGCAGATTTATATCCCCTGTATATATATCTTTCAGCCGGCCTGCTTCTAAAACAACATCCATTGATAAACCCAAAAGAAGAAAAAGAGATATATACATGTCTTCAATTTTCTTTCTGTTGTTCCTCCTCTCATTCACCTCTTCCGTGTTGTCTACTAAAGATGATGAAATTGTGCTCCTCAAAATCAAGAAGCAACTAGGCAATGCTGACGGTCTTCGCCTGTGGGTCAAATGATTCGACTACTGTAGTGAATCGGACAATGTAGTATCGGAGAACTCATATATAACATGTACCAACACTGGCCGTGTTAGATATCTCCTGTTGCAATACTTGGTGTTCACCACCTCCTTTCCAGATGCCATCTGCAGTTTAACCGACATACAATACATAATGCTTGAACAAATTCCTGGATTATATGGTCCCCTTCCATCATGCATTACTAAACTTCCCAACCTTGAACTATTATATATAACAGACACATCTCTGTCCGGCTCCGTGCCCTGTTTTTATAACCATGCCAATATCACACGCATCGAACTATCAAGTAACCACCTATCCGGTACAATTCCACAATCTCTCTCTACATGTCCCAACTTAAATTTCTTGATACTTGCGTCAAATTACCTCACAGGTTCCATACCACCTGGGCTTCTTCAACATGGTTTGCGTCCCACACTTCAACTTACCAACAACAACTTAACTGGTGAACTACCAAAATGGTATGGATCAGTTGATTTCAAGGTAATTGACGCGGGAAACAACCGACTCAGTAGAGATGCTTTTTTTTTATTCAGTAAGGAAAAGAAGTTTGATTACTTTGCTTGGGCTTATAATGACTTTGAGTTTGATCTGAGTCATGTTGAATTCTCGGATGTTTTACTTGGGGTTGATATAAGCTACAATAAAATATATGGGAAAGTGCCAGAGTCATTTGCAACCTCTGCATGGTTGCGTTATCCAAATCTTTCATTCAACAGGCTCTGTGGGGAGTTACCTCGGGGTAGTAACACGGAGCGGTTTGATGCTGCAGTTTTCGCGGGAAATACATGTCTTTGTGGGAACCCACTACCACCATGCTCCATTTCAGCACCTTCTCCTGCGCCTGTTTCTGGACCACCATTTTGATTCAACATTGAGTGCCTCTTCAATGTACTTTTGATCTAAGAAATCAAAGAAATCAAACATTATCATGCCATGTTGTTTCGCACCCTAATAATAATGTGGCTTCAGTTTTTTTATAATAAGAAAAATGCATTTAGTGGTTATTTTGTGATTTTTTGCTCAAATTTGACTATTGACTGTTGTGTAATTAAACCTGCATACATTAACTATTGTCGTGCAATTTGACATAAATGTACGTTGCAACGCAAATTACGCACACATTAAAACTATAGGTTTGAAGTCATCTGTTGAAAATTACTATACATTGTAGTTAGTCAGTCAAACATAATAAATTGTTTAATAGCTTCAAATTCAACACCAATTTATATAGACAGCACCAACAGTTTCAATTCAACCCAACTCAAAAATATCATGCACCAAATATTACAAGTAAGAACCGCTGGCCAACAAAGCGTACCTTCTATAGGGATGGAATCACATAACAACGATCTTTTGTCATGCCCTGCCCACGATCGGACGCGCGACGACAGAACGAGATCCTAGCATCCGTCCGATGGCTCGTCAATATCGTTACAAACAGAAATAAACAGAAGTTAGCTACAAAGTTCATTAACCGGTTATTTATCAACGTGTTTCCCTATAACTGGTTTATTTAGAACAACAGTGCAAATAGAACTGCACAAATATATCAGATTAGTACACATATTTTACCGGATGGGTCTAGGGTTTTAGTACATATTCCGTAAACATATTCCAATTCCTAGACCCAATATCCCGTAAAATATGCCGTCGTAATCCAATATCAAAATAGAATACAATACCCATTATTCAAACAAACCAAAACGAAAACACAAATTATTGGGCCTCTAACTAATACGATATCTTTGGTGCCTTTTACAGGAGTAAGTAACATATAGGTCTGTGACGCAAGGCGGTCCCGATACTATCTTGCCCGTTAAGCTCAAGTACTCGGTTTTATGGTAAGAGACAAAGGGTATTGCTCACAAATAACTCAAACAAACAAACACACAATTTCTATTCAAATAACGCTGCCTTGACAGGGAGCTTTGCTTACATATTTAAAGTAAAAGAAAAGAAGAAGAAGAGATAAATGATACTCTCCTCGGAAATGCAAAACAAGAAATAATAATAAATCTAAGTTTAGAAAATCAACGAGACTTTAACTACTGTTTTGACTGTTTAATAAAACTCCTACAATCTCCCAAGCAGTCAAAGTATTTAAGCTGCTCATTTATTTCCTAGAAGACCGCCATTTAACTCTTAGTTATCATCCATCATAAAAACTGTGTAATTCTTTTAGAAGACCGTCCATGCAAATATCCATTCAGTCAACAATCTTCATTAAATTATGGGATCAAATTTAAAGTTGTATATACAACTCTTTGATCGACATGGATCTGTTGTGGCAATCATTTACATCCGAATCTGAATCGGATATGTCTTCAACATGCACCGCGTCAGTCTGGTTCTTGGATGTTTAAATTATTGGGTCTCTAAATGGCAGGCTTTCATTTTGTTGGAACAAACTTTGTTTGCAATACTGCACTGCTTTATGCCAGTATGCAAAAGATAGAAGAGGGTGAGAAATAACAGTGCAAATTCTGTTAATTATTTTTCTGTAACGAATTAAGCTCAAAATAACAAACAACAATGCCAACTATTCCTAAAATAACTATGCTTAAAATAATCAATAACTTAAATAGCAAATGTTGTTTTCATACGTCTAAAAACTACTAAATTAACTAAACATATTGAGAGATCTTCTAAACATAATTTTTAATTAATTCTCAACAGATTTTTTGTGCCAAATTTTACTGAGTCCAACAAAATTTGTCAAATCAAACTCTCTGATTCGTGCCTACCATGTGGCAAGTTACTCGATTTTTAATACAGATGACTGCCGTTGGAGAAGTGTTATACGCATTATACAGCTGTCACTTATGTATGATAATAATAGATTTGTGCCAATTATAGATTTTTATTATTTTCTTGCCTATTATAGTTATTTATTATGAGAAGTGCAATCCAACTCTCTTTCGGGCTTTTATAGATTTTTATTATTTCTGAAGCTTATATATATAGCATCCACAAATAAATAGTACAAATCTATATTAAATTATAGCAATATCAATTTAAGAAACGCGAATTTTAAAAACATGAAAATATATCAATATCAATATCAATTTAGATTACAAAAAATTTTAGGAAGTAGTGCATTTATAGTTATTTTTTAGGTATAGAGTAGTGCTTCAAATACGCATGAGTTTGTGCAATTTGTTAAATTAGAAAATACAGTTGATCAATTTTCAGAAATTAGTTTTCTGTTTACTAGCATTTTTCAGAAATTTTGTCTCTCTACTAGTATTGCAACACAGAGAGTAAGATCAAAGGCTGCAACATACATCCAAAGTTTACAACATTAATTGTATGCCATGAAAGCCCCCACCATTATTAATGGCAAGGGCAGCGACAACAAAGAGCTTCAAGACCATATCTCTCGACTACCGCTAGACTGTCTCATGACAGTGATGCAAATAACCTCCCCAAAGGATGCATGTCGAGCTGCAGCTCTATGCACCAAATTTCAATCGGTGGCTAATTTGGACTATGTATGGGAAACTTTTCTGCCTACCGATCTCTCAACCATCCTTTACCGGGCAGAGATTGATGTTGAACATCTGCCGGTCTCAAAAAAGGAGCTTTACCTCCATCTCTGCCACAATTGGATCTTTCTTGATGGCGGCACAAAGGTAATCCTAATGGTTTTTTTTTTCATTTCTTATAATTTTCCAAAAAAATATGTTCTTTCTCAGCTATATCTAGCGGTTTCAATGGCATCATTTAACTGTTTATAGGACCAATATTGTATTCAATTACAGATCATATAGAACATTGAACACGCAATGAAGAAAGCATAATAAATATTTGATTGATACCATAGTACAATATGCTGTTTTCATATATAGGTTCCATCTCGCAAAATTCTACAACATTTATAGTCAGATTTATGTTAACATATAGCAATATATATTTAAGAAACACGGAAATATTGAGCTATCCAAAGGAAGGACGAAGGAAAAATATATCTTTGTAAATCTTCCTTAAATATACAAGATTCGACATTCCTCAATGAAAATTTATAACTAGCATCCAATCTACACTATAAAAAAGGACGAATTAATTATAATATTGATAAAACAGTTGAGTTAGTGGATTCCATAATTAGTATATGTAACATAATTAGAAAGTTTCATTTTCGGGAAAATATATGTTATATTTAAATTAAAATATATTTTAGGATGTAGCGGGTGGTAACTGTTTAAATACGTATCATGAACTTCAGTAATTTGTTGAATGAGAAAATACATTGAGAAATTTCCAGAAACCAGTTTTTGTTTACTAGCATTTTTTCAAATATTTTGTTTCTCTCTACTAGTATTGCAAGACAGAGAGTAAGACCAATGGCTGCAGCATACATCCAATATTTCCAACATTATTTGTATGCCATGAAAGCTACAACCATTTTTAATGGCAAGGGAAGCGACAACATATTAAGAGCTACAAGACCACATCTCTCGACTACTGCTAGACTGTCTCATGACGGTGATGAAATTAACCTCTCCAAAGGATGCATGTCTATCTGCAGCTGTATGCACCAACTTTCAATGAGCAGTTGATTCTGACTATGTATGGGAAAGTTTCCTGCCTGCCGATCTATCATCGATCCTTTATCATGCAGATACTGATGTCCAACAGTTGCCTGTCGCAACGAAGGAGCTTTACCTCCACCTCTGCCACAATTGGATCCTTCTTGATGGTGGCATAAAGGTGATCTTATTGTTTTTGGCATTTCTTATAGATTTCGAAAACAAAAATTATCTTCTTCCCCATCTATTTCTCAAGAGTATCAGAAAAAATTCAAGTGTTTTGTTGTTTTGAAAAGGCAATATTGAAAATAAAATTTCTTTCAATATGCTGTGATTTGATTCCATCTTGCAACATTCATTTCGATGAAAAGACATAATTTCTTATGCAGAACGGTCCACATGGAAAGCTATGTATTAATAATAGTACCTAATATTCAGACTGAACTGCAGTGAGAAGAAACATTAAGTGAATAATAATTGTGAGCAATTAGTACAACAAGAAACAAAATAATATATTTGTACTATATACATAACATACTGAATTTTTAATTTTCTAAGATTTTGTTTATTTCTGTGTTTGCATTATGGAATTTAGAGTAGAGAAGAGAATAATGAAAAGAACTGTATTATTGATTGTTCTGATTTTACACTGTCTATACATAGTCTATTTATAGGCTAATTCTGTACTAGCCGTTAGTACTCTATTTCCTGATTTACAAAGGTTGCAATCTATTCCCTAATTGTTTCTTAATTACAAGATTTACTAGCCGTGGCTAATATCAAGCTAGATTCCTAATTAGTGTGACAGCTATACATTTGAATGTTATATTATTTGTTGCCTAAGTTGCCAATGATGAGTGATATCTGAGGCAAAGATATTTATTCTTCAATAGCATGTTTGGTGGGAAAAAGAGTTTAAAGTTGGATTTGTTGAGCGGAGCAAAGATTATATGTCTGCTACAAGAACAATATCCATCAACAGAGCATCCGAGAGAAACTCCAATATTCGATAGATCTCTATTTATAGATGTAAAAGGAGCAGTACATTGCAAAGATCTCTCCCCCAATAGGAACTGTGCTACCTATATTATCTTTATAGGAACAACCGGCTCGTGGAGTCTCAGAATTAATCAATGGATCTATGACAGGTCAAGTGGCAGTGTAAGTGATTTAATTTCACGATGGGTGGATCTCTGGCAACGAGAATCTCAGACAAGAGATGATGGATGGTGGGAGACCAAGTTAGGAGAATTTAATACTGAAGTTAGAGAGGATTGAGCTCTGCATTTCGTCATTTATGATAGATATTGTACCTGTTTTTTAGAATGATGTAATTTTTGGAGGCATTGAACTAAGGCCTCTATGTTAAATCATGGACAAAGTTATGGAAATCTATAGAAACATAAATGCATTATTTCCCCGAAAATTTATATTGTAATAGATCAAGGGAACTAAATATATATGTTGAGTAAATTCTTTCACCATTTATTGTCCTTTCCATATGGATGTAATGGATGTTATTAAATTCTAAGAATAATATAAATACTCAATATTAGAATCTGAATTAGTTACCATTGCCTTCAGGTTTTCAAAAATAATTTTCGGGTTTTGAAGAAAGACAAAAAAAAAAAAACCTTTAGCTTAGGGAAATTAATAGAGTTATTTGTTTTTGTTTTTACTTCCATATTCGAAATTGTGCCGTAAAATTAATTTGACCTTAAGACAAAAAGGAAATCCATCCATTATTTAATTACTTCCGATACCTTTTACTTGGCCTTCTTGTGTGTTAAAACTACATTTAGCTTGTTTATAGAACGACATACCAAAGGTTACACAATTCAATCACCAGAAGAAACATACCAAATTTCCTCCAATTTCAAAAGGCCACTATATGACTGGATTCGAACAATCGTTCCTGAAAACCACAGAAATATTCTCAGCCTTGAGATATTCAAATAAATTCCAGAAAATATACAGAAAGTTCAGAAAATTCTTATAAATTATTTGAGTGTCTAGAAAAATTCACAAAAAATATCTGCACACACAAAAAATTCATATATATTGCTTGAACATTTAGGAAATTCACAACAAAAATATTCAAAGACTCTGAAAATTCATATTAATTATCTGAATGCACAGAAAATTCATACATTATATTTGGAGATTTATAAAATTCATATGAATCATTTGAGAAACCAAAAAGTTATACAAGGTATTTGTGAATATCAGGAAACCCGGGAAGTTATTTGAGTGTTTGAAATTTCTCGTAAACCCTTGAAATGCACTTCAAAAAATAAAATTGAATCCGCACATTGCCTAATCAAAATGTAACAAAATTAATTGGACAAGATTAAAACAAACCAATCATACTTAATTATATCAAGATTAATCCAAATTATATCACACACAATTAAATCAACCTAAAACATACCCAAACTAAGCTGAACCATGCCCAAACTAAATTAAAGCAGGGCATAAAATGGCGCTAAAATATGGTATTATTATATCGGAAGAAAACATTAACCGATAAAAGAAGCACAAACAGGTTTAAAAAACCCTAGGCAAAATCCATTTGAATTTTCTATCGGTTGGATCCTCATAACCGATAGAAGTAGATGAGTTATTGGACGAATTTTTTATTCAATATAAATATATATTAATTGACCATTCAACATAAACAAAACATACATGAGAAAATAATCAACATTAAACATACATATCCATAATTCAATTAATATATTCAGTATTAATTCAACACAAACAATTATCCCGACGAAATTTAAAAACAAGATGCAGATATAAAGAGGAAGAAGAGAGAGATGAGAGAAATTTATTTGATTAGACAGTGAGCGGTGTGAAAATTAATGACCTTGATCCAGTGAACATGCGTGAAATGAAAGTCTCTATATTCTAACGGCTGAAAACACAACCAACAGAACATATTTGTTTTGCTTATATTGGTACTAGTGTGCTAACCGATATCAGAAGAATAACAAAAAATTATATCAGTTAGGTAGTAATTAATACCGCTAGAATAAGCTCAATATCTTCTATTGCAAAACTACCACTGACTGATAGAAGATATAGTTGTCCTCATATCCTATCGGTCCGGGATCAGTCTAAACCGATAGAAAATAGGCGTTAGTAGATCGTGTTTTTGTAGTAGTGTTATGATTTACATATTAAATTTTATAATTTTAATCTTTTAAATAAAAGTGGATTATTTGTAATAAATAAAGAAATTATTTTCTATAAACAAACATATTTTGAAATAAATCAGAATTTCCCACAATTATTCTCATAGTATAGCCGAACATTTATTTCTACACATTTCCCATAATCGTTTCAATGTATACCCATCGGTACGGGTTTCCGTAAATTAAATTTGTAGGTTTACCTATTCATGAAATCTGATCCCACATAATCCTAAGACAGGATATGAATGTTCTAGACATGGGAAAAAAAAGACTTAATTAAGAGTCAACACTCAACAGGAGAGTAAGGTAGTCACCGTACAGGTGTAATATGGCTGATAAGATCTGTATTTATTACCTTATCTGGATGAAGAGGGCTCATTGTATCGAACAGATCAGGTGTGTTAATGGGCTAATGACGGGTGTGACTTGGTAAATGGTATTACAAAATTCAGCAAGGATTTAGGTCCAGTAGTCAACTAGCTCGTGTGGAGCCCAACAGATTAAGCCCATCAGCTCATCCCGTGTCACTCCACACTAACCTAATATGTGCAGTGGCATGATTCGAAACTTGAGCAAAACAATTGTTGCTCATAAATAAAAAATATCACAGAGGTATAAAATGGATTACCTCAGGAGTAACTATTCTTTAAAGCCATTTGCCCAAGATAAGCCTTATCTGAAGTTAGGTACGGCTTAAACACGTATTATGTGTGTAGTATCTTACTCTGCCAAGCTGAACAATCGTAGGCCATTGTTCCGATTTAATTATACATCCTTTTGTCGTCAAAGGAACAATTTGTGTGCTATTTAATAGACCATTAAAGGTGAGATAAAGATTCACAAAATAGAAATTTTTGAAAAAAAAAAACCAACAATTTGTCTATTGTCTTCTTCTATACGTCATGGAAATTTTGTGAGCATAAAAGTAATTTTGCATGTCACATGAAACAAGATGTTTACATTACTTTTATAAAATGATTTTAATAGTATGCGAAAACCGTCTCTATTTCTTAATATAAAGTACATACATATATAGTACAAATATAAAGTCCAGTTTTTTTTTTTTTTTTTTCTATCAAAGCATTTAGGTAGGCTGAAACTTTGCTCTCTTGTTCTGAATCATTCCTAAAACAAACATATAATCAGGAGTGGAATAAAATTGTTTTGGATGGAATCAAATATCATATTGAATATTAATACTGATATAACGATATCAAAAACAAGAAGTCTGCCTATGGAATCAACAATTGAAATTATATAACATAAAAAGAAACTATATATATGTATAATTAAATAAAATAGAAACTTTTTTGACCCATTTTATCTTACTATTATAGTATATAATTGGTCGGTACCCATAAAACAATAATGCTTGCCAGACCACTAAGGATCAATACAATACAAATTACCATTTTAAACAACTCACAACAATTTGCCCCATTAATTTTTGTTATAGTACTAAATTGTTTCCACTTCAAGTAACATCCTCTCTTTAGTGAAGTAAAACACCGTGGAATTGGCTCCCATAATCCGCTTTTCTTCAGCACCAAAATAAGAAACCGAACAACCAAGAAGGAGAGATTGATCCTCAAATGAATCCACCATCCGTTGCCCAAGACATTTAAATAAGGATGCTCATCATCATTATCATTATCATTACCATTATTATTGTTATTGTCGTATAGTGCAGATACACCGGAAGTGAATGCCAGACCCATTGAGAAGGCAGCAACCCAGATCACCATCACCAACAACTTCATCACAATTTTGTTTTTCCGAGGGACCACACATAACAAAAGCATCATAACACTAACAGATGAGAAAAGCGCAAAAATGTCAAAAATTTGGAAGAAACCTAATGAATCGCCAAGGACAGGTCGACCTTTATTAATAGGATGATCCTTATCATCAGGTTTAAATCCTCCAGGAGGATTTAATGCCGCTTGGAAGGTGACAGTTGCCACCAACGTTGACACCAACAATAAAATTTGTGGATCGTACTTCTTTTCCTTTTTCTCTTTGTGCAACTTTGAATTTGCTATTTCTATATCAGTTTTGGTGTCGAGGGAATGGGGTTGCTGCAGTGATATTCTTGGAGTTAGTATTGGGTTTGAACTATCACTTGGAACAGAGTACCTGATGACAGGTTCTGATTGAGACAACAATTCAGCTGCCGTCTTTCCTCCAGCTGCTCGTATCATCTCACCAAGGAGGAGATCTCCATTATGTGGCCATGATCCCAAGAGAACATCGAGTGGAGTTAAGGATGCCAAGTTCATGTTGTTCACATCGATGGCTGCTTTACTCAACAAAAATTTGATTACCTGTGATGCAAAGGTGCAATTTAGAAAGTACAACCTTAGAATTTAGAAAGGCATCAATGATGAATATTTTCACACACTTTTTTAGTAGAAAGAAAGCTATGGCATACTGTTAATTGCTTGCTAGCCACGGCGTGATGCAAAATCGTATTTCCTCTGCAGTCCATTGCATTAAGGTCCTGCAACTGGTCGATCAAGAACTCAACTGTGTCGAATGAATTATATTTGATAGCCAAATGAAATATAGTTTCTCCACCATTTGTAAGCCTATGCACTGCCTCCTCACAGGCTTCCACCAACTCTTTTACAATTAATGACCTTCCTTTTTTAACAGCAATATGAAGTGGCAATAGCCCTTCCTGTTTCTCACTTAATAAACAAAGGTCCAAGCCTGCCTGCAGCGAAAAATAAACGTTGAATTGAAGACGAACATATTTGTAAACTGTAAGATTTTTAATGTTTGATGATAACTAAATGTTTACAAGTTAATGGTATGTACTATATTGTCATGATGATCTCATTTGGATCTTGTTTATTGTTTTTGTTTATTTTTCGAATCTGATGGATTTTCCTAAAAAAATAATTTTCCATCAAAAACATTGATCAAGTTGAACACGGATATCAATCAAAAATAACTTTAACATGGATTATAGTTAATGTATATATGTACAAAATTATGAAAAAAAAAACTGATAGAAAAGAACTTAAATTTGCTAATCTGTATAATCTATTAATTTGCACAATGCAACTTATAAAATTTAAAATTATTCTTCTCCATTGTATGTTTTATATATCTAATTCTAATTAAATTTTGTTGTAAAAAGGACTCGATTAAGGATCTTAGTTTTCTTAGGAGGGAGCCGCTTTTTTTAATTTGAAATTTATTCATTTTAATTTGGATCGGACACTACCAACGGGCTAATTCTCAAGCATAGAACAAAAACATATAACAGAAAGTCAGAAACAACAAAAATCAGTGGATCATATGTTGAGAATAGATAATTGGGTGCAAATATGATACAAATTGTCTAGTTGGTTGCACACAAGGTGCACTTAGGATAGATAGGGAAACTTTTGTAAAGAAAAAAGTGCAATTAAAGGATATCGACACACCCTATGCATGTAGCAAGGATCAACTAGAAAATACAGTCATGAAGGATTTAGATGCGGAGAGCATCTAATTCACTATATTCAAGTTGGGTGCTATTGACTTATACGATCCTAACTTGAGAGAGAGTGTTGAGAATAGCCAGTTCGGTGCACATAGGGTACACGTAGATTTCAGAAGTTCTGCAAATTCAGTCCGTATAGTTTTCTTCTCCTTATTTCTTCTTCTGATACCAACCAAAATTGGAAACTATCTCTAAAATTCACTTTACTACTGTGAGCACAGGACAATGGGTCCAAAAACCTTCTATGTATAAACAACCACATAGCCAATTGTAAAGGTACAACAGATTCTCAATAAAGCTCAAATTAAACTAAATTAGCAAAATTTAATATCATATTACCTTCAACAACTCCTTCACTACGGTCAGATGACCGTGGGCGGCAGCCAAATGCAGAGGTGACAAGCCCTGGCCGTTCAGCTCCTTCGCAAGCTCGGGCTCGTGATAGATCACCTCGCGAACAAAGTCAGCATGTCCAAGCTTTGCTGCAATATGTAGCTGGTTATCTCTCACTGTTGTACTCCCAATCAAATTCGCAAGCAAGAGCTTATCCTTTTTGAGAAGCTCTTTAACTAAATTCGCATCTCCAGCATGAGAGGCCTCTTCAAGTCTTGTAGAGAGCGTATCCATTGTCAGTCTCTTTTCCTTGGTTGAGTTTGCATACACAACTATTGTTAAATAGAGTTTTTGCTGCGTTTTGGCCCAGCACCTACTATATATATTAACACATTAAAATTTAACAATAGAGTTTATGCTGCAATTCTGTGGGGTATATGTTTGATTAGCTCCTTTTTGTAGGTATCTGTAATGTGACACCAACAGCTTGGTATATACCGAGACAACTTTCTGATTTCTTGATGAAATATGTGGGCTGATCCTGTAGGTAATAACAATTAAGATTATTGGTTTAGCAGTTGTCCTTAAATTGCACTCTCTGTTGCTGAAGTACAAAGAGAAGTTTTCACATTGTATACTTGTATCTCGGGATTATTGCTGCTTGCACGTACACAGGTTATGAAATTTTACTGGGTTGAAATTAAACCTACACTTCAATTTTTTTTTTTTTTTTTTTAAAACTTGACAGTGGCTGTCAAGTGGGTACAAGAATTAAAAATTATAAGCATCAAAGACATCTAAAGACAGTTCAAATTAAATTATCAAAATCAATTAATTAGCTTTTTATTTTTCTTATATAACTAATTAGTTTATTTCTTAGTGGTCTTCTAAAATAATTTTCGAGTTTTAAATCACCTTGTATAAACAAAGTTTAAATGTAGGTCGTAAGACTATATCATATTTTACAACAAAATGTCTTTTTTGATATATTTAGTTATACTAAATGTCAACTGGAATTGTTATTACATCCATCTATTATATAAATGTCAGCAGAGTTAGTCTTGGTGGCACATGGCAGATTTTTTAAGTCATATAATCAGTTGGCATCACGGATTTTATACGGCACCATGTTTTTGAAATTGGATATGACATCAGTTAAAAAACAATACACACTGTTATAAAATTGGATATGGCACCAGGTTTTTGATCGATTCATATATAATCTTCTAGAGGAACACATCGCTTATTAGTTAATTAGTGGTACGTACTTTACTTCATCCTCACACACACACACACACACATATAATTTAAAATTGTACAGAATAATTGACAAGGATGCAAATGAATTCCTGTCCCAAAATTTGTTTCACTAATATGTTAGGCATTTGAAAATCAGACCAATTAAGATAACAAGTAGATTATGTTGGAAATATTAAACTTAATTAATTTGTTAATTAGTCAAATGGTTAGGGTGATTGTATTTGAATTTTCAAGATAGATTAAATGTTTAGGTTTTCTAGAATCATGTTGGTTTTTGCAATTCATGCACTTGGTATTTGTGTCATGTTTAATGACATTTATGTTCTAGGTTATCTAAAGAACCATGTAGCCTATAAATTTAGATGTTGTCATTGTAATTTGTAAGAGAGTAAGGGAGTAAGAGAATATTGAGAATAGAAGATAAATTTATGCATATAGTGCTCTCTCTTCTACTATTAAATATATTAAGTTCTTATCAAAGACTAACAAATTGGTATCAGAGCCCTGGTGAGATAAATGAGGGTTCAACCATGGCTAAGAAGAAAAAAAAAACAGAATATGTGAAGTGGGATTGCCAGGCGGTAATCATGGAAAAAGAAAAATAACCGTTAATTACTTGAAGAAGAGTTGTAAGTGAAGGCAACACTTTAAAAGAGAAACTGGGCAGTGGTGATCAAGGTTAGGGCGGCTGTGAAGGTCGCAATTATGGTCGCAGTAGAGGTCGCGGTCGTGATGAATGGTCGTTGCGAATTAAGGCTATTGTTGGTACTCATGGATTGTGGAACATTGTCGAGAACGGGGTTGAAGATCTCGAAGATGACAACGAACACACGGTAGGCGAGTTAAATGCTTTGAAAAAAAAAGAATGGATATCAAAGTGCGCTAAGTATCATCCATCAAGGATTGGATGATCTCCATTTTTTTCTTTTGCAAAGCATTTAACCCCGCCACCATGAGTTCCATAAGCCATGAGCACAAATAATGGCTTTCATTCGTAATGACTATTGATCATAGTTGGTTTTAGTTAGAACTGGGTATTGGAAGGAGATATTTGCATAGTCACGGCTCATGGTGTCGACTTAGCGAATTTGCATGTTCACCAATTTGACGTACCGCGACTCACATCACAAAGGGTTGAGTTTCCGGCGTACAAACCCAAATCAGAGGCAGAGGATTACAAGTGGTGAATCGAATTGACGGTGATAACATAGACAAGAACGTGTGTCGCAAATGCAATCACAGATCAAATCCGAAGAAGATCTAAACAGGAACCGTGGAACTACTTTTACTCTTTTTTCTCTTCTTCTTTTCCATCTTATTTTTCTTCTTCTCCATGATTGAACTATCTTCTATTTTACCAGGCTCTGATACCACTTTGTTAAAAATAAATGGTGGATACACCAACTCTCTTTAAGTGGAGATAAGAGAGTAACCAACTCTCTTTAAGATATATAATGAGTAGGTTAAGTGTCTGGCTGAGGAAAAAAATAATATTGTGTATGAACCTTTTGCGAAGAAAATCTACACTTTTTTTTTAGAAACGTACACCATTCGGCAACCATGGACAAGTTACCGACACATTCATACACTTTCAAAACGGTTGCAAAACCGTGTACAATTAGCATTTTTAACTGTCGACAATCTGTATTAGTGATTTCTAGTGTTTTATAATATAGGTTTTGATGTCTCTCGGGCTGATCCTGTAGGTAATAACAATTAAGATTATTGGTTTAGCAGTTGTCCTTAAATTGCACTCTCTGTTGGTGAAGTACAAAGAGAAGTTTTCACATTGTATACTTGTATCTCGGGATTATTGCTGCTTGCACGTACACAGGTTATGAAATTTTACTGGGTTGAAATTAAACCTACACTTCAATTTTTTTTTTTTTTTTTTTAAAACTTGACAGTGGCTGTCAAGTGGGTACAAGAATTAAAAATTATAAGCATCAAAGACATCTAAAGACAGTTCAAATTAAATTATCAAAATCAATTAATTAGCTTATTTATTTTTCTTGTATAACTAATTAGTTTATTTCTTAGTGGTCTTCTAAAATAATTTTCGAGTTTTAAATCACCTTGTATAATCAAAGTTTAAATGCAGGTCGTAAGACCATATCATATTTTACAACAAAATGTCTTTTTTGATATATTTAGTTATACTAAATGTCAACTGGGAATTGTTATTACATCCATCTATTATATAAATGTCAGCGGAGTTAGTCTTGGTGGCACATGGCAGTTTTTTTAAGTCATATAATCAGTTGGCATCACGGATTTTATACGGCACCATGTTTTTGAAATTGGATATGACATCAGTTAAAAAACAATACACACTGTTATAAAATTGGATATGGCACCAGGTTTTTGATCGATTCATATATAATCTTCTAGAGGAACACATCGCTTATTAGTTAATTAGTGGTACGTACTTTACTTCATCCTCACACACACACACACATAATTTAAAATTGTACAGAATAATTGACAAGGATGCAAATGAATTCCTGTCCCAAAATTTGTTTCACTAATATGTTAGGCATTTGAAAATCAGACCAATTAAGATAACAAGTAGATTATGTTGGAAATATTAAACTTAATTAATTTGTTAATTAGTCAAATGGTTAGGGTGATTGTATTTTAATTTTCAAGATAGATTAAATGTTTAGGTTTTCTAGAGTCATGTTGGTTTTTGCAATTCATGCACTTGGTATTTGTGTCATGTTTAATGACATTTATGTTCTAGGTTATCTAAAGAACCATGTAGCCTATAAATTTAGATGTTGTCATTGTAATTTGTAAGAGAGTAAGGGAGTAAGAGAATATTGAGAATAGAAGATAAATTTATGCATATAGTGCTCTCTCTTCTACTATTAAATATATTAAGTTCTCATCGAAGACAATCAGAGCCCTGGTGAGATAAATGACGGTTAAACCATGGCTACGAAGAAAAAAAAAACAGAATATGTGAAGTGGGATTGCCAGGCGGTAATCATGGAAAAAGAAAAATAACCGTTAATTACTTGAAGAAGAGTTGTAAGTGAAGGCAACACTTTAAAAGAGAAACTGGGCAGTGGTGATCAAGGTTAGGGCGGCTGTGGAGGTCGCAATTATGGTCACGGTAGAGGTCGCGGTCGTGATGAATGGTCGTTGCGAATTAAGGCTATTGTTGGTACTCATGGATTGTGGAACATTGTCGAGAACGGGGTTGAAGATCTCGAAGATGATAACGAACACACGGTAGGCGAGTTAAATGCTTTGAAAAAAAAAGAATGGATATCAAAGCGCGCTAAGTATCATCCATCAAGGATTTGATGATCTCCATTTTTTTTTCTTTTGCAAAGCATTTAACCCCGCCACCATGAGTTCCATATCAACTTTGAATTCTTCAACTCCGTTCTCGATAATGTTCCATAAGCTATGAGCACAAATAATGGCCTTCATTCGTAATGACTATTGATCATAGTTGGTTTTAGTTAGAATTGGGTACTGGAAGGAGATATTTGCATAGTCACGGCTCATGGTGTCGACTTAGATAATTTGCATGTTCACCAATTTGATGTACCGCGACTCACATCATGAAGGGTTGAGTTTCCAGCAAACAAACCCAAATCAGAGGCAGAGGATTACAAGTGATGAATCGAATTGACGGTGATAACATAGACAATAACGAGTGTCGCAAATACAATCACAGATCAAATCCGAAGTAGATCTAAACAGGAACCGTGGAACTCCTTTTAGTCTTTTTTTTCTTCTTCTTTTCCATCTTATTTTTCTTCTTCTCCATGATTGAACTATCTTCTATTTTACCAGGCTCTGGTACCACTTTGTTAAAAATAAATGGTGGATACATCAACTCTCTTTAAGTTGAGATAAGAGAGTAACCAACTCTCTTTAAGATATATAATGAGTAGGTTAAGTGTCTGGCTGAGGAAAAAAATAATATTGCTATACGTATCTTTACCTGAGATGAAAATCTCTTTCCTTTCTTTTTCGTGTTGCAAATAAACGTAATTACCAATATATTTCTTTTCTTACATACATTTTTACATGTCCCGCCATTAAAAACAACAACAAAAAATCCGTCAAGCTTTTATTTGACACACTACACCCAATGAAACAACATATGTAACAACTGAATTGCAAGAAAACAATCAAATACAATAGTTACAGAATTTTACATCTTCACACAAAACCAAATTTGAAGCAGGCTTAATTAATCCGCCTCACCTCGGTCCTCCGGTGCTGATTTCGAACACTGTACTATATTGTGTACTATTTAAACCAGATGAATCGGATATAGAGGGAAATTTTCTTTCACCGAGCAAGCTCTCCATCTCTTCTTGATCAATTTGCTGGCCCGGCAAGCTGTTATGGAACCTCACTACCTTCTGTAATTCCTCCACAACATTCCCCATTGTCGGCCTATCTTCTCCGTTTGGGCTCAGACACTGCAAAGCGATCTCAAAAATATCATCAAGAATCTCCATAACATTCTCCTCATTATTTACTATTTCCACATCCAACATGTCACGATGCTCTTTTTTCCTTGCTTTCGAAAGAAAAGATGTAGCCAAGGGCTGCTTTTCCCCCTTTTCGTCTACATAAATTGCCTCCTTCCTAGTGAAGAGCTCCAACATTACTACCCCGAAGCTATATACATCGCTTTTCTTTGTTATTATCTGTGTGTACAAGCACTCAGGGTCTAGATACCCATGTGTAAAATGGACAATCTTGATATTTTCATTTACTGTCACAACACTTGAAGCTCCAAAATCAGACACCTTGGCAGTGTAGTCGGCATCTAGTAGTATATTAGCGGACTTAACATCACCATGAATGATAGAACGAAAGATAGAAGAGTACAGATGATCTAGAGCCACTGCCGAATCCAGAGCAATTTTTAGCCGAGTACCCAATGGAATCAACCTTGTACTGCTTTTTCTGTGAAGAAAATCAAAAAGTGTCCCGTTCGGGACAAACTCATAGACCAACATAGGGATTTTAACCTCTAAACAACAGCCCAATAATCTAACTATATTCTTGTGGTTTATTTGTGAAAGAAGAATGATTTCATTCACAAATTCTGCTCTTTGGGTTTCTTCAACTTCCTTTGCTTTCTTTATGGCCACAACCTGGTTATTTTCTAATAATCCCTGGTACACATTACCTTGGCCTCCAGTGCCTAATACAAGATCATCGCTGTAATTATCAGTCGCATTTTCTATTTGCTTTTTACTGAATATGCGGAGGTGCTTATCCATCATCAGATAGTAACTTTTATACTCTCTTTTTTCCTTCATGTGCCTTTTATGTTGTCGACACCAAACTAGAAGGACACATACGCCCAGTAATAGAGCAATACCAAGTATACAAGCTGCAATCATGCATGAAAAAAATCAATACATTAATTGGGTGAGTAAAAGGTTTTGCTAGGAAAATAACTTCAATCAACAAATAATAAGATAAGATAATTGGATAAGACAATTCAAAGGCCAGGATTGAAACAACAGCTGACAGCATTATCATCTCCCACGAATTAGCATTATAAATTAAAACAGTAGTTCTCTATGTTGTTGAGTGAAAAAATTTGTTATTGTTATATAATATTGTTACTATTTAATTATTGCTATAATATCATTTTAATTATTATTACTATTATTAATTAAATAACAATGGTCTCCATTGTTATATTGTTATCTTTTCATCATTTTCATTATCATAAACATGTAATTCAATAATACGACTTCATTATCATTCCAGATATAAATAGAACAACTATAAAAAAAATTGAATTTCACTAAAATATTTCATTTGCAAAACCATCATAGAAATTTCTGTGTTTTTAAGGAAACAATTTAAAATGTCTCTTTAATTATATAATATTTTGAAATTGGTACCTGAATTACTCAAAATTTAGTGATAGTGGACTATCAGCACCTAATATTTCTATAGGACAATGACTCATGAAATCTCCTCATGTAATTGCATGAAAAACAATGAAAAGTGGAATATGATTCCTTGATAATTGCTTATCTAACAACCTCAACAACGGTTTGTCAAATCATGTAAAAAAAACATAAATAATAGAAAAATAGAAAAATATTTTATTTTCCTAAATTAATTATTTATTAATTTTATACAATTTAAAATATCATTTGATGGTTCCAATAGATGTTGTTGAATGAATACCAACCCTTAAAATTTGAAATTGAATACTTACATGTAGCCACACGAGCTAAATATGGAAATTTCTGTGTGCAATGATCTGTTTTGCCGTCACCTTTTGTGTATTTTGGGCAGTCACATGTGTAGTTTCCTTCTGTGTTTGTACAACTGCCGTCCTTACACGGGTGTTTCTCACATTCGTCGATATCTGTCCAATAACAAAATCAAAGAGGAGAATTAAACACCTGCAAAACAACAAGTTAACACTGCAGCATTTATCGAATTAATACACTAATGCATAGTCTTAGGAGAACACATAGGGTAGTTTTAGCTTGCTGACATGTTCAAATTAGAAAGTAATAATTAAATCTCAATTTATCCCTAGTAATTTAATTACCTGTGCATCCATTACGGAGGTAGGGGTTTCCCTCGTACCCTTCCATGCAGTTGCAGATGTATCCCACACCGTTAGTCGTGTTGTAGCACCTGCTATTTTCGCTAAGACACACAGAGTAAGGTTTCTTCTCCATGTCGGTATCTAGGCATGTGCCATTGTCCCTGATAGCCCAGTCAAGCACAATTGGCACCCTTCCCTCATCAGTCCTATTGTAATAAAAATTCTCCCCGCTGAGATCCTGGACTTGGAACTTGTACCAGTCTTCCTGCACCAGCACAGCATAAATGCACGGGTTGAAAGCCCAGGCAGAGTTGTCGCTGAAACCCCACTGTACTTCATAATTGGATAGTCCTGCTGGTATCGAGGTCTGGCAACAACCCAACCCATTGCATAATCCACCATCACCAGTTGTTTTATTTATGCTCCCACAGAAGCTCACACAGCCTGAAAAGTATGATTGGCTTCTATTAGATTGTGATGGTGGGGTCGCAATATATGCCAACATATCGCAACCTATTGCCGTGAACTTGTTGCGTCTGTGGGAAAAGTAGTATGGACTACTTTCGAGATAAATTGGAGCGCTAAAGTTGGAACTAATTACGGTCCGATTATTGTAGCAGCGAAACCCAACATATTTGTAGACACGTGCTTCACCGTCAGTTATGTTGATATTTAAAACCTCGATATTTACACCCAAGATTGCTTTCGGGGGATTAAAGGAGTCGTTGCACGTAAGACTAAATCCATCCCGGTAACAGCCATCAATGGTGCCGAATGGGTAGGGGATGGTGATGTTGCCGCATTTGTCTGGGCAACCAGGCAATGCGGAGGCAACTATGGTAGTTGGTATGATTATTAGGCATATCAGTGTTAGGTAGAGAAAGAAATGTGCTTTATTTAGAGGAGAGGCCATAATCTCTCTTTTTCTCACACACATGCACATATACGAAGGGTTACTTAGTAACTGCAGAATAAAAAGAGATGAAGCTCTTCTGTCTACAAGGCCATTTATAGGGGCTCTAACCCGTTGACCAAAAAGATAATTAATTGCATCACGTTATTTGCAAGCATGCAAAAAAAAAAAAAAATTCATTATATTCCATGCACATTAAAATAATTATAATGATTCTAATAATATTTTTGAAATCATAAGAATAATACCTAGTTATATTCGAGGACAATTTATGTAATTTATTCACAATAATTTATCATAATAGATTCAGGTTAATCCAGTAGCAAGAAATATAGTTTTCTACCGAAAACAACAGTGAAAATATCAAGATCTGAAGTATAAATTCTGCCACCAAAAAATTTTTGATATGTTGTTCATGTTTAAATGCTTGGGATTATTTGTTGGAATTTTGGATAAGAAAATTTGGTCCGATATAATTACATTTTGAATAGTACGCGCCTAAAACTCGGACTCAAAAGTGCTCCGCACGACAAAGCATACCACAAACAAAAGAGAAAAAGAGTTTAATTTCTAGACGAAATGCTCTCCAAATTCTCTTTCTTGAACACAAATGTGATAATAAATAATAATAATAAAAAGGAAAGGGGCAATCATATTTCAAAAATAACTTAATTACTGTTAAACAGACCAAAAATATGTTATCTGTCCATAAAGATGGCCACAGGCTTAAGACTGCGCAACGATTTGATTAACTGTAACTAACGGTTCTCTATACAATCATAACATTTACTAACGGTTCAAGTAAAGAGGTCCCTTTTCTTAAACTAATTAAAGTACATGACCAAGCATAACCGTTACAGTGGAGCGTCCATATCTAACATTATCGTTGCCAATGGTTCAACAACAAAATGATTAATTAGCTGATTTCATCGTAATCTTCTAAAATAATTTACGAGTTCTAAATAATCACCTTGTACCAAAGTTCAAATGAAAGACGTACAAACATACCATATATTTTACCACAAAATGTTTTTTAATTATATATAATTGTAAGAAATGTCAACTAGGATTGTAATTACATCATCTATTTTTAATATATTAAGGACGTCAGCTGAATTAGTCATGGAGAATGGATCATGCCGACTCTTAAAAGTCATATGACCGGTTGCTATCTCTGATTGTGACATATTTAGTTTTTCCACTTGATTAAGCCTCCAAAGGGAGTTTATATCTACAAAACAAGCGCTCATTAACTGATTAGGATAGGAAATTGTAAGTCTGAATTTGAAACCAGCAAAACCACTTTTAAAATAGATAAGTCATCTTTATTAAAATCATTATAACGTATGTATGTATAAGGGATTAATAATCTTTACGCAGTCTTCTCTATAGATTGATTAATTGCACAAGTTCATGAGGTATTTTATTCTGAAATGGAGGCTGAAAGTAAACCAAAATATCATTAAAAAAACAGAATCATAAAAGTCTAAAAAGATGGACCTCTTTATAGACAAAGCCTCCAGACTAAATGTCTGGTTTAATTTGACATATTAGTTAGTTTGCTTTTGACTAAGCCTCCAGACTAATTTTTAAGTAACAGAATGGATGTAATATTCATTCTGTTAATGGATGTAATATTCTTTCCATTTACAAAAGCCAAAAAAGAGAAACTTTGTGTGTTCATTCATCAAGCCCTCAAACAATAATTATATACAATGTATGTTAAATAGAAATACATAATTACTATGATTGCAAGAAAGAAGGCCTATGCTGTTCACAGTTTTTTTTCAAAGATATTAAGTTTATCAATGAAATAACTATGATTTAATAATATCAAAATCTCTTTTGAAGAACCTTCTCAACAGAGAATCATTCTAGTAAATTGTGGAATGTAGAAACTAGAAACAAACATTAATAAAATAACTGATGTGGAGTGATTACAATTCCAAAGAAAAAAAATTATGGACAGAATTCAAGAGAGACTTGAATAATCAGTGTGTGAAATTAAATTGAGGACTTATCCAGCCAAACATAGGATGTTGACTGCTCCTTTATAGGGAAGCGAGAAGTTCTCTATACTTCTTAATTATTATGTATTTATAATTTATTCCTAACAAAAAAAATATATAATGTATTAATTTGTGTGTATAAGAGCATCAGTTAGCCACCATAGACAAAGGCCCTTGATCCTGTGATGGAAAATTTCATACAAATATAAGAACATAAAATTCATAAGGTTGCCTACAAAAGATCCTTCGTTTTGCAAATCATAATATCTAATAAAAAGAACTTTTATTTTGTAAGTAACAAAAAATAAAATCACTAGTAAAACTATTTGAATATTCTGATTACAACTGTAGTCTCTTCTTTCACATTTTCGTTGTACATTGGATTTGAAAAGTCTGGTTTTGTCACCAGTTGACTGACTCTGATTTGAATAACGATCAAATCAAATACTTCTTAATGACCGCATAAAATTCTTTACCTTATCTTTCCTTTTTGTCTCCTGGTGAACAAGTAGCATGAAAGAAGACCTATGATGTTGATAGCGGACCTTTGCATTAAAGGAGAAACAAAGAACATGTTGCTACTTGGTCAGTGGGTTGATTTATATATTTAATTACTTTTTCCAAGATGTTAGGATTATCATGAAATAAGTATGATTTTGTTGAAAAATGAATTATAAAATGCCTATAAAATATTATATAATAAGTATTATTTTGTGCAAATATTATTGTAATAGAGTTTCTCACTGGTATTGCCATTTTGGTATCATTTTTTGAATTTATAATTTCAGAATAAAATTAGTTGGTATCCAGTTTTTGATGTAAAAAAAACTAAACCTTCATTAGAAAAGGGAAAATGAATTGTCTTTTTATGTATACATATATATAGAGAGAGAGAGAGAGAGAGAGTGAGAGAGAGTGAGAGAGATAGGCTATCGTGCTTTGGGAAGTAAAGAGGGTGTTTTACTTCCCGCTCATATCTCCATATCCAGTATTTCAAAAATTCTAAACAAATAGTAAAACAATTTCCAAAAAATATAAAATCTGGTCTCCAAGCACATATCAATCTAAATATCATGTTGAGGAATTCAGATCGACTGATTGAACATTGAAAATGGAGATATATAAAATACTCTATTTACATTTTTCCAAGAACTGATTTGTGCTTACGACACAAACTATCATGTTCTGATATCCTTAGATGCCTTCTTATCCCTCAAAATTGTGATAAAATTATGTCTCAATGTGATTGTCCGAGAAAGGTGTTGCGTTACCAAATTCACAGTGCTTCTATGAAACTCTCTAGAAACAGTGTACTCACTAAATAAGTGCTTGGCAGTTTCTACATTATTTCGACACAAATAACAGATGCTTACCAAAATAATTTTTTATCTGTCTTTGTCTCCTTTCTTTATTTCTTAACTATTATATTATATTTTTTATCAGCAATCTAAATGCGCTATCAAGTATTTAATGCTCGGTCAAGATTTATGGTTTGCGCTGTTCCACAAAATAAAATAAAAAAATTAATAAAAGATTTTGGAGAGTAGTATTTTTTTCCTTACGATTTTTTTTCTTGCAACTTATTTATTTTTATTTGAAGAGGAGCTTGTGAGTCTTCTCCATCATTACAAACAATTGAACAAAATTACTTCCACGCCTAATTTATACATTTTTCTGTTTTCTTGAGTATAAAAACAGTTATTAGGAAGACCCTACTTACATAATGGTCAAGTCTATGCTGTATTAAATACTTTTTACAGTGACCAATTTATGATATGAACTTAAGTGCCCTAGATTGTTGGTCTGCTTTGATTATTTTACATTCAATTGGTTTTGGTGGAAATAATTCTGTATTTGGGTTTCCTATGTATGTATATTTTTATTCGGTTTTATTAGTTGAACAGGAAAGTTAAATAAACCAAAATATCAGTTCTGTGCATATTATACTAGTGAGCTTCATAATAATCATATCACCCATGTTAAAAAAGCTCATAATACCTAGTTATTCAGTTAGATTTAAGAAAATAAATAAACCAATTTTGTAAATATTAATTTCTTTACCTCTAGCAGAATTCATTTTTTATTGACTTAGAAAGTAACAGTGAAATCAAATAAGAGAACTAGCCTTTGGTCTAGTGGCAAAGGCACATGGTCTCTATGTGAGAGGTCATGTGTTGAAAATCCGGATGGGGGAAATCCTTTGTTGTAATAAACAGGGGTATTAAAATAGTTTGGTGGCTTGACCTCCAACCTTTACTAAAAAAAAAAAAAAACAGTGAAATCAAATTAATGACGACATAAGTTTCATTTCCTTTATCTTATCTTTTTCTCGTGGTGAACAAGTAGCAAGAAAGAAGGCCTTTCCTTTATCTTATCTTTTAAGGACCACATAAGTTTCCTTTCCTTTATCTTATTGATGCTGATAGCGGGCCCCTTGATTTCATCAGTGTGACCAGACCCTCCTAACTTATTGTGATATGAACTTAAGAGCCCTAAATTATTTGTTTGCTCTGGTTATTTTGCATTTAACTATAATTCGATTCATTCTGGTGGAAATAATTTTGTTTTTCTGTTTGCTTGGTGCGCTTTGGTAAAAACCCTTGGTAATTTGATTTTTTAAGAATGAATCATTCTAGCAAATTGTGGTAAGTAGAAAGTTGATGCACACGCTTGAAGTTATGAATGTTAACTTTACACACGTCCAATTGAGGATTTGTGGCATAAGGATAGATATATTTCTATTTTAAGGACAAATGAATATTTGAGTATGTTAGAGATGCATTTCTATGGAATATCTGCACTGAAAGGAATAGAACGACTTTTCATCAGAGGATTCATCAGGGGGGGCTATAATTAGCTTGATTGTTTCATTCGTTAGCTCTTTTAGTCATGTTGGGTTGTTTTAAACTATCTGGATACTTCGTTTCTTTGATGTGTTTTGGTGGCAGCCAGTTAAACAATTTAGGTCGTTTATTGGGGAAGAAGAAATTGTCTATTTTTTAATCTTTACATTTGAAGGGTCCACAAGAAGACTTATCTAGTCAAGTAGTACTGAATAGTCTTCAGAAGGAAGTGAGCTGTGAGCTGCTCTATATTTATTTATTACTAGCAAAAGTAACAAAGTAGCATACGAAAAAGAGGAAACTGATGGGGCTTGATTCTAAAAATAAAATTGTCATCTATGTAGATGATATCTCTCATAAACTTGGCTTTCAAAATTTTAATTTTTTTAATCACCTGAAATCTCATGGATCAGGACTAAATTAACATATCTGGCATTTTGATAAATGCAATATATAAATCCAAACATTTCTTTGCAGTCCAAAACCAATAAATCACTTCTACAAAGTATAAAGAACATAAGGTGATTAGATGCAACATTTATTTTGATAAAAAAAAAAAGCTTGGATACATCACTTCTACCAAGAAAGTTACTAACTGACCCTACTGACAGTAAACTCAAGTTTATGCTATCTTAAATAATTTTTACCGTGACTAATTTGTGATATGAATTTAAGAGGCAGAGATTGTTCATCTGCTTTAATTATACAGTTTTGTAATTTTAATATTTAAAAAGAAGATGATTGGATGAAATATTAACATAATGTTCAAGTCTATGCTGTCCTAAATACTTTTTTATTGGGACTAAGGTGTGATATGAACTTAAGAAGCTTAGATTGTTGGTTTGCTTTAGTTTTTGCATTTAATGCAATTATATTAATTTTGGCGGAAATTATTCTGTATTTCTATTTGTTTGGTGCGGTTTGTCAAAACACCTTGCTAATTGGGTTTCAAGTCTATGTATGTACTTTTTTCTTCTGATTTATAAGTTGGAAAGGAAACGAAAGTTCAATAAAACAAAATACCAATTCTATCTATTTTATATATGCTTGCCATGTTACACGAAAATAATGTGAATAAGTTTCACAATAATCATGTATTATATATTTTAACAAAGTTTATTTATAAAACCTATTCAGTTAGATCAAAAAAAATAATAAACCGAATATAGCGAAGTTCTGTTTTTATTACCCAAAGATACATTTTTCTTTCGTTTAATTAATCAGTTGACTGACTCTGATTTTTGGATCGACTTACAAAGGAACAGTCAAATCAAATACTACCTTTCTATCTTTGTCTCATGCTGAACAAGTAGCAAGAAAAAAGGCCTGCGATGATGATAGCGGGGCCTTGCTTTGAATTAGCAACACAATGTTTTGCTACTTGGTCAGTGGGAAGATTTAACATAGCAGTTTTTGCTTCATGCAGCGTACGAACCATATGCAGAACTGTTTTGGTTCTATAATATATAGTATGTGTGCAGCATAAAGTCAAAACTGCTCTGTTAAAATTTATCCCAAAATAGTAAAACACTGATATAGAGTGATTGCAATTGGAAAGAAAATATATGTGTACAAAAATTGAGGAGTGACTTAGACTAATCAGCGGGATACAATAAAACTGGTGTATTTTAAAAAACATTGGTAATTGGGTTTCCAATGTATGTACTTTTTTCTTCTGATTTAATAGCTGGAAAGGAAAGATAAATAAACCAAAATGTCTGTTCTGTCTATATTATATATACTGAACATGTTACAACAAAATTATGTGAATAAGATTCACACTAATCATGTATTATATATTTTAACAAAGCTCATAATACTGATTAAGTTAGATTTAAAATAAAAACACATTGGCAAGTAGAGATTTCCTTACCTCCAGCAAATTTACCAGTTGGCTGACTCTGATTTTTGGATTTTCTTAGAAAGGAACAGTCAAATAAAATATTTCTTAATGACCAAATAATTTCTTTTCCTTTATGCTATCTTTGTCTCGTGCTGAAAAAATAGCAAGAAAGAAGGCCTATGATGTTGATAGCGGGCCCTTGCTTTGAAAGAACAACAAAGAAATTATTGCTACATGGTGAGTCGGATGATTGCATAGCTTTTTTCAAAGATTTTAAGATTATCAATGAAATAAGTATGATGCCTATAAATATTAAATAATAAATTTGAATGAGAAATTGCAAACTCTGTATTGAAGAATCTTGTCAAGAGAGAATCGTTATAGTAAATTTGGGTGTGTTAATTTCCACTGATCTGCATGCGTGTTTGATCAAGTAGTAATTTAAATTTATTAGCATTTTTTTCTTGAAGTAGAACTATAAAGAAAAGAAAAGAAACATGCTTATGTTGAATATATAGTATAGGAGAATGATTACACCAAAAAAAAGATATTACACCCAAACAAAAAAAATTGTATCGGAGAATGATTATGTTGAACATAAAGTAACGGGTCCACATTCTATTGTGAAATAGAATTGAAAGTGTATGTAGTAATGACATTGTGATAAAGAAGAGATAAGGAAACATCTTATCTGATGTTGAGTGATTGCAATTGGATGAAAAATTGATGTGACCGTAAGTTCCACGGAAGAGATACCCAGTCAAGTATTGAATATTGCCTACATTCTTATTTTCATTGAATATTGCCTACATTCTTATTTTCATTTTGAGGAGGCATATTATTCATTCCATCTTATTTTTTATTCCATATGGAAACCCACCCATTTGATTTGTGTTTAGGAGCAGCACTATCTCCTTTCTCACAATGACACCAGGGCTGTGACTCCTTGCTCTTTCTCATTTTCACCGTCTTAATCTGTCAAACAAATCAGAATATCTGATAAAAAATAACTTTATTTTTTTCTATGTAACAAGTATAATCTAACTAATTACACGATTGAAGCAATCTGCATAGGAATAGTCTGTTTTTTTACATTATGTGTACTATATCTACGGTTATTATAATTGTGAGTTATTGCATGTTCTGCACTTGTATACATTACACATGATAAAAAAAATGTCATGCCCGTTTAATGCAGGGCCAGTATAAAAATTTAAAATACATAATGCATAGCCGGGGCTTGAACCCAAGTCAATACAATAACAAGGTAGAAGTCTAACCACTAAACTACAAGCACAATTAAGTGTGTTAATTTATGTAGAAATCCAAATAAATTTCAATATTTCTGATAAAAAATTTATGTTGGAACACACTCGGGCTCTATATATATCTGATAAAACTTTTATGTGCGAACATCCGGGCTCTATATATTTCTGATAATTTCGGACAGTAAATTTATTTTGGTGGAAATATTTATTTTGGGTTTCCTATGTATGTACTTTTTTATACGGTTTTATTAGTTGAGATGGAAAGTAAGATAATAAAAAATATCAGTTCTGTTTATATTATACTTGCCACTTTATTACACAAAAACTATGCTAATGAGCTTCATAAATTATATCCTCCATTTTAACGATCGAAGCTCATAATATCTAGACATTCAGTTAGATTTTAAAAAATAAATAAAGCAAATCTGTAAGTAGATATTTCTTTACCTCTAGCAGAATTCTGTTTTGGTTACTCGTAGAAATAAATTTATTTCCAATTACCAGTTGACTTTCTCTGATTTTTCTGGCTTAGAAAAGAATAAAAAAATGAAGAACTTCATAATGACCACATAAATTCCTTTTCCTTCTATGTTATATTTGTCTCATGCTGAACAAGTAGCAAGAAAGAAGACCCATGATGTTAATAGCGGGCCCTTTCTTTCAATGAACAACAAAAACTTATTGCTACTCGGTGAGTTGGATGATTTAATAGCTTTTTCAAAGATGTGGAGATTATCGGTATAATAAATACAAAATGCCTGTAAAATCTTAAATAATAAAGTATCTATAAGAAACTGCAAACTCTGTTTTAAAGAACTTTCGAAACAGTGAATCGTTCTAGCAAATTTTGCGAAGTACAAATTTGAAGCACACACTTATAGTTAGGAATGTTAACATTAGACAACTACAATTGAGGATACTACGTAGTAGATGGATACATGCAGTCCTCTTATATGGATAAATTAATGAATTGTTGAGTTAGTTAGAGAAGTATTTCTTTAGATTATTTGCACTGAAAGGGATAGAGAGTGACTTTATAGAGGATTATTATAAAATGTAAGAATTTTAAGAGGGTGGCATAATTAGATTGATTGTTATTTCGTTTGATCTTTTACTCTTGTTGGGTTGTATAAAACGATTCAGATACTTGATTTAGTTGATTTGTATAAAACAATTTAGGTAGTTTATTGTCATAGCTTACCACTGGTATTGCCTTGTTGTATGCACTATTTTTAGTTCATCTTTATATTTGAAATTGTTCCCTAGAAGTTATTTGTGCTTAAGACATGAACTCTCAATTTTTTTATATATCTGTTATATATTCCAAATGACTTTAGTGAAGTTGCCTTTGTAATTAGTATTGTAACGACTTCTCAAAAACTTGTGTCATGATTTATTAATTATTGAGAAGTTTCGAATAATAATAGAAATTTTAGACCCTTCACTACAAAAGTTTTTATTTGAAACAAAAAAAATTGATGTTGTTCCATGAAAGAACTTAATTGGAAAAAAGAATATATTTTTTATTGTTCCGGTCCATATATAGACCATGACAGAAGGAACATGCTTGACTGGGTAGAAATTAACTCAATGAAGACAAAACTAGTGCAAAATCCACGGTAAAGAATTGGAATCAGATATTAGAAACTTCAATTTCCATTCTTCATTTATAACTAGTATCATGCCCGTGCGTTGCAACGGGGACATCACTACAAGAATCACTGAGTGCATTTTCATATTTATTCCCCTCCTCAAACATAGGTCCCTTATTCTTATTTATTTACAGTTTTTTTACTATGATTTGTAACAATAAGCTTGTTTATTTTAGAATCACTAAGTGCTCAGCCCTTTGCCCCACAAAACGTAGTATAAAGCCATGATGCCTCCATTTACTACAGTAGGCATTACCCACACATAAATCTTCTCCTCAATTTATATACTTCTATTTGGTACAGTAAAAAAACAAATAATAATTGCATGTATTGAAAGTTAAATGACACAGAGTCACAATAAAACCCCTCGCATTATCGATTATACGAAGCAATCTTGCAATAATAGTAGCAAAAGTTGCTAGTATTTCTTGTTACCAGCCATAAGCACACTCGATATATGCTTATAATAATAGGTAGTTTAGACAAATTTTCGTAAATATAATACTTGTCTAGATAAACTTCCGTGGTTTAATGACCACATAACTCAAATACTTCTTAATGACCATATAATTGTTTTTTCGAGGTATCAGATGAGTGACCCTGATTTTTAATTGACTTGGAAAGGAACAGTCAACTGAGATACTTCTTATTTCTTAATGACCACATAAGTATCTTTCCATTTATCTTTTCTTATCTCGTGCAGAACCACATAAGTAGCAAGAAAGAAGGCCCTATATATGATGCTGATAGCTTGTCAGTGGGATCATTTAACAGCTTTGTCAAAGATGTTATGATTACCAATGAAATAAGTATATTTCTGTTACAAAATGAATTATAATATTCCTATAAGATATTAAATAATAAAGTAGGGATGAGAAATTCGAAGCTCTGTTTTGTAGAATCTTCTCAATAGCGAATCCATTTGTCAAATTGTGTTAAGTAGAAACTTTAAGACATGGTTTGGAAAATCGGCCGAGTCCGAGTTGACTCGGCCGAGTCGGAACGGTATCGGTCGGGTCCGAGCCGAGAATTACCCGAGTTTCCCGCCCGAGTGTTTTTTCCACCAAAAATCGGTTGAACTGGGTTGACTCGGCCGATTCAACCCGATTCAACCGAGTTGTTTCTCCGAATCAGTCCGATTCTGACGATTTGGGGCAATTCTCGGCCGATTCTACTTTTTTTGGCGTCAATTTGGGTTTATCGTTGTTGATTTGAGAAGATATAAATGTTCGATTTGGAATGAATGAAAATGATGAGCTCTGTTAAGTTTTTTATTTCCGGAGTTGGGCTGAGTCATGGCGTCCCACTTTAATTTTTTTTTTCATTTTTTTCCACGGTCTTGAGTGTGCGATGACGTTCCGCAAGGACGCCATGGCCCCCTACTGCCTTCTCATTTTTCAAATTCTCACACGATATTTCCTATTTTTAATATATTTTATTTTTATTTTCTTATGTATACAAATTTCGGAAAGGGAAATGTATATACATCTTTTTAAATGAACTTGGTGCATTGAACCACCAAGTATAGAAATAGAAAAGGTGTTTGGTCCACAGTGAACCAAGGGTAACAAAAAAGGATGAGCATTGAAGATGCATTTGTCAAACAAATATTTATTAGGGAGAATCTCAAAGATCAATTGGCACAAGATTTATATGCTCCCTCTCCAGCATACTATTCTTTGGAAATAAAATTATAAAATTAATTTGAACTATCGGATAAAATTGAGAAATTATTATAATATGAATTGAGAAACTATCGGATAAAATTCTCTTGAATTGTTACAATTGATAAAATATTATAATCTTTATTTTTATACTTAAATATAATTATATTATAAAACATTAATTTTCTTGTTTAGTCATACTTGATTCTAGCTAGATACCGTTAAGCTGTATGATTGTAATAATATCCTTGTCAAGTTAAGACTAATTATCGAATTACAATAATTAATTTAATCATTTAATAATTGCTATTCATATTCTTTTGTATTGAGGGTCACCTTTTTGCACAAATATATATACTGGCCTTGATAATTATTTATTTATGTCGTTAGATAATATTCTAGCATATTGAAAATCTTAGACCATCAGTTTTATAGAACGTCACTTATAATTCACTCCAAGAGTTTACAGAAATATTCACACAATATATGTATTTGAAGATTTAATTTACAGAAATGTTTTTTTTTTCTTTATTTTAGTATAAAACAAGATTTTGGTAAAATAATCCGAGTTTCCGAGCCAACTCGGCCGATTCTAACCGATTCATCCGATTCCGATTCCACGGTCGAATGACCGATTCCGATTCCGATTCTGATTCTGATTTTTCAGAACCATGATTAAAGATAGTAATATTAACATTATACAAGTACAATTGAGGATTTGTGGAAGATGGATGGATTTATTTGTCTTGTGGATAAATGAATAGTGAAGTTTGTTAGAGATGCATTTCTTTAGATTATTTGGACTAAAAGGAATAGAATGACTTTTCAGAGTATTATAGTTTAGTTAGAGAGGAGTTTTTTGTTGGATTATCTGGACTGAAAGGAAATATAGAATGGCTTTTCAGAGGATTCTTGTAAAGATTAAGAAGTTTAAGAAAGTCTGTACTTAGCTTGATTGTTCTTCCGTTTTTATTGTTCTTTTACTCATGTCGGTTTGTATAAATCTATTAAGATACTTGCTTTTGTTGATTTGATTGGGTGGCTGCTAGTTAAAACAATTTAGGTCATTGATTATTGTAATAGCTTTACCACTGGTATTACCTTGTCGTATCATTTTTTGAATGTATAGATTCCAATGATATTAGTGGGATCCACTATTTTAAGAAAAAATAATAAAATTTTTAATTAACATATGAAGAACCGATTGTCTTTTTTTTTTATATATATATTTGAAATTGCTCCCCAGAACTGGTCTATCATGTTTTTTTGTATAGATTTTATAAATATTCCAATTGACTTTTATGAAGTTTCCCTTTGTAATTAGTATGGTAACATATTCCAAAAACTTGTGTCCTAATTTATTGATTACTTACAATTTTTACTAATATAGAAATTTTAGATCCCTCGCTACTAAAAGGTCCTCTTTACAATAATAAAAAAAGTAGATGTTGTTCCATGCATGAGTTAAATTGGAAAAAGAAGTTTAATGTCAAGGTAGCGTGGAAAAAGGGGCATGCTTTGAACAGAGGGAATGAGCTTGACCGGGTAGAAATTAGCTCAATAAGGACAAAATTAATGCAAAATCCAGGGTAAAGAATTGGAAACGGATGTCAGAAATTTCATTTCCCAATCTGCATTTAATATTAAGACACTGATGGGCTCAGCCTCATTTTTTTAGAGTTGCTGTCAGGAGCTTGTTTCTGAATAATAAAATTGGCTTTTAAGATGGCAAATAACAGAGAGCTACTCTGCTTGTTTTTCTTATTCTTTCTTTTTACCTCTTTTCCTCCTTTACAAAAAGTTAAATATAAATCCACGTGCAGCCTGAATTGCAGTCAATAAAAGCATGGAGATTCACTTTTAAATTTAAATTTATTTGCATATTTTCTTTTAAAAGTGGCCTAGGAAACACAAACATTAAATAATATACCAAAAAAAATTGTTTATTGAAGAATAATTGAAGGGACGATAATTGATTGTGAAAATGAAATGAAATTGGAATGCAATAATTCAATTGGTGTATTAATTGCCTGTTTAAATGTGACTATTAGTTCCACGGAAGTAACAATTCGTGCGAAGGAAGTGAGCAGCTCTATATTTATTTATTACTATTTATTTATTCCCAGCAGAAGTAACAAAATAGCAATTCGTGCGAGTAACAAATTTCGTACAAATATGAGAATATAAAATTCATCAGGTGGTTACGAAGATTGATTATTCATTTATAAAATGAGAATATGTAACAAAAATAACTTTTTTTCGAAGTAACAAAAATTAATCCAACTAGTAACACGATTTGAAGCAATCCTCACCACTCTATTCTGTTTTTTCACGATTTGAAGCTTACATGAAACTTTCATAAGGTGGCATCAACTAAAGTGTACGGGAGACATATTTTTTTTTTCCTTTTGTTTTATTTATTTATTTAGGCTTCCCTTTCCTCTTTGTTTTACTAATAGTGAGATATCTCAATGGGAAGACAGACCCAGCTCAAATAATTTTCGTGTCTTCTTTGAACCATGAAAAGTGTGTTCTAGCTTCTCCAGCTCAACTAATTTTCTTTTGTTAAGTTATTGATATGTTTGTTACTCTTTCATGAAAATTTGAAAACAGTCCCTTCGTCTCAGAGCCATATTTATACATATAAGGCATTTGCTTCGGTGGACATAAGGACCTATTTGTAAAATGAACATATTTTCATTTTCAAAGTTCAAACAATCGATCCGACCGTTCAACATTATCTCCATATTAAAATGTACTTGGAGATCAAATTTTACATTTTTTTTGAATTTTTTTACTATTTATTAAGAATTTTACAAAAATAGTCAAATTCAGACCATTGAATTTGTAAAATACTTAATAAATAGTAAAAAAATTCAAAAAAATGTAAAATTTGACCTCCAAGTACATTTTAATATGGAGATAATGTTGAATGGTCGGATCAACTGTTTGAACTTTGAAAATGAAAATATGTTCATTTTACAAATAGGTCCTTATGTCCACCGAAGCAAATGCCTTATATATATATAGACACACACACACACACATGGTGTTTGATTTGGTTTTTGACACTTTGGGCCGTCCAATAAAACAGGCACTTGCGGTTTGGAGGTCACCTTCTTGGGTTGGGTTTGGTTTACTACCTTAAAAAGTCATTTGTGATTCTTTTTATAAACACGTTTATAATGACCTTGCATCCATATTTGCTAGCCAACACTTACCGAAAAGCTATTAATTTAAACACAACACATCCCTAAAAACTACATTTGCAATTACATTGCACCAATAAAGTATAAACTCATTACAACCATTTTTACACACTAAAAAAATTATAATACAACAAATAAAACCCTACATTTGACTTTACATATAGTTATATGAACAATGCCTAACAAAAAATATAGTAAAGGAATGAAGAACCACAAAAATACAAAGAACAGCCCAACCAATTAACGAGATCCAGCAAAAAAAGCCCCTCATGTAGTTTGATGTCTATGCATGTTTAATCACTGAGGGGCTTTAATTTGTTATGCTTATTTTATCCAAATAATTTCTATATGCATACTACTTAAAAAAGAACATGGACATAAAACGGTATATATAATTGGTGTAAGACAGCTGAAAATATAACAACTGGAGAAACTATTTCAGTATATCAATTCACCATAACTTCACTTCCAGATTTTACAAATAACTGAAGCACCGTAGAAAACACTTAAAACATATTACTAACTAGTGCTGACAACTTTATTCACTTTAACAATGACAACCCTCAAATATTTCAAATCACAATATACAAGATAGTTCAAAGAAAAGGAAACTGAAAGTACATAGTCATGTATGGGCATGAGAACCTTACAATTAAAAAAAAATACAAAAAGGAACAGAACTATTATACCCTGCTGAGAGCCAAGCGGAGATGGAGAACCATCCACGGAATATGTCGAAAATAAAACCTATCCACAATGAAATTAAACTGCTCTCTCCCAGCCTCCCATGATATCAGAACCCAAATTACAGAGGCAAATCCCACACCTAAACCCAGTCCAATAGAAATAGAGAGCCCAATTATATCAGTAGAAGACTTTGAAAGCAAACCTTTATTAAACCCATCATTTGAAGGAGTTGTTGCACATTGCATTGATAAAGGACTACCACACAATCCTGGGTTACCCAAGTAAGAAGCATTCGAAAAGGTTGATAATTGAGGGACTTGTGGTATTTCTCCAACCAAATTGTTGTACGAGAGATTTAGTGCAGAAAGAAAATGGAGGGAGCAGAGATCCTGAGAAATCGGTCCAAAAAGCTCATTGCAAGAGAGATCCAGTGATTGAAGTTGGTGTAAATTAGCAAATTCTGATGGAATTGGACCGGTCAGGGCATTATGTGATAGGTTAAGCACATCAAGTGCCTTGAGTTGCCCTATCTCTTCGGGTATTCTCCCGAAAAATTCATTATTTGACAGATCAATGTAACTGAATATGCCAAGGACGTCTATCAGATCAAAATTCTGCCCTTTGTATGTGATTGAAACTACCTTCGGAGTGTAACTTGCATTCATCATTTTAAAATATGAAAACAAACTTGTATTTGACACATCCATCATAGCCTTCAGATTCACAATAGTTTTTTTAGGCAATGCACCACTGAAATGATTTGAAGAAAGGTCCAGAACTTTTAGCATGGGAAAAATGGAATCATTTCCTTTTGATTTCATTTCCATGTCTGAATTTTTTCCATAAAACATATTCGATCTTAAGACAAGAACTCTCAAATTTTCAAGATTTGCCAGCCAATAGGGAAATCTGTTCACTATCTGATTGTTTCCCACGTCTAAGACCTCGAGAGCATTACAATACTTTAGTAATTTGGGCAAACTTCAATTTATTACATTTCCATTCAGATTTATTGTTTTAAGGCCACATTCTTGACTGATATTTCATGGCAATGGCCCGTTTAAGTTGTTACTTTCCAGGTTAAGCACTTCCAATTCAGCATGATAAAGAAGGCAAGGTGGAACTATACCAGTTAAATTGTTATATGAAAGATCAAGCACAGTTGGCAATGTCAAATTGCAAATGGAAAGGGGAATCTCTCCCATGAGGCTATTATTTGAGAGGTCTAAGGAGTAAATATTTGTTGGGTAAAACAGACCAGTAGGGAATTCTATTAAATTGCACGATGACAGCCCAAGATATTTTAGTTGGGGAAATGAAGCATAGAACGACTTCTTATGGTTTTTGCCTTCTATATTTGACAACTTGTTTTTGGAGAGATCCAAATATTCAAGCTTCTTATTCTGCTTGATGAATCTGGAAATTGACAACTGTCCTTGAAGATTGTTGTCTTCAAGGTAAATAAATTTCAAAATTGATGATCCATTTGATAAATCAGGTAGATTTCCTGACAATTGGTTTTTCGATAGAAAAAGATAATCCAAAACTGGGAGACAGAACAAAGCCATGTGTATCGTACCTGTCAATCTGTTTGACCGTAAGTCCAAAAATTCGAGTCTTGTAAGGTTTCTTAGTGAAGGCGGAACTTCTCCATAAAAGTTACAGTTGCAAAGTTGCAATATCGATAAATATTGAAGATTTCCAATTGAATCTTGTAATGAACCAGTGAAATTTGTGTATCCAAGAAACAGGTATTGCAAAGAGCTTTGCTTCTTGAATTCTGGTAGTTGACCAGACAACATTAAGTTGCCTGATAAATCGAGGTATGTTAGATTTGTAAGGAGGAATATTTCATCGGGGAAATTTCCTGTTAATCCACATTTCCTCATGGATAGCTCCTGAAGAGCTGGGCCAACATGAAAAACAGCTTTACCCCACTCAAATCCATTGAGTGAAATGTCAACCGCATCCAGCCCAAGATATTGGAGCTTGGTGAGGTTGCTTAGTAATGTTTTTAGGCTTGTGTTATGAAAATAAAAGGTATTGTGTGATAAGTCAAGTGAAATAAGGTTTGTGAGGGCAGAAATGTCAATTGGAACTTCACCGGCAAAGCCAGAATAGGATAAGTCGAGATGGGTTAAATTAGCAAGATGCTCAAACGAGGTTTGTGGAAGGACAACATTGTCGAACAGGTTCCCAGAAAGGTCTAGGTGCTGAAGAGAGCTGAGATTGAACAAAGCCGGGTTCAGTTTACCCGAGATGGATTGGTCGTTAAGGTTTAGTTCAGTCACCATACCTGTTTGCTTATCGCATGTGATGCCATCCCATATGCAACAGTCAGTAGTTGCATTCCATGAATGGAGTTCAGTGGTGTTGAAACCTTGCTTGAGTTGAATCAAGGCATCACGTTGGTGCGGAAGGCAGTGGGCTTGTGTTAGAGTGGTGGTTTTGAAGGATAAGGAGAAGAGGACAAGTGATATGGAAAGAAGTGCAACAAGTGCCATTCCAGGAGAGAAAGAGTAAGCAAGACAATTAGAGCTGTGCTTTATTTTAAAATGCTGGGTTTCCATATATATAAGACCATGCTTGACTTCACAGAACTTTCTGAGATTAAAAAACAGATTAGGATTTAAATTCACAGAACTGTCAAAATAATATTGTGGTCACAAAATATACGATTCTCATGGTCAGATGTCAAAATAAATTGCCAGTCTTTGATCCATTTAATTCTTGCTTACCTATAATATTATATCTTTGATCTGCTGTATAAATTTATTTAAAATTTAATGTGGGGTCAGGGATTGGGGTTTGCACTGCAGCACTGGTCCACAAAATAAAATAAAAAATTAATAAAAGATTTTGGACAGTAAATTTTGTTTCCCCTTATGATTTTTGTCTAACAACTTATTTATTTTTAGTTCTGTGCTGATGAGAAATAAATTGACAATTTTTATACGAGGAGAACCTTGCGAGCCTTCTCCTTTATTAAGAAAAAAATGAACAAAATTATCTCGACGCAAAATTTATAAGTTTTTATTAATTCTTGAGAATAAAAAAGAGAAGATAATTGGATTGAGTACTTATTTATATTACAAATATTAATTCTTCACTCCTACAAAAAAAAAGTTACTAGGAAGACCCTACTATTACAAACGTCAAGTCTATCCTGTATTAAATACTTTTTACAGTGACTAATTTATGATATGAACTAATTGGACTGCTTTTATTATTTTACATTCAATTGATTTTGGTGGAAATAATTCTGTATTTGGGTTTCTTATGTATGTACTTTTTTATTCGTGTTTTATTAGTTAAAAAGTAAAGTTAAATAAACCAAAATATCAGTTCTCTGCATATTATACTAATGAACTTTGATCAAATAAAATATCTAATAAAAAAGCTCACAATTCCAACTAGATTATTTGTTTGCTCCTAGATTATTTGTTTGCTCCTATCTAATAAAAAAGCTCACAATAAAATATCTAATAAAATATCTGATAGCGGGCCCCTAGATTATTTGTTTGCTCTAGTTATTTTGCATTTAACTTTTCAATTCATTCTGATGGAAATAATTCTGTTTTTGAAGCACACGCTTAAAGTTACAAGTGTTAACTTAAGACAAGTCCAATTGAGGATTTGTGGCATAACGATAGATATATTTCTATAGATTATCTGCACTGAAAGGAATAGAACGACTTTTGATCAGAGGATTCATCAGGGGGGCTATATTTAGCTTGATTGTTTCATGTGTTAGCTATTTTAGTCTTGTTGGGTTGTATAAAACTATTTGGATACTAGGTTTCTTTGATGTGTTTTGGTGGCAGCCAGTTAAACAATTTAGGTCCTTTATTGGGGAAGAAGGAAATGTCTTTTTTTTTAATCTTTAAATTTGAAATTTCTCCCCAGAGCTGGTCTATGCTTAGGACACAAACTCTCAAGTTTTTCTTATATCGGTAATAAATATTCCAACTGACCTTAATGAAGTTGTCTTTGGTAATTCATTTTGTAACATCCCAAAAACTTGAGTCATGATTTATTAATTATTAAGAACTTTTTAGTAATCATAGAAATTTAGACCCTTTGATACAAAAATGTTCTATTTGCAATAAGAAAAAGTAGATTATGTTCCATGAAATAGTTTAATTGGAAAAAATAAAAAAAATCAGAAATTACTTCCATAGAGCGTACATTCTGGATTTGTTCCATGAAATAGTCAATGATGTTCACAGTCACAGATGCACCAAGAGATTCTGTCCCGATGATTTACCTACAGTTTTTGTGGGACTTGGAGTGATGCTTGATTAGAAAATAAGGGAAGAAGTATCAATATATAGACCATGACCATGCATAGAAATAAACAAAATGAAACAAAAATAATGTACCAAAAGAAACCAAGAAGATAGACCATGAGAGAGGAAGGCTTTCAATGTCAAGTTAGCATGGAAAAAGGAGCATGGTTTGAAGTTTGAACTGAAGGAACGTGCTTGACCAGGTAGAAATTAACTCAATAAAAATTAATGCAAAAATTAATTAATTGAAAATAAATGTTACAAAATTCAAAAACATTGTGCACTTAATATTTAGACACTGATTTCCGGCCTCAGCCTCATTAAATTGGAGTAGCGGTTAGGGGCTTGTTTCTGAAAAATAAAATTGAATGGCAAATATTATGTCATCCGCGCAGATATCTCACATAAATTTGGCTCTCAAAATTTTAATTTCTTCTATCCACTTTAAACCTCACGGGTCACTACTAAGTTAACATGTCTGGCATTTTTCTAAATGCAATAAATAAATCCGGACATTTCTTTCAATGCATATAAAGTATATGTAGACACAACCAATGTGTTTTCTTCCATAATGCAATAAAGATAGATATTTGCATGTACGGATATGCAAGCGAAACCAGGTACTTATAAACAGGACGGATCACAACTAGTATAGAGATATCATTCTTGTTAATGTATATAATCATAACTTCTTACAAACATAATTTTTCTTAATTGTTGAATAATTGATTATTGAATAAAGGCGTGTGTTAAAACTTGTTAGAATGAATCAACACATGATTATTAACTCTTTGTTGTATAAAGTGATAAATCTCTTGAATCAAATTTGAGTAAAACAATATTAAACTGTGAAGAAAGGTTTTCATTTAAAGCAACTCTGTTCAGGGTTCACAAAGGATTATGGACGTTAATTCCAGCTTAAAAGTGAAAATTTAAACTGTTAACATGGAGAAAACAGATTGCAACTCTGTTCGTGTCAGTTCTTCTTTAGTTTTTGCTCATTATTTCTTTTTACGTGAATTTCTATCAACAAAAGCATGGAGATTCACTTTAAAATTTAAATTTATTTGTATATTTTCTCTTCAATGTAGCATAGGAAAAAAATAGAAAAGACAAATGCTCATAGGAAAAGAAATTAAATAATATACCAAAAAATTTGTGCATTGATGAATATTTGAATATATACAATATTTGAAAGGTCCACAATTAAATTTGAATGTAGCTCTCTGTGTTGAAGAATATTTGAATATATGGAATAATTGATGGGTCCCCAATTTATTGTGACAGAGAAATGAAAGGGAATATTGACCTTGTTAGAGAAGAAGAATTATGGAAACTGATGTAGAGTGATTGTAATTGGAATTGAAACATACGTGGAGAGACTTCACAAGAGACTTGAAAAATCAGCTGGATGCAATCATTCAATTGATGTCTTAATTGCGTTTTTAAATGTGACTGTTAGTTCCACGGAGAGAAGACTTATCTAGTCAAGTAGTACTGAATAGTCTTCAGAAGGAAGTGAGCTGTGAGCTGCTCTATATTTATTTATTACTAGCAAAAGTAACAAAGTAGCATACGAAAAAGAGGAAACTGATGGGGCTTGATTCTAAAAATAAAATTGTCATCTATGTAGATGATATCTCTCATAAACATGGCTTTCAAAATTTTAATTTTTTTAATCACTTGAAATCTCATGGATCAGGACTAAATTAACATATCTGGCATTTTGATAAATGCAATATATAAATCCAAACATTTCTTTGCAGTCCAAAACCAATACATCACTTCTACAAAGTATAAAGAACATAAGGTGATTAGATGCAACATTTATTTTGATAAAAAAGAAGAAGCTTGGATACATCACTTCTACCAAGAAAGTTATACTGACAGTAAACTCAAGTCTATGCTATCTTAAATAATTTTTACAGTGACTAATTTGTGATATGAATTTAAGAGGCAGAGATTGTTCATCTGCTTTAATTATACAGTTTTGTAATTTTAATATTTAAAAAGAAGATGATTGGATGAAATATTAACATAATGTTCAAGTCTATGCTGTCCTAAATACTTTTTATTGGGACTAATTTGTGATATGAACTTAAGAAGCTTAGATTGTTGGTTTGCTTTAGTTTTTGCATTTAATGCAATTATATTAATTTTGGTGGAAATAATTCTGTATTTCTATTTGTTTGGTGCGGTTTGTCAAAACACCTTGCTAATTGGGTTTCAAGTCTAGGCATGTACTTTTTTGTTCTCATCTTGAAGTTGGAAAGGAAACGAAAGTTAAATAAAACAAAATACCAATTCTGTCTATTTTATATATGCTTGCCATGTTACACGAAAATAATGTGAATAAGTTTCACAATAATCATGTATTATATATTTTAACAAAGCTCATTTATAAAACCTATTCAGTTAGATTGAAAAAAAAAATAAAAAACCAAATATAGCGAAGTTCTGTTTTTATTACCCAAAGATACATTTTTCTTTCGTTTAATTAATCAGTTGACTGACTCTGATTTTTGGATCGACTTACAAAGGAACAGTCAAATCAAATACTACCTTTTTATCTTTGTCTCATGCTGAACAAGTAGCAAGAAAGAAGGCCTACGATGATGATAGCGGGGCCTTGCTTTGAATTAGCAACACAATTTTTTGCTACTTGGTCAGTGGGAAGATTTAACATAGCAGTTTTGGCTTCATGCAGCGTACGAACCATATGCAGAACTGTTTTGGTTCTATAATATATAGTATGTGTGCAGCATAAAGTCAAAACTGCTCTGTTAAAATCTTTATCCCAAAATAGTAAAACACTGATATAGAGTGATTGCAATTGGAAAGAAAATATATGTGTACAAAAATTGAGTGACTTAGACTAATCAGAGGGACACAATAAAACTGGTGTATTTTAAAACACATTGGTAATTGGGTTTCCAATGTATGTACTTTTTTCTTCTGATTTAATAGCTGGAAAGGAAAGATAAATAAACCAAAATGTCTGTTCTGTCTATATTATATATACTGAACATGTTACAACAAAATTATGTGAATAAGATTCACACTAATCATGTATTATATATTTTTACAAAGCTCATAATACTGATTATGTTAGATTTAAAATAAAAACACATTGGCAAGTAGAGATTTCCTTACCTCCAGCAAATTTACCAGTTGGCTGACTCTGATTTTTGGATTTTCTTCGAAAGGAAACAGTCAAATAAAATATTTCTTAATGACCAAATACTTTTCTTTTCCTTTATGTTATCTTTATCTCATGCTGAAAAAATAGCAAGAAAGAAGGCCTATGATGTTGATAGCGGGCCTTTGCTTTGAAAGAACAACAAAGAAATTATTGCTACATAGTGAGTCGGTTGATTGCATAGCTTTTTTCAAAGATGTTAAGATTATCAATGAAATAAGTATGACGCCTATAAATATTAAATAATAAATTTGAATGAGAAATTGCAAATTCTGTATTGAAGAATCTTGTCAAGAGAGAATCGTTATTGTAAATTTGGGTGTGTTAATTTCCACTGAAATGCATCTGCATGCGTGTTTGATCAAGTAGTAATTTAATTTTATTAGCATTTTTTTCTTGAAGTAGAACTATAAAGAAAAGAAATGAAACATGTTTATGTTGAATATATAGTATAGGAGAATGATTACACCAAAAAAAAGATATTACACCCGGAAAAAAAAAATTGTATCGGAGAATGATTATGTTGAACATAAAGTAACGGGTCCACATTCTATTGTGAAATAGAATTGAAAGTGTATGTAGTAATGACATTGTGATAAAGAAGAGATAAGGAAACATCTTATCTGATGTTGAGTGATTGCAATTGGATGAAAAATTGATGTGACCGTAAGTTCCACGGAAGAGATACCCAGTCAAGTATTGAATATTGCCTACATTCTTATTTTCATTTTGAGGAGGCATATTATTCATTCCATCTTATTTTTTATTCCATATGGAAACCCACCCATTTGATTTGTGTTTAGGAGCAGCACTATCTCCTTTCTCACAATGACACCAGGGCTGTGACTCCTTGCTCTTTCTCATTTTCACCATCTTAATCTGTCAAACAAATCAGAATATCTGATAAAAAAAAACTTTATTTTTTTCTATGTAACAAGTATAATCTAACTAATTACATGATTGAAGCAATCTGCATAGGAATAGTCTGTTTTTTTACATTATGTGTACTATATCTACGGTTATTATAATTGTGAGTTATTGCATGTTCTGCACTTGTATACATTACACATGATAAAAAAAAATGTTATGCCCGTTTAATGCAGGGCCAGTATAAAAATTTAAAATACATAATGCATAGCCGGGGCTTGAACCCAAGTCAATACAATAACAAGGTAGAAGTCTAACCACTAAACTACAAGCACAATTAAGTGTGTTAATTTATGTAGAAATCCACATAAATTTCAATATTTCTGATAAAAAATTTATGTTGGAACACACTCGGGCTCTATATATATCTGATAAAACTTTTATGTGCGAACATCCGGGCTCTATATATTTCTGATAATTTCGGACAGTAAATTTATTTTGGTGGAAATATTTATTTTGGGTTTCCTATGTTTGTACTTTTTTATACGGTTTTATTAGTTGAGATGGAAAGTAAGATAATAAAAAATATCAGTTCTGTTTATATTATACTTGCCACTTTATTACACAAAAATTATGCTAATGAGCTTCATAAATTATATCATCCATTTTAACGATCGAAGCTCATAATATCTAGACATTCAGTTAGATTTTAAAAAATAAATAAAGCAAATCTGTAAGTAGATATTTCTTTACCTCTAGCAGAATTCTGTTTTGGTTACTCGTAGAAATAAATTTATTTCCAATTACCAGTTGACTTTCTCTGATTTTTCTGGCTTAGAAAAGAATAAAAAAATGAAGAACTTCATAATGACCACATAAATTCCTTTTCCTTCTATGTTATATTTGTCTCATGCTGAACAAGTAGCAAGAAAGAAGACCCATGATGTTAATAGCGGGCCCTTTCTTTCAATGAACAACAAAAACTTATTGCTACTCGGTGAGTTGGATGATTTAATAGCTTTTTCAAAGATGTGGAGATTATCGATATAATAAATACAAAATGCCTGTAAAATCTTAAATAGTAAAGTATCTATAAGAAACTGCAAACTCTGTTTTAAAGAACTTTCGAAACAGCGAATCGTTCTAGCAAATTATGCGAAGTACAAATTTGAAGCACACACTTATAGTTAGGAATGTTAACATTAGAAAACTACAATTGAGGATACTACGTAGTACATGGATACATGCAGTCCTCTTATATGGATAAATTAATGAATTGTTGAGTTAGTTAGAGAAGTATTTCTTTAGATTATTTGCACTGAAAGGGATAGAGAGTGACTTTACAGAGGATTATTATAAAATGTAAGAAGTTTCAGAGGTTGGGATAATTAGATTGATTGTTATTTTGTTTGATCTTTTACTCTTGTTGGGTTGTATAAAACGATTCAGATACTTGATTTAATTGATTTGTGTAAACCAATTTAGGTAGTTTATTGTCATAGCTTACCACTGGTATTGCCTTGTGGTATGCACTATTTTTAGTTAATCTTTATATTTGAAATTGTTCCCTAGAACTTATTTGTGCTTAAGACATGAACTCTCAATTTTTTTTATATATCTGTTATATATTCCAAATGACTTTAATGAAGTTGCCTTTGTAATTAGTATTGTAACGACTTCTCAAAAGCTTGTGTCATGATTTATTAATTGTTGAGAAGTTTCAAATAATAATAGAAATTTTAGACCCTTCACTACAAAAAGTTTTATATTTCATATAAAAATAATTGATGTTGTTCCATGAAAGAACTTAATTGGAAAAAATAATATATTTTTATTGTTCCGGTCCATATATAGACCATGACAAAGGGAACATGCTTGACTGGGTAGAAATTAACTCAATGAAGACAAAACTAGTGCAAAATCCACGGTAAAGAATTGGAATCAGATATTAGAAACTTCAATTTCCATTCTTCATTTATAACTAGTATCACACCCGTGCGTTGTAACGGGGACATCACTACAAGAATAACTGAGTGGATTTTCATATTTATTCCCCTCCTCAGACATAGGTCCCTTATTCAAACATATTTATTTACAGTTTTTTTACTATGATTTGTAATAGTAAACTTGTTTATTTTAGAATGACTATGTGCTCAACCCTTTGCCCTACAAAACGTAGTATAAAGTCATGATGCCTCCATTTACTACTGTAGGCACTACCCACACATAAATCTTCTCCTCAATTTATATACTTCTATTTGGTACAGTAAAAAAACAAATAATAATTGCATATGTTGAAAGTTAAATGACACAGAGTCACAATAAAACCCCTCGCATTATCGATTATACGAAGCAATCTTGCAATAATAGTAGCAAAAGTTGCTAGTATTTCTTGTTACTAGCCATAACCACACTCGATATATGGGTACGATAATAGGTAGTTTAGGCAAATTTTCGTAAATATATTTTTTTAAAAAGAATCTTTCTAAGCATAGAAAAAGAACAACAATGTCAACAAAATTTCCTGCTGCTTTGTGCTTCTATGAATTTTTCTTGGTTTTATTGGAGGGCTTCTATAATTTTCAAAGGGTCGTGGATTAGATCTGTATAGAAACAAAATTGAAAATGTATTCTAGATTTCCCATGGCAATATGTATAGAAACAAAGTAAGAGAAATAAGAAAGGAAAAAATTAATTCGTTGTGATCGATATAGAAACGCAGAAGAAGTTTGGAAACAAAGAAATAAGAAAACGGAAGGTGAAGTCTACTCCATTGAAGAGGGAGGAATAAAGATACAAAGAAATAAGGAAATGGAGAAATATATCGCTAAATTTCGGACTCTACTAAATTTTAATTGTAATGTATCGTGTGGCAGTACGTGTGGTGAGTATGTTTTTAACTAAATTTAGACTTCTACACATAAAACATATGTATTTAATCAAAAGAAGACAGATTATGTGATTGGCGGGCTGAGATTAAATCCGAAATTTTATCTTTCAATCGTAGCCGTTGGCGAATTGGACACCCAACGTGCTTAATAATGGAAAATGGGGAAATGGAGATATAGATGCTGATGGCCTCAGCCTCAGTTATTTAGAGTAGCTAGCTGTGAGAGGTTTGTTTCTGGAAATAAAATTGGCATTTAAGATGGCATATGTTTTGTCATCTGTGTAGATATCTCACAAAAACATTGCATTCAAAATTTTAATTTTTTTTAACAACCTTAAACCTCATTGTCCCGCCTAAATTAACATATATGGCAATGTGCTAAATTGTCTTGTTTGTAACACGAACATATATTGAGCTATCCAAAGTGAGTACATTGGAAAAATATATCGTTGTATATAAGTCTTAATTATATTTGACATATGTTTTATCAGAAAAAATAGATGTTATATTTAGATTAAAATATAGTTTTAGGGAGTAGTGGGTGCTTTAAATACGTATGAACTTCTGTAATTTATTGAACGTGGAAATACAAATTTAATAGATAATCATGCAAAGAGTTTCTACCATACATTATGTTCCCTTTGTTCATGATAACAAAGTATTTCACAAACAAGCGCGCACACAATCATGAAAATACATAGTGATTCATACCCATTTATTAGTACAAAGCTCTTAGATATTTCCATCAATGAAAATTTCGAAAGTAAAACCTATCTATAATGAAATTAAACCACTTTCTCCCATTCTCCCATGATATTTCCATCATAAGTTATGTTCAATATTTCTGATAAAACATTCATTAGCATTTTATTTATATTTTAGGATCATATAGTGCTCTACAATATCAAGTCATATATATAATCATCCTCGGTCCCTATTTAATTAATAACATCATTTATCAAGTATTCTATTATTTTCTTAATCCTTTAACTTATATTTATTTTAATACAATAATCTCAAATCAAGTCCAAAGGCCCATGATCCAAATCAATTCTCATTTATCAATTTTCGGCCAGATTTTCAAGAGTTGTTCTTTTTACAGTTAAACCCTCTGACAAGGGAATATTACCAAACCAATTTTATAAATAGCATATTTACCCTTATTTATTTATGTTCTTACGAATCAGTCCATAAAAACCAAAACAAAGACCCACTGGTACTGTTCAGTACCATGGTCGGAACGGAATCCATGTTCTCACAAGAATAACAAAAGCACTAATACAGTGCTATTCGGGATCAGTACCAGACTCGGTTCAAACATGATAAAGAACAGAAAAAGGAAAAACAAAAGTTCATCAATTATAACTTTCAAACAAACGATTCTGACATGATTCACAATAAAATATAGCTTGCTTACTCAATTCTTAAAGTTCCCATGCCATAGATCGGTAAGAGAGAAATTAGAACCGAAACAAAGGAAATACCCATTAATCGTGCTAGATACACCGAGATATTGATGGAGCAAGAATCCAACAACCAAATCTGTGATTTTTCAAGCAAAAGAGAGCTCACTCACTCTCTCTCTGTGTTACCTTCCGAAGAGAAGAAAAACAAAAAAAAGAAGAAAGGAAAATGAGTAGGCGCTGGGGATTGGGGAAAGAAGAGAAAAAGATAGAGATAAGAATGGGTGTGGGTCCCACGTGTCCCATTAAAAATTTGTTCTTTTATAATTTAACCCTTCATTTATCAAATATTGTAATTTAGTCCCCAAATCATTTACAAGAAGCTCATAAATATTATCATGCATTAAATTTTCTATTCATTTCCTAATATATAACTATATTATTTGATAAATTCTTGCATACTACAATCTCTTAAATTTTTCTATTTCAGATTTCAATCAATTTATATATATATATTTTTTATTTTGCATACTGTTACAGATAGACAGATATATCCTCCTGAGGTCTAAATGAATAGTTGAGTTAGAGAGGCAGATGCATGGACAGATATATTCCTCTCATTGATAAATAAATAGTTGAACAGTTGGCTCTTTTACTATTGTTGGTTTGTATAAAACTATTCAGAAACTTGGTTTTGTTGATTTGTTTTTGTGGCATCTATTTAAAAAAAATTTAGGTCATTGTAATAGTTTTCCACTGGTATTTCCATGTGGTATCCTCTTTTTAATGTATATTTCAAATGAAATATACATTAAAATGAAGCATATTGAACCATTTATTGACTAGAATTTCTCTCGAACTTATCACATTGTGATGGGACAAGGTGGTAACTTCGAAGAAATTTTGATTGTAACAAACCAGCTTGCATGTGATAAACAGATACAGCGGTTGCTTGATTGTACAACGACGAACCTGTACATGCAATATTGGTAACAACTAGAATCTCAAAATTGATTACAAAAAAAACAATTTGGTTTGATACGAAAACCAGACCTTAGCGGACTGGTAAATTAATTCACAAAAAGGCCAGCTGATGCATACAACTCATGAGTAAATTATTTGTGTTCTGCAAATTAGTTTTGTAATTTTCTCAATTTGACCAAAAAAGATTGAAGCTTAATTGCAAATTGAGTTTAGTACGGTTCAGTTTAATAATGTTGAGGAGAGTTTGTATTGGTACTGTTAGGTACCGCTGAAATTCCAACATGGCTCAACTCCTAGTATTTCTTTTCTTGTTTTTTCTTTAATGTTTTTTTAATGCTCTAATTACATCTCTTGTTATTTTTGCGCAGATAAAGAGGATGCATGATTAAGAGCTAGAAGTCTAAATTGAGCAAGATGTCAAAGGATATTTTTTTTTGAAATGTTGATATATGGTTCGGATTTGTGTATCATAGACCGGTACAGTATTTGTTGCATGCGGTCGGAGCTAGTCTTGCACCATATATTTATGTATTCTGTTGGTTTTATTAGGGGATAGAGATTAGTGTGAGGTTTGTTGTTGTTTATAAGATAGCCATGGTTGTTAATTGACATTGCTTAAAAAAATTAGATTGTTACCATTGTATAAATGAATGATTGTTGTTTTGTTTACATTACTTGCTCCAGGATTAGAAAATGACAATTTTTGTGTATCATATTCCTCTTTTGAAGTTATTTTGGATCAGATCGCATCGTAGTTATTTAAATGGTTAAAAGTCCACACTTTGCGAAGTCCAAAATCACAAAAAAAAATATATGTGAGCTGATCGTTTAGAAAGTATTTGATTCTTTGACTATAATTAGCACAAAGCATGGCTACTTGGTCAAATTTTGGAATAATTCAAAACACCTCTCTCTGACAGGTGATTAAGCGGGCATTTTTGGAATGAAGAGTCATGGGCAGAAGAAAATATGGACCGCTCTCTAAAATTAGATTTACAGTTGAGATAGCGGAGCAGGTTAGGAGCACAAAAGGGAAGGTGCATTTTAACACTCCTCAATTACCAATATCTTGGAACTAGGATGCTTTCTTTTATTTGTATTTATTTGTTCCACTTCTAACTACTAAGATGCACAAACGGGTTTCTTCAATGTAGAGTGTATACACATCATTAATTAGCTAAGGCCATCCAATGAATCAAGAAATTAAGGAGAAAACATCACTCATATTTCTTTCTTTTATGTAGTAACAAAACTGTCAAATAGAATTTTAAAATCTTATATCGATTGTAAAAACTCAAGAAGTAATATAATTCACATTAAACCAAGTTAAAATTTCCACATAAATTAAAACCAAAATTAGAAAAATTATAAACAGAAACTTTTTGTAACATATTTTATGTACAACAAGACATAATAAATTTACTAAATATAAAATGATAATTTATATTATAGAAGTAATTATTTGTGTTTTTTTTCTTAACAACATCTTCTGATAAAATAAGAAAGAAAGCTCCCAAAATTTGATTGTATTGACATTAAATTGCAAAAAAGAAATCAATATCTCTCTATTTTTCTAAATTAGAAATATTACAAAAGCCACACCAAATAGTAGATGGTCATACTCCAATTTTGGTGGTTGGTGCCACAATAAGCTGATCGGGGGTTAAATCTTTCTTATTACTGACGCTGCGTAGAACTGATGATTGTTCTATAGGCGTGTGATACCAATAATCTTCGGAGATTAAAATTCAGAGAACACCAAAAACAAGGGGAGAAACGTCTCTCCTTAATTTTTTTATAACATAAATATTTTGCAGAAAAATTATCTCCTCCATTTACCCACAAGCCGGGCAATATAACTACTACTCAATGCAGAATATAATTAGGAAAGTTACTAATATTTGGTAACATATAATAGGAATAATGCAAATTACTTAAGCAGAAATTAGACAGTGGTTAGCTGCTGTCCAGAGGCTAAATTTGGAAGTAAAAATCTAAATATAAAATATTATCATATAACTAAACTAAATAAATATTTTGCTGATTTTGTTTGCTGAAATTAAGCTTCTGATTCGGCTGCTCCTGCATCAATTACTTACCAAACTTAAGTACCATTCAGCACATTTTGCTGTTTCGTTGCAGTCAAGCTACACAACTTTTGGCAATTAAATGGTAATTTGAATGTTCTTCATAGATTATATCGATCTTCAAAAATGACCTCAGCAAATTTTTGATAACAAAGTGGTACTGAAATGCTGATTTTTAGATTTAAGTACACGCATGGTCGTCAGAAAATTTTAAATAATCATATTTTGAGTACTAATTTTTTCATGGTTCTATGATTTAATGAAGACATTATCATTTTCTCCATAGGAAACAAACTTTAGCCCAAAAAAATAAACAAATTGAGCAGACGAAGAAATATTGTAACACCCCGAAAAATTGAGTTATTATTATTTGTACTTACGAAACTTTTTCATGATATAATTAAATAAAAACAATTTGATTACCGACTAATATAACACTTAATTTATAATTTTTGATGTCTTATTAAGTATGATAAATAAAATTATTTTTAGTTTCAAATGGTGACCATATTCCAACCGGGCCCGAGCTAATCAAGGACTTCACCGACATGACCCAACTTATATTAAATAGACTAGATACTGCTCACGACCGACAAAAAAAAGTACACCGACATCCCGAGGCGACCTCTTGAATTTGAGGCAGGGGGTCACGTGTGGTTTAAAGTATCCCCACAAAGAGGAGCACGATGTTTTGGTGTCATGGGAAAACTGAGTCCTAGATATGTGGGACCTTTCGAAATCTTAAGGCATATAGGGCCACTTGCATATGAGCTAGCACTGCCCCCAACCTGGATAAGGTACATCCTGTGTTCCACGTCTCGCAACTTCGACGATACATTCGAGACTCATCCCATGTTATTGATCACTCCATCTGGGTGTAGATGAGACCTTGGTGTACGAAGAATTACCCATGAAAATCCTGGACACGAAAGAACTCAGATATCGGAACAAAACTGTTCGACAAGTCTTAATTCAATGGGGACGCCACTCAACCAGCTGAGAAGCAACGTGGGAGCTAGAGGACACTATACGCACAAAATATCCAGACGTGTTTGAAGCATCAAACGACAATTCAGTTCAAGGGACTGAACATGATTCTTCAGGGGGGATGTAATATCAGATACTGAAAATACTATATTAATTAAGGTAGGATGAAATTTATTTAGCAACCGTTCTTTCTTCCTTCTTTAAATGGCTTAATTTAATAAGAATGCAAACTAGGAATGTTGAATATATTCAGATTGATATTCGTATACGTTAAGCCGCAAAACATATTTCTCATACAAAAACACAAAGTTGGGCAACTATAACATTTTTCATGGATTAATTAAACATAAAGATGAGGAAATAAGGCAAAACCTAGTCCAAAATCCTACGTAATTCACTATCAATTTGTGCTTGATCAATCATGAACAATAGGCCCATCGAGGGTGAACCCAAAGGAAAGCACAGAGGTAAATGTCTGAAGCTCGATGCCCTCTCCTCGCATTTAAAAGAGAGCATTGAATCCTAGAACATTCACACCCGCACTATAGTACAATTTTCTGTGCCCTATTGCAATCAATAATACTTCCATTGCAATTGATGTCATCTTTACATCAATAATTAACTAATCACCTCGATTATAATTATCTCACATCTGGGTTGGACAAGGTCACATAATTTATAGACGGGTTCACTACTTCCTCTGTAACTCTCATATTGAAGTACGCCGGATGCTTAGGCTCCGGTAAAATACTTTCTGTGGTAAGAAACATGATCACATCAGACATGAAGGGTCGATCGGCTGGATTCTCTTGTACGCACAGTAATCCCACATGGATGCATCTCTCTGCCTGTCCTTGGGACACTTCCGTTAATGTTTGACAAATTAGCTCTGGAATATTGCCTCCTTTCCATCTGTCCCAAGCCTGACAAAGATAAAAAATATCATTACTACTCTTTGCTACCATAATACCAACATTAAATCCAGTTCAGAAACGAAATTTTCTTTTCAAGTTTGTAACATATGTTTATTGTATAATGAGATTGAATGTTGTGTATATGTTTCATTACATATCCAAGAAGGTTGAGAAATTCTCCATTTTCGTGGAAACCTGTATTCCTTTTTTCCGCTTACAATCTCCAGAAGCAATACACCAAAGCTGAATACATCTGATTTGATTGAGAAAAGACCCTCAGATGCATACTCTGGAGCCATGTAACCGCTGATATGAAAGAAGAAGAAAGTATTACACGATGATACAAATGATGTAGACATTACACTTCTTGTAATTACTTTATCTTATCCATAGACCGATTTATGTTTTATAAGTGCATTTTTTGTTGAATTATGCTCTTTGTTTAAGCACTAATCAATATTGGACATAATTTATTTGACATGTAGCATCATACTTACTATGTTCCTACCACCCTATTTGTATTTGCTTGGAGCTCCTTGGGACCGAATATTCTAGCTAATCCAAAATCTGATATCTTTGGGTTCATTTCAGAGTCTAAGAGAATGTTGCTCGCTTTCAAATCTCTATGAACAATTCTTAACCGGGAGTGTTGGTGGAGATAAAGGAGTCCTTGAGCAATGCCTTTAATTATCTCAAAACGCCTTTCCCAATTTAGGAATGCACCTCTTGTTTTATCTGTGATACAACATAAAATAACATAGAAAACGAAGCTGGCTTATCTTTGTTATTAGATTCCATCAACTCAGAATTTCCTTAACCTTGAACTGTTAGATTTTAAAATGGAACTTATGGGTGAATAAGTTCTTAGAATGGAACAGAGAAAATCCTTTTGATCTGAGAGGCCTCCAAATTCAGATCACTATATGATAAAAAAACTAGTTGGTTAACTAACAATCCCAGTGATTTATTACAAATGACTAAGTAAATACAACTACTCTTAAAACTATGAGTTTTGTAAAATGGAACTAGTATTCTAAGTTCATGAATCAAATAGAACTAGTACTCTAAGTACTCTAAGTTGATCCAAGCTTGTAAAATAGGTTTCTAGAGACATACCTAAAATGAAATAGTCTAAGCTCTTGTTTGGCATAAACTCATAAATCAATATTTTCTCCTGTCCTTGGATGCACCACCCGATCAGCCGGACTAAGTTTTTGTGTTGCAATTTTGCGATAAGTTGGATTTCATTTTTAAACTCAACTTGACCTTGACTTGAATTTGAAGAAAGCCTCTTGACAGCTATCTCAAGCCCATCTTGTAGCACCCCCTAGAAGAAGAATTTTGAATAACAATAAAACTCACAATTTCTTTTAAATTCATCATAAAAATATATATATATATATATATATATATATTTAGTTATTTTAATGATTTGCTTTACTTTAATGGCCGCACTAAACTCTATGGTTTTTCTTGCTCTAAAAACATTATAATGAAAATAAATAAGAAAGAGAAAAAAGAAAGCAGTTTTGGGATGGACGGAAACACGAAGCACCTTATAGACAGGTCCGAATCCACCTTCACCAAGTTTATTGTCCAATGAGAAGTTACTTGTTGCATTTGCTATTTGATTGAAATCAAAGAGTGGAAAATCTGAACTTCTTTCTCTGATCAACAGATCCATTGTTTTATTGCTAGTTCTGAGCATTTCTTGAGAAATGTTGGGTTCTAACTTATCAAAGAACATATTAAGTGTTAGCAAAGTTTTCATGTAATGAAAATGTTGACAAGTACTGTTCAATTGAATAAAGAGTTTAACCTATGTATCTCAGTTTTCTGATCAACAAAAAGCTGAGGAAGCAGCCAATAATAAGCAATGACACAGATACACTGATGATGATAATGAGGTGCCTAGGCCTGGTCTTTCCTCCTGAAGAAAATTCTGAAGTTTAAATTAACAACAGATATCAGTAGTTTCTTTTACAATTTTACAAATTACGACATGGATACAACACAGACACACACACACACACACACAAATTAGGCTAATCAGCTTGCTGGGAATTAAATTCTGACTTCAGGGATGAGCATGGGCAATCACAATATGCAACTACAACAACCTTACATAAAGAATGTACAACACAAAATAAAAGATGAAATTAAGGAATATAAAAGATGTGATCTCAAAGAAGCAACATTTCTGTGAAGTACTTTTATTACAACAATCTATCTTAATTAGCCCAGATTGGACTTTTAAAACAATTTGGTCGCCTATACCTAGAAATTTTGTCTACGCTGGTTACCTATGCCTATGCAGGAGAGTATCTCTGGATCAAGTAAATAAATTAAGAAAAAACGATTTCAGGGCTAATAATTCCATACCTAACCGATGATTTGAATGAGCTGCTGGACATTGCATCGATAAAGGACTGCCACATAATCCGGGGTTACCAATGTAAGAATCATTCCCAAAGCTCAGGAACTGAGGGGCTTGGGGCATTTCTCCAACCAAATTGTTGTATGAGAGATTTAGATACGAAACAAAATTGAGAGAGGTAAGTTCTTGAGGGATGGTTCCAGAAAGCTGGTTGGAGGAGATATCCAGACATTCAAGTTGCCGTAAATTACCCAATTTCGATGGAATTGGACCAGTTAGGGCATTATGTGAAAGGTTAAGCGCTTTAAGTGCATTAAGTTGTCCGATCTCATCGGGTATTTCCCCAGAAAATCCATTTTGTGATAGATCAACGGAACTGAATATTCTCAAGATTGAATTCTGTATCTCCATTTCTTGTCCCTTCCATGTGACTGTAATTGAATTCTGATAATAACTTGGACCATCCATTACAAATATGCTGGAATCTGAATTAGTCATCATAGCCTTAAGGTTTTCAAACAATTTTACGGGGATAAAGCCACTGAAACTGTTTGAAGAAAGATCAAAAACTTTTAGTGTGAGGAAAAAGGAATTATCTGTATTTGTGCCATATTTGTCTTCCATATTTGAAATTGTTCCATAGAATTGATTTGATCTTAAGACAAGTACTCTTAAGTTTTTTAGATTTCTGAGCCAAAAGGGAAATTTGTCCACTATTTGATTGTTACCCAGATCTAAGATCTCTAGAGTGTTACAGTTCATTAGTGACTGGGGCAAACTTCCATTTATTCCATTTCCACTCAAATCTATTGTTATAAATTTGCAGCCTTGACTAATATTTTGTGACAATGGCCCACTTAATTTGTTATTTCCCAGGTTAAGAACTTCCAATTCACGATTTTCTAGAAGGCAAGCAGGGATTGTACCGATTAAATTGTTATGTGAAAGATCAAGCACCCTTGGTATTGTCGCATTACAAATTAAAAGGGGGATCTCTCCCATGAGGTTATTGTTTGAGAGGTCTAGGTTGACAATATTTGTTTGGTAACTTAGAAAAGAAGGGAACTTCGTTAAATGACATGATGCCATCCTTATATCCATCATTTGGGGAAATGAAGAATAGAATGACTCCTTGTGGGTTTTGCCTTCAATAATTGACAAATTGTTGCTTGAGAGATCCAAAAAATCAAGGTTGGTATTGTGCTGGATGTAGTCTAAATTAAAGGTACCATTGAAATTATTTGATTCAAGATTTAACTGAATAAGCTGGGGGGATTTGAATATCGAAATTGGTAACTGTCCTTGAAGATTGTTGTTTGATAGATAGATTGATTCCAAAATGGAGGATCCATTTGAGAGCTCTGGTAGATATCCTGACAATTGGTTATCTGATAGATCAAGGGATCGTAAAGAAGGGTGAGAAAACAAAGACATGGGTATCGTACCTGTCAATTTGTTTGAGTGTAAATCCAAATATTCGAGTCTTGTAAGGTTTGTTATTGAAGGTGGAATTTCTCCATAGAAGATACAGTTACGAAGATACAAATATTGCAGAAAGCTTTGCTTTGTGAATTCTGGCAGTTTACCTGACAACATTGGGTTGTCCGATAAATGAAGTTCTGTTAGATTTGTAAGGTGGAATATTTCATTTGGGAAATTTCCTCTTAATCTGCAATCTGACATGGATAGCTCTTGAAGATTTGTAAGGTGAAAAATTGTGTTTCCCCACTCAGATACATTGGGTGAAATGTCAATCCCATCCAAGCGAAGAACTTGGAGCTTGGTGAGCTTGGTGAGGCATGTGTGATGAATATACGTGGTATTGGTATTGGTATTGGTATTGTATATGTCTGATAAGTCAAGTGAGATAAGTTTTGTGAGGGCACAAATGCCGATCGGAACTTGACCGATAAAGCCAGAATTGGATAAGTCCAGATGGGTTAAATTAGCAAGTTGTTCAAACCCGGTTTGTGGCAGGATAAGATTGTTGAACTGGTTCCCAGCAAGGTTGAGGTACTGAAGAGAGCTGAGACTGAACAAAGCCTGGTTGATTTCACCCGAGATGTGCTTGTCTGCAAGGTTGATTGCAGTCACGATATTGGTTTTCTCATCGCATTCGATGCCATCCCATATGCAACAGTCCGTAGCTGCATTCCATGAATTGAGTTGAGTGGTATTGAAACCTTGCTTGAGTTGAATCAAGGCATGACGTTGGTCAGGCAGGCAGTGGGCTTGTGTTAAAGTGGTGGTTTGGATGGACAAGGAGAAGAGAATAAGTGATATGGAAAGAAGTGCAACAAGTGTCATTGCAAGAGAGAAAGAGTAAGCAAGACAATATTGAGCTGTGCTGGATTGGAAAATGTTGAAGTGTCCTTATATATATAAGACTATGCATAAGGATCGATTAAAAAGAAAAAATAAACTAAGAAACCGCAAAATTAATTGAATAGAGGAAATACTTGACTTAATGAAGTTTCTTTTTGTAATTAGTATTGTAACATCCCAAAAACTTGAGTCATGATTTATTGATTATTTATAACTTTTTAGTAATGACAGAAATTTTAGACCCTTCACTACAAACAGGTTATTTGCAATAATAAAAAATTAAATGTTGTTCCAGCGAAGAGTTTAATTTGAAAAAAATAACATTTCAGTGATCATTCCTGACTTATTCGGGTGAGAAATGTTCACAGGTTATATTTTGAACAGAGGGAACATGCTTGACCGGGTAGAAATTGACTCAATAAGGACAAAATTAATGGAAATAGATGTTAGATATTTCAATTGCCATTTTTCATTTAATATTTAAATACTAATGGCCTCAGCCTCAGTAATTTACATCTGTGAGGGTTTTTGTTTTCTGAAAAATAAAATTGGCATTAAATATGGCAAGTATTTGTATCTGTGTAGATATCTCACACAAACTGGGCTTTCAAAAAATTTATTTTTGTGTACACTTTGAGCCTCACGTACATGTCACGATTAAACGCATTTCATGAGATATGTCGCCCTTGTGCAACAAATCCCATGCGTATAAAATCAATACAATTACAAGTCGACAGAACCAATGAGTTGCCTTGCATTATGCATTAAATGTAGAGGTTTACGTGTAAACTAGACACGACTCAATTGGATCCCATCTGGTACAGTTAAGTAGGCTAGAAAAGGTATGGATAACAGGTCGGATTAGTAGCTGAAGAAATCCATTTTGCTCCATTCTTCTTATTTTCTTACAAACTAGTGTTGGGTGATGCATAGATACGACATTCTTTTTAATTTAAATAATAACAACTTTGTAGAAACAGAATTTTGCTAAATTATAGAATATGTGATTATTGATGAAGGATATGTAAATTAAGACTTGTTAGATTGAAGATGCACATAACTATTAATTCTTTGGGTGCATAACGTGACAAATCTCATTGACTAAATTTGAGTACAACTTTATTAAACTGTGAAGGATGGTTTTAATTTAGAGCTACTCTGTTCAGGTTTCACACAGGATTCTGGCACGTTTATTCCAGGTTCAAAGTCAAAACTAAAGCTGTTAACATGGAGAAAACAGAGGAGGGAAATGATAATTGCTCGGATATTAATCAAAGGTTTCATTATGAATTGTGGGTTTCAATATCTATTTTGAAGTAAAAATCACCTTCCTGAATATTGCAATCAATAAAAGCAAGGAGATTCACTTTCAATGAAATATACTCTGTGTAAAAATAAATAATATACAAAAAAATGTGTACATATGAATATTTGAATATATAGAATAATTAATGGGTCCACTATTTATTGTGAAAGAAAATGAAAGGAATTGTAGCCATGTCTTTGTTAGAAAAGAAGACATAAGAAAACTGATATGGAATGATTGCAATTGGAAATAAAATACGTGGACAAAATTGACAAGAGATTAGACTAATCAGAGACTTTTGGAAAGGAACTAGTGTATTTATTGCCTTTTTAACTGTGACCGTAAGTTCCACGGAACACTTATCCAGTCACCTATTGTGTATTGGCTTTTCCTTTTTTGAGTGGGCATATTATATTCTTTGTTCCATATGGTAACCCCACCATTTGATTTCCACTTACGGAGGAGCACTACTCTCTCCTTTTTGGCATTTCTTTCCACACGGCAAGAATTTTAGGGACATGATTGATTGATTTTCCATTTCATTGACAACAAGGCAACGGCTCCTTCATCTTACTCTCTTTCACTGTGTTTATCCACCTAAAATGTCCGAATATCTAATAAATATTAAGTTTATTTTTCCATGTAACAAAACATAATTTAACTAATAAGTAATAACACGATTTGATGTTGTCCTCACAACTCTGGTCTGTTTCTTCACATTATCTTTACCAGATCTACAGTTCTTTAACTTCTTATATACGTTATACATGATTAAATAGATATGCCATCCATGTTCTATGTGCAAGTTTCTGCCCATTGCATGCACATGTTTGATCAAGTTATTGATTCTTGTGTCCCTCTCTCGTGCAATTTGAACATGTAGAAAATGCTCGACCAAGTACAAGTTAATAAAAAGCGCAAATTTAAGCACTTACTCTTGCTAAAGTTTTGATAGTGTTGTTTTTCAAAAATAAATGATAATCACAGTTTGGAATTTTGTATTTTTGTTTCTTTTATTATTTTGTATTGTTATCCTTATAACAACTCTTAGAAATCATTGTTCGAATCAAATCATAAAAAAATAAGTGTGATTTCTTTTTTCTAAATAGAAAAAATATATTTCAAAAGACCATTATTCTTTACAGTGTGTTTTAATAGATTTTATCTGATTTATCATTAAAAAATTTATTAAAATAAAAAATATTATTATTAGATAATTTTGTCTGTTAAATTTTAAATAAAAAAGAAATATATAAGTATTACCAATACTTTTTTACTCTTTTCACATAGATATATAATAATGAACTATATATAATTAGGGGCATTAATGGAATCGAAGAGACATTTAAATGAAAAAAATCATGTAACTTTGTCAAATATTTATATTTTTTCTAATTTGTTTATTTTATTGTTAACATTTCCATTGATTTTCTCTGATCTCATTAAATGATCCATTAAAATGATATAATATTATTATTCGATACTTGTTTTTTATGTCAAATGTTATTTTAAAAAAGAAAACTACAAAGTATTTGCCAATATATTTTTTTTAACTCTTTCCACATATATAATAAATCATAATTAGTTTCATTCGCGGAAATTGAACCTATATATAAATAATTAAAGCAGGTAACATTTTGGATATATTACTGTGGAGCTGGTCTGCATGAGCAAGTCAATCAATTACTGTGGAGCTGGTTTGCCAGTGGTGAATACTCAGCAAATTCAGTTTTGTAAGCTGATGGTAACAGCGAGTAAAACTAGTTGGAACTTCATGGAAATATGAGAGGCTGCTGCACCTTCCAAGGTGAAAATCTTTATATTCCTTTTGTTGTGTAATCGAATCTTAACTCATGAACTTATGTAACGAAGATGAATAAATTCTGAGCCTGGATGTGTTATGTGTGATGATTGTGACCTTGAAACATCCCATCAATTGTTCTTTCATTGTTCCAATGCTCAACAAGTATGGGGTAAATTCAGAGATCTAATCAGCGTTGAAGACACAATACAAGATACTTGGGAGTCTTCAAGGCGGTTGTACACTGCATCCGGCATACAGAAGAGAATTTGGGTCACAAGAGTGATGTCAGTACTATGGTCGTTATGGAGGCAGAGGAATGAAGTGATCTTCAGGAACTCAAAACTGCTGGCTTGGCTGGTGGCGAACAGAGCAAGAGAAGATGCACAGCTGTGGTTGCGATATTGTGGAAGGCAGAGGGAAGATGTAAACAGGGGCATTGATACTATACAATAGCAATTGATGTAATAATGTAGGAATTGTGGTTGTAAACACTCTTATTAATTCAATCTTGGTAGTCTCTACCAAGCTTTCAAAAAAAAAAATACATTTTGGATATATGATAGAGAGTAGAACAAGGGTGTTCCTAAGTGCACCAAGTCTTTTTGTGAACTCAACTCTAAAACCTATTGGATTGGTTTCAAACAATGAATCCAAACCGTTGAAATCCTTCTACCTTACAAGTGATGCATCTACATGCAAAAAATTTAAAATTAATTTTGTATAGAGTCAAGTGGTCAAAAGGCGTCTAAAAAATGAAAGCATTAAAATTAATTTATAAACCTTCTAATTTTGATCACATGACTTTATACTAAATTAATTTGAATGTTTAAAATTTTCACATGTAGATGCAGCACTCGTAAAGTAGTATGATTTCAATAGTTTGAATTTGTCGTTTGTAGCCAATCCAATAGGTTTTAGATTTGAGTTCACAAAAAGACTTGGTGCACTTAGGAACACCCTTGTTCTACTCTCTATGATAGATCACATTAAACTTATCTCTTCTCTCTCTAAGTCCACATGAAAAATTTATTATAACATCTATTTCATATGGACAACTGTAATTATTGTTTTGAAGTAAAAATTTTACTGTATGTGTGCCAGATCGCCTACTAAAAGTAATTACTAACTGAAAATTATTACAAAATCAAAAATTACTTTAACAATAATAAATTAGTGAATACTCCATTTTTAGAGAAAAACGTGTGATTATTTTAAATAATCTCTTTAATTTAATTAATCTTCATGTATTTAATATTTATCTGTACGCATGCACCTGTTGAATTTAAACTGAATTTGTAGCTTTTACGGCGAAGAGAATCTGTAGCAAATAGTGTAGCGGGTATTGGTTTGTGTCACGTTGGAGCGGTGCTTGATTGAAATTAGTTGAGTATGATATATATAAGACCAAACATACAAATAAGAAAAACACTAAGAAACGTCAAAATTAATGGAACGCGCATGACTTTGACTGATTGTGAAGTGATCGAGTCATCTTAAGTCACAAAGAGAAGAACAAAGTCCAAGAATATGAATTAAAAATAAAAAAAACCAAGAAATTAAAGCATAACTTTAATGGAACGCGGACGATATTGACTGCTTAAGAAAACGTAAAGGTCTATACATCTAGTAGAATTTGTTTTTTATTACCCATAACACGACTTTGAATTTTAGATTGACATAAAAAATAAACAAGTAGCAAAAAGGAGGAATATATATATATGATGCTGATTCAGCAACAAACAACTGCATGTGAGTGTTTGATCGAATTTATAATTAATTATTGTACTCCTTAGCTACAAGTGGAGACACTTGTTCAATTATTTGCATGTGAGTGTTTGAATGTTAGGTAAGTGGGGGAAAAGGGAACTTGCGTTTGCATGACTTTTGAGTCCAGTCGTAAAGTTAGAACGGAAATCGTGTCTGCTCCAAAAACAGTGTGAATAGAAGAAGGGGATGGAAGGGTGAGAATTTGGTCCATTCCCTCAACACTCTGAATTGGTTTCTTTGCGTTTTTAAATGTGACTGTTAGTTCCACAGAGAGAAGACTAATCTAGTCAAGTAGTACTGAATAATCTTCAGAAGGAAGTGAGCTGTGAGCTGCTCTATATTTATTTATTACTAGCAAAAGTGAAAAAGTAGCATACGAAAAAGAGGAAACTGATGGGGCTTGATTCTAAAAATAAAATTGTCATCTATGTAAATATTGTTGGGGAATCACAAATGCCAAACAATTACATCTTATTTAGATCAAACAATTACATCTCATCTAAGGGTCAAACACTTATATCTTGAGGAAGGAGAAACAGTTTCTCACCTTAACCTAAAGATTGTCATATGCCAAAGAGACTCAAATCATAAATCAAAAGTGCGGAACATAATACTTGATTCCATGTCGTTTGTCATGGAATATCCAAAGCATTGGTAGAGCAACAGCCATCTCCGTGATCACGAGACAAGTCTTCAATGGCAAGAAGCTCTTCTCAAATTTTCGTCGTATGGTCGTGGATCAAGTCTTCCAAGATAACAAGATATGGCCCTTGAGAAATCTTCTCTAAATTTTCTAATGGATTTCTCTTCTCCATTCTTTAATGGTGGAAGAAGAAGAGACGGCACATATAATTGTATTTTTCTAAAGAGAAAAATGTATTTTCAGTTGCTGTGTTTTTCTATGTTATCTTGTGTCTTGGGACCAATCCTTATATATAGTAACCTATCTGGTTATCTATCAACTTGAAAAAGATATTTTGTGCGGACGCATTGATATCCGTGTGGTCCACACAATCCTCTTAAATGACAGTTTTCTAAATTGCAAATCTTAGAATCAGTTCATTAATGATTTGTTCTTTGCCTAAATTGTTCTACACATTTATGGACCACACATCCTAATGAATATATTGATTGTCTATTCACTTATTTGATCACTTTAATTGACAACCATATATGACAGTAAACAATCCATAATTAGATTACATATATGCTCAATGTTGGCATTAAATCCAACGAGGTTGGCAATAAATCCAACATATATCTCTCTTAAACTTGGCTTTCAAAATTTTAATTTTTTTAATCACTTGAAATCTCACGGGTTAGGACTAAATTAACATATCTGGCATTTTGATAAATGCAATATATAATTAAATCCAAACATTTTTTGCAGTCCAAAAGTATTACATCACTTCTACAAAGTATAAAGAACATAAGGTGATTGGATGCAACATTTATTTTGATAAAAAAAAAAGAATAATTATATTACTCACCGCACTCCTATCCCTCTCTGTCCCCACCGTAACATTAGAAGAAAATTGTACTATGGTCCTCACTAATTATATGGTCCCTCTCTTTTTAGTCCCCACACTCGTCCTGTGTCAACCTTCATAGGTATCAATATTTGAAAGATAAGAAATTAATACTTGCAAACTAAAATATTAACACTTGCATGCATAACTTGATATGACGACCCCCTTTTCCAGTCTCTCAATGGTCTCCGCATGAACCTTCCTCTAATGAAGTAGTGGGGAACCCGCATGCCCGCATCAACATTACCCAATTGTCCCTGCGTCAACTTTTCTCAAACAAAAATAGTTGACCATAAAGGTATAAATACTTCAGTGCATAGGTATAAATACTTGTAATACTTGATATTGATACTTTCAGATGTCAGCTAGTGTCATATGTAAAAAATATTTGCAAGTATAGATATAAATACTTGCACGACGAGGTATAAACAATTGTGTGATAATGAGCCCGAAAGTATGTCATCATTAATCTCATTTGAAAGATAAAATTTCATAGATGACGTTCATGGTTTTAAATTCACAAAATTCCTCATAGATCGTCAGAAATGTGGACAAGATTGAACAAAGAAAAAAAACTCACATCTAAAAACGTGTATCACTCACTCCCCTCCATGTAGTTTGGATGATCCCCCATATAGTTGGAGAAACAATTATTTATGTAAAAATTGTTCACCTTATTGGTATAAATACTTCGTTCATAGGTATAAATACTTCCGTACATAGGTATTAATATTTCAGAAAAAAAAAATCAGTGCTGGAGCTTTTGTGGTCCCCATGGTAGTTATGGAAGTTAAATTGGGTGACAATGAGGGATGGGAGTGCAGGACAATTATCAAGATAAAAAAAAAACATGGATACATCACTTCTACAAAGAAAGTTACTAAACTGACCCTACTGACAATCAACTCAAGTCTATGCTATCTTAAATAATTTTTACAGTGACTAATTTGTGATATGAATTTAAGAGGCAGAGATTGTTCGTCTGCTTTAATTATTTAAATTAAATATAATTATATTAATTTTTGGGGAAATATTTCTATATTTCTGTTTGTTTGGAGTGGTTCAGTAAAACACCTTGCTAATTTTGTTTCCTTACTTTTCTCATCGGCATTAACTTTTTTTTTTAGGGTATGGTGGCAACTTGCCATCTTACATTTTGATTGATAAGAAAAGGAAAGTTAAATAAACAAAACTACCAGTTATGTGTCTATTTTACAGAAATTTGTTAAATGAGTTCCATAATAATCATATTATCTATTTTATCAAATTATGCATATAATATCTAATCAATTAGATTTAAAAAAATAAAAAAAATTACTTAAAAAAATATTTAATCATATTATCTCTTTTGGCTATTTTTTTTAAAGTGTTAAGGGGTGTAGTGCAAATTAAATTAAATTAAATAATATATCATTATCCGTATAAAATCTCTTTTAGACTGAAACATTTTAGAGCTTTGTCTTCTTTGAATCATAATCATATTATCTTTGTTAACAAATCTTGTAATACCTATTTAGTTAGATATAAAGAAAAAAATAGACCAAATCTGTAAATCGAGATTTCTTTCGGATTATCAGTTGAGTGGATCTAATTCTTTGATTAACATAGAAAGGAACAGTCAAATAAAATACTTCTTAATGACCACCTAAATTTCTTTACCTTTGTAATTTCTTGGTTTCGTGGAAAACAAGTAGCAAGAAAGAAGGCCTATGATGTTCATAGCGGGCCCTTGCTTCGAATGAACAATAAAGAACTTATTACTACTTGGTGGGTCAGATGATTTAATAGTTTTTTTCAAAGATATTAAGTTTATCAATGAAATAACTATGATTTCATAATATCAAAATCTCTTTTGAAGAACCTTAACAGCGAATCATTCTAGTAAATTGTAGAATGTAGAAACTAGAAGCAAACATTAATAAAATAACTGATGTGGAGTGATTGCAATTCCAAAGAAAAAAATTATGGACAGAATTCAAAAGAGACTTGAATAATTTATGTTGACCGCTCCTTTATAGGGAAGCAAGCAGTTCTCTATACTTATTTCTTAATTATTACTTCTTTATAATTTATTCCTAACAAAAATAATATAAAGTATTAATTTGTGTATAAGAGCATCAGTTTGCCACCATAGACAAATGCCCTTGATCCTGTGATTGAAAATTTCATACAAATATAAGAATATAAAATTCATAAGGTTGCCAACAAAAGATCTTTCGTTTGCAAATCATAGTATCTAATAAAAAGAACTTTTATTTTGTAAGTAACAAAATTTAAAATCACTACTCTCTTCTTTCACATTTTCGTTGTACATTGGATTTGAAAATTCTTCTTTTGTCACCAGTTGACCGACTCTGATTTGAAAAATACTTACTTAGAATGGAACGATCAAATTAAATACTTCTTAATGACCGCATAAAGTTCTTTACCTTATCTTTCCTTTTTGTCTTCTGCTGAACAAGTAACATGAAAGAAGACCTATGATGTTGATAGCGGACCCTTGCAGCATTAAATGAGAAACAAAGAAACATGTTGCTACTTGGTCAGTGGGTTCATTTATATATTTAATTACTTTTTCAAAGATGTTAGGATTATCAATGACATAATTAAGTATGATTTTGTTCAAAAATAAATTATACAATGCCTATAAAATATTATATAATAAACTACGGATGAGAAATTGCAAATATTATTGTAATAGAGTTTTTCACTGGTATTGCCATTTTGGTATCATTTTTTGAATTTATAATTTCAGAATAAATTAGTTTGTATCCATTATTTAATGTAAAAAAACTAAACCTTCATTAGAAAAGGGATTGGCTACTCTACTTCCATAAGCATATGAGGGCATATGCTTATAAGTCATTTTTACGTTTTCAAAATTCAAATAGTCAATTTCAAGCACTCAATATGTTCTTCATATTAGAATGTGCTTGGAGACCAAATTTTACATTTTTTGAAAAAATTTTACTATTTTTTTAGAATTTTTCAAAACAGTGTTTTCAGATTTTTTTTTTTATATTTTTTTGTCATATTAAAACACTGTTTTGAAAAATTCTAAAAAAATAGTAAAAAAATTCCAAAAAATGTAAAATTTGGTCTCCAAGCACATTCTAATATGGAGAACATGTTGAGTACTTCAGATCGACTATTTGGACTTCGAAAACACAAAAACAACTTATAAGCATATGCCTTCATATGCTTATGTAAGTAGAGTAGCCACTCACTATATATATATATATATATAGAGATGGGCTATGGTGCATTGCAATGCATAGGCACCCTTGTGCATTGGACCATAAATCATCCATTCAAAGTCCAAATGACCGATCCAAACCGTTCATCTTGTTCTCCATATTAATATGTGCTTGGAGACCAAATTTTACATTTTTTGGATTTTTTTTACTATTTATTAAGCCACTTTGAAAATCGCTGATCCATTGGTCCAGAATTTTTCACTGTTTCGGAGCTGTGACCATTGGATCAGCGATTTTCAAAGTGGCTTAATAAATAGTAAAAAAATTCCAAAAAATGTAAAATTTGGTCTCCAAGTACATATTAATATGGAGAACAAGATGAACGGTTTGGATCGGCCATTTGGACTTTGAATCGGTGATTTATGGTCCAATGCACAAGGGTGTCTATGCATTGCAATGCACCATAGCCCATCTCTATATATATATGATGCTGATTCAGCAACAAACAACTGCATGTGAGTGTTTGATCAAATATATAATTAATTCTTGTCCTCCTCAGCTACAAGTGGAGACACTTGTTCAATTATTTGCATGTGAGTGCTTGAATGTTAGGTAATAAGTGGGGAAAAGGGAACATGCGTTTGCATGACTTTTGAGTAAATAGTGGTAATGTTAGGTAAGCAGGGAATGACTTGGTAAAGCTGGGAAAAGGGAACTTGCACTAACATGCACTAAGAAAAATAGTGGTAATGTTAGGTAAGCAGGGAATGACTTTTGAGTCCAAGTCGTAAAGTCAGGGAAGTGGGACAGGAAAATAGTGGGACCTTAGTTATTTTTAAAGATGATAATTTGTTTTAAAAGTCCAAATTTTGTCAGTTATTTTATGTAGTGTATTCAAAACTTTCTGGTTCGGTTCAACCACAGTCTAGTCCAAGCTCGGTCCACGGTCTTAGGCAGTGCACGGTACTAGACAGTCTGCCCCACTCGGCCCGGATTAGAAGAGGACGGCCCAGATGCTTTGTTGGACCCATGGTCCCAGACTCCAATGGGTCTACATGGTCTGGTTCAGTTATTTTTTTTTTGTAAATTCGGGTGGGGTCTGGACGGGTTATGGCGTTAGAGGGGGTTCGGTGTGGGTTAGGGGTGTATGAGGGGTGTTGGGGAGTGTTGGGGAGGGGGGGGGGAAAGGGGGATTAGGGTTGGTCTGGATTTCGCTTGGTCCAGTCTGGGCTAGGTCGGTCCACGGGTCTTGACCCCATCGGATTGGCACGGTCCAATTGGAGAAACTCAAGCAAAACCGTCTAGACTGGCCCGTTCCTACCTTTCCTGGTCCTGTCCCATGAATTTTATGGATCAGTTTTGGACTGGTCAGATATTTTCAATACACTAATATAGAATAGAGTTAAATATTTTCTTATTTTTGTGCTCCAATTATATCTTACATTTTTGTGTTTGTATTTAAATTTCAAATAGCCAATTCCGAACTTTCCCATATTAAAATATACTTTGGAGATCATTTTTTTTAATGTTTTATTACTTTTTTAGATAGGTAAAAATCACTATTTTTTAAATAAAGTTTTGTTGAAGAGTACATATAAGCAAGATACATGACCCGTTGGGTCCAAATACAAATTTGAATAATAACACCACACACATCATAATACCAACAGATAAAAAAAGCGCAAACATGTCATATAATATGAAGTAATTTTTCAGGGAGGTATTCTGCTAGCTCCCTCTACAGAGTTCTACAAATGGGAGGAACAATTGCCTGGGGGTACAACGAGATTTGGATCAGCCCAACACCTTCGAAGGTTAAAATATTTGCCTACCTATTGTTACAGGACAGGATACTGACACACGATGTGATGCTCAAGAGACACATGGGCTGTGAATTAAGGTGTGTCTTATGTGATACCTGTGACCTAGAAACAGCACACCACCTATTTTTCTCATGTCAGTACGCTACACGGGTCTGGGAAGGACCTTCATTAGAAAAGGGAAAATAAATTGTCTTTATATCTGTTATAAATAATTACCAATGACTTTAACGAGGTTACCCTCTGTAGTTAGTATTGTAACATCCTAAAAACATGAGTCCTGATTAATTGATTATTTAGAAATGTTAGACCCTTGGGTAAAAACGGTGCTATTTGCAATAATAAAACAGTTTAATTGAAAAAAAAAATTAGCATTTTAGCGATTCTTTCCATAGAGCGTAAATTCACAGATGCATCAAGAGATTACATCTCAATGAGAAGTGGGTTGTCCCAAGTCAGAGCATATGGAAAGAGTAGAAAAATAAGAACTAAAAAAAATATAAGGAAGTGCAAAATTAATTAAACAAAAGGACAACTTGACTTAAAACTGAAAAAAATCAGAGCATATGGAAAGAGTAGAAAATATGGTCTTTGGTGATTGAGAAGTGGGTTGTCTCAAGTCACAAATCGCAAAATTAATGGAACATTGTTATAATTTATGCCGATTGTGTAATTTTTTCATTCATGATAATTACAAAAAGTAAAAGAACTTCTCTCGAATCCTTTTGAACACTCCCTTGATAGATTAGGATGTCAGTTCATGAAAGTTTTTCTGTTTAACAAACAGAGCTCTCTGTCTTACATAATCCGATGTCAAAATAATCTGCCAATCTTTATTTCATTTCATTCTTTCTGACTTTTCTATCTAGTATTTAAGGTGGGATGATCGTGAATTGGGGTTTGCGCTTTTGCACAAAATTAAAAGAAAAATAATAAATGTTTTGAAAGTACTATTTTTTTCCCTTATTTGTTGAGAAAGAAATTGACATTTTTAATATGAAGAAATAGTACTTTATTTGTCAAATTTATTCTTAACAAATTAAAAGAAAAAAATGTCAATATATTTCTGAGTTAATAATTTTTGAAAGTACTCTGCCAGTCTACTCCATCACTAAAATAAATTGAAAAAAAAAAATTCTGAGTTAATTTATACCTTTCTTTGTCAAATTTAGTATAAAGAATATAAGGTGATTGGATGTATGTAGACCATGACCATAAAAAACCAAGAAGGAGATAGACCATGAGAGAGTAGGGCGTGTAATGTCAAGGTAGAGCGAAAAAAAGGCATAATTGAACATGCTGCATGAACAGAAAATTTGAGGATACCAAATCTTGGAAGGAAATAAATATTAAAAAGATTTTGCCATGTATATTTTGGCTTAATTATAATCACTTTATTGCAGGGCATCGAAAAAGTATTACTTGTTAGTTTTTTTATTTGATAGAACTGGTAGAAGTTAATACCATTATTCTTTACGGCGTATTTTAGTTGACTTTATCTGATTTCTCATTAGAATATTTATTCAAATGAAAAAAATCAAGTAACTTTTGCATGATACATCACACTAAACTTATTTCTCTCTCTTTGACTTCTTTCGGGCCATTCTGATTGTCATGTATTATACTCCTAAAACAAAAATAGAAGTATTTTCCAGTTCTAAACCCACAGACATTTTCAGTTCATTGGTGCTGAGGGTCCCAGCTGTCCGTTGCATAAAATTTCAGACGCAAATTAACACCTTGTTTGGATGGAGAGTAGAGGAAGGGAGGGAACAGAAAGAAAAGAAAATGTTACCTCAAATTGTGTTTGGTTGACAAAATTATGTCGAGCGTGAAAGGTACAAGAGGCAAAAGATTTAACCATGCATTATTGTAATCAATAGAATCAATTTTCCTTCCGATTTATGGTGTATCGGAAGAAAAAAAATGTTACAAATATTTTTAAAGAGAATGATATGCATGCCCAACCCTATTATCTTACCTATATAATATCCATTCAAGTTTTTTTCTCACAAATCTACAACGTCCATCGAATTTCTCATTAACCTTCTTAATTTTAATTAACCAAACAAGGGATGAAAAGTGAAATTTATTTTTTCTCATTTATCATTCAAACACGAAGAATTAATATGTTAATCTTCAATTCTATTTCATTCCATTCCATTTTATTCTTCATCTCCCCTCCCCTCCCCTCCTCTACTCTCTATCCAAACAAGGTGTAAGGTTCCTCCAAGATTTGCACAAAGGTGATTTGCGCTTGGCGCCAGCACTCGATGATCCCTTGGGGCTACTGTGATTAATTTGAACTGTTAGTTGCGTGACAATTCCCTTTGGTTCTTCGGGTCACTGCCACTAACAATTCACAGCAATGATTTGTTTAGTCGTGTCGATCACTTTTGAGCAATTTTGGTTAATATTTTTGATTGGTCAACATCGTTCCTTGGATTTGTAAATGGATATGAATCAACCTGTGTGATTTGTACATTGATAAGGCTCTCAATGAAATTTAAATAGGTATGAATCACTCTGTGTGATTTGTATATTAGTTTGTGGCAGCATATATGTTATATTGATTATGTGTGTAGTATGCTCACGGCTTACGTAGAAAAACGTGACGGGTTGTCACGTGGTGTGAAATTAACAAAAACAATCACGCAAAGAGTTTCTACCATACATTATGTGACCTTTGTGTATAATAAAGGTATTTAATAGACAAACATGCACTCATGAAAATACCCATTTATTATTACAAGGATCTTTCATGAAAATACATAGTTATTTTTACCAATTTATTATTACAAAGATTTTACATGCATCCATCAGTTAAATTGTCCAAACTAAAACCTATCTATAATGAAATTAAACAACTTTCTTCCCTTCTCGATCCCATTATATCGTGGCCCAAATTACAAAGACAAACCCCACACCTAACCCCAATCCACTAGAAAATTGAGATTATATTTCAATGCATTATATTTCATTAACAATGGGCAAAAAAAAGTACTTATATTAGTTAAAAAGTATAAATGACAAAATTGCTAATTTATAAATTATAGAGATAATTTAGTCACTCCTAATTAATATGTAGATCCATCGGACAACTAGTTAAGTCAACATCTATTTCTTTTTTACCCAGGAAAAAATCTTCATTTTATTCCATATACATTTTTGTTTGCTCAATGTTATTCATCAATATAGATTTTTTTTTGTTGCTTTGGTAGATTGTATGGTTATCATTGAGCCTCTAATATAGAGCCTCCAGATTATTCAAAGGTGTTGCTTCCTTATCAAAAACATGTTGCATTGATTACACACATGTGGCTGCCACAAAAGATCAAAGGCTTCAAGATATAGAGCATTGACAAGCAATAGTACTATCCCGAAATTTTTATATATAAGAAAATAAATAAATAAAATATTAAAAATGAGAAATGGTTGATCGGAATTTGAAAAAAAAAAAGAGGAAGGGACGCCATGGCATACTCCAGCCCGTGGAAAAAACGGAAAAAAAAAAAAAAAAAAAAGAGGAAGGGACGCCATGGCCCATGCCAGCCCAAAATGAAATTCAATTTTTTTTTATGCTATGTTCAGTGAGAAATCCAATAATTTTGATCAGATTCAGAATTCTTTTGAGAGAAAATGGCTACATAGATTTTTATGTTCTTTATATCAAAATAAAGGTATGAAAGTCTAATTTCCCGAAAATATAATATCTCTATACAAAAATATTACAGATTGGTACAGTTTTAGCGATTAATTGACAGAGGTCAGAAATCAGAAAAGCTGAAATTCCAGTGAGCAGTCCTATAATTTTGACCAGATTCAAAATTCAATTAGACATGGCAACATGTATTTTTGTGTTCTTTATATCAAAATAAAGGTATGAAAGTCTATTTTCCAGATAATATAATTTTTTTAGACAAAAATATTACAGATTGGTACAGTTTTAGCGATTAATTGACAGAGGTTAAAATTATTGGACTACTCACTGAAATTTCAGCTTTTCTGAATTCTGACCTCTGTCAATTAATCGCTAAAACTGTACCAATCTGTAATATTTTTGTATAGAGAAATTATATTATCTGGAAACTAGACTTTCATACCTTTATTTTGATATAAAGAACACAAAAATCCATGTATCCATGTTCTCTCAATTGAATTTTGAATCTGGTCAAAATTATAGGACTGCTCACTAGAATTTCAGCTTTTCTGATTTCTGACCTCTGTCAATTAATCGCTAAGACTGTACCAATCTGTAATATTTTTGTATAGAGAAATTATATTATATGGAAACTAGACTTTCATACCTTTATTTTGATATAAATAACACAAAAATCTATGTAGCCATTTTCTCTTAAATGAATTTTGAATTTGATCAAAATTATTGGATTTCTCACTGAACATAGCATAAAAAAAAAAATTGAATTTCATTTTGGACTGGCATGGGCCATGGCATCCCTTCCTCTCTCTTTTTTCCATTTTTTTCACGAGCTGGAGTATGCCATGGCGTCCGTTCCTCTTTTTTTCTTTTTTTTTTTCCCTTTTTTCCACGGGATGGAGTATGCCATGGCGTCCAGCAGGGACACTATGGCACATACCTGCCATTCTATTTTTCAAATTCCGTTCAACCATTTCTCATTTTTAATATTTTATTTATTTATTTTCTAATATATAAAAATTTCGGTGAGATATCATACACTTTTCAATTAAAGCATTAAAGATCTCTTCATAAAAAAACAATAAATAGAAAGAGGTTTTTAATTTAACACACTCAAGTCAACTTGAGAAAATAAAAAAAAAGTAATGAAGAATGAATCTTTTATTAATTAATTATTCTTCCTAGGATACGTCCTAGATCTAGCCGAAATTTTTATATATAAGAAAATAAATTAAAAATATATTAAAAATGAGAAACTGTTCCCGGGATTTCGAAAAATAAGAAGGCAGGCGTGTGCCATGGCGTCCCACTGGGACGCCATGGCATACCCCAGCCCGTCGGAAAAAAACGGAAAAAAAAAAAAATTAATAATACGGGACGCCATGGCATATTCCGACCCTGGGAAAAAAAAAACATATAGGGACGCCATGACATATCCCGACCAGGGGAAAAAACGTAAAAAAAAAAAAAAAAAAAAAAAAATTTAAAAAACGGGACGCCATGGCATACTCCGGCCCTAAAAAAAATAAAAAATAAATCAATTTTTTTTTTCTGCTGTGTTCAGTTAGAAATCCAATAATTTTGATCAGATTCAAAATTCATTTTCGAGAAAATGGCTACATGGATTTTTGTGTTCTTTATATCAAAATAAAGGTATGAAAGTCTAGTTTCCAGATAATATAATTTCTCTATACAAAAATATTACAGATTGGTACAGTTTTAGCGATTAATTGACAGAGGTCAGAATTCAGAAAAGCTGAAATTCCAGTGAGCAGTCCTATAATTTTGACCAGATTCAAAATTCAATTTAGAAAAAATGACTACATGAATTTTTGTGTTCTTTATATCAAAATAAAGGTATGAAAGTCTAGTTTCCAGATAATATAATTTCTCTATACAAAAATATTACAGATTGGTACTTTTTTAGCGATTAATTGACAGAGGTCAGAATTCAGAAAAGCTGAAATTTCAGTCAGAAATCCAATAATTTTGATCAGATTCAAAATTCATTTTCGAGAAAATGGCTACATGGATTTTTGTGTTATTTATATCAAAATAAAGGTATTAAAGTCTAGTTTCCAGATAATATAATTTCTCTATACAAAAATGTTACAGATTGGTACAGTTTTAGCGATTAATTGACAGAGGTCAGAATTCAGAAAAGCTGAAATTCCAGTGAGCAGTCCAATAATTTTGATCAGATTCAAAATTCATTTTAGAGAAAATGGCTACATGGATTTTTGTGTTCTTTATATCAAAATAAAGGTATGAAAGTATAGCTTTCAGATAATATAATTTTCCTATATAAAAATATTATAGATTGATACAGTTTTAGCGATTAATTGACAGAGGTCAGAATTATTGGATTTCTGACTGGAATTTCAGTTTTTCTGAATTCTGACCTCTGTCAATTAATCGCTAAAACTGTACCAATCTGTAATATTTTTGTATAGATAAATTATATTATCTGAAAACTACACTTTCATACCTTTATTTTGATATAAAGAACACAAAAATTCATGTAGCCATTTTTTCTAAATTGAATTTTGAATCTGGTCAAAATTATAGGACTGCTCACTGGAATTTCAGCTTTTCTGAATTCTGACCTCTGTCAATTAATCGCTAAAACTGTACCAATCTGTAATATTTTTGTATAGAGAAATTATATTATCTGGAAACTAAACTTTCATACCTTTATTTTGATATAAAGAACACAAAAATCCATGTAGCCATTTTCTCTAAAATGAATTTTGAATCTGATCAAAATTATTGAATTTCTAACTGAACACAGCAGAAAAAAAAATTGATTTTTTTTTATTTTTTTTAGGGCCGGAGTATGGCATGGCGTCCTGTTTTTGAATTTTTTTTTTTTTTTTTTTTTTTTTTACGTTTTTTCCCCTGGTCGGGATATGCCATGGCGTCCCTATATGTTTTTTTTTTTTTTCCCCCGGTCGGGATATGCCATGGCGTCCCGTATTTTTAATTTTTTTTTTTTTCTGTTTTTTTTCCGACGGGCTGGAGTATGCCATGGCGTCCCACTGGGACGCCATGGCATACGCCTGCCTTCTTATTTTCGAAATTCCGGGAACAGTTTCTCATTTTTAATATTTTTTTAATTTATTTTCTTATATATAAAAATTTCGGTAGATCTAGCTACCATAGTTCTTCAAATTTTTTTTAATACTGAAGTTCTTAATAAACATTGGTAATTTAGCCACGTGGTTGGTCACTTTTTGAGTGACTGTTATTTAAAAAATAATAATATATTTATTTAGCAATAAAAAAGATATTCCCATGGCTACCAAATCTTTCTAAATATCTTATCACATAGAATAAGATACACTAGTGATCATTACATTTCTGTGTTATATTAATTGCATGTAATAAAGCACTCAGTCACCTCACCACTGAGTCGCATTTACTTATTAAAAATAATTATTTATTTTTGACCGGGTGATAGTGATATCATATCATGCTCATTTAATTAGTGATAATTATAGGACTAGTAGTGTCACTGTAGATGGAGTGCAAATTGGAGCGCATTATAAGCGGTGATTGTACAAAAAGACATGATAGCGTCGAGAGAAAAGATAAAAGATAAAGGGAGAGCCTAGCTATCCCCGGTATTCATCCCCCGTTTTTCCCAGTTTCAGATAAGTAGAGGACCACTTCATTACGCGGAGATAAGTAGGAGACCACTTAATAACTACCAGGGGACGATTTGCGAAAAAGTAATAACACTTGACACGAGCTAGTTGTATTCATCCATATAAATAAAAGTACTCATCTTTGAGAAATAAATATATATAGAAACATCAAGACATTCAAAGCATTAATTATGCGTTAATTACGCGAAGATAGTGAGGGACCACAACTGCCGTCCGCTAAAAACAAAAAAAACACGTAAAAAAGTGGAGAGACCGCACAACTGCCATCGCAAGTGGAAATAACATCAAGTATTCATTTAAAATACATTAAGTATTCATGTGTAATACATCAAGTATTCACCCTAATATATCAAGTATTTAAGAAAAAACTGGACACATCACCCACCCATCTTTTACACGTTTTTAGAGGTGGTTTTTTTTATCCATTCAATCTAACTAATATTTCTGACGATCTGTGAGGAATTTGGAAAATCTAAAACCATGAACGTCTTCTACACAATTTTCTCTTTCAAATGAGATTCATGATGACATACTTTCGAGTTGTCCGTTGCACAAATATTCACACCTCGTTATGCAAGTATTCATATCTCATTAAACAAGTATTCATCCTCGTCGTGTAAGTGTAAATAGTAAATGACAAATGTAACAAAGTATTCATCCATTTAATATCTAAATATTCATCCAATAAAACAGTCTTACTATTCAAAAATACTAGTATTAATACACACTGATATGGTAGTATGTATTCATCATGTCATACTAAGTATACATTCCTAATATAAAAAATATTCATCATGTCATATTAAGTACATATACCTTATGTAAAGAAGTATTCATCTCAACTAAAACAGTATTAATCCCGTCATACTAAGTATATATACCTTATGTACAGAAGTATTCATCCCAAATGAAACAGTATTCATCCATTAATTTCCAACTATTCATTCCAAGTATTAATGAAGCTTTGTTCTTTGCAAATAACTCGATACTGCATGAGGAAGAGAAACATAGACACGAGAGGCGGAGGCGGAGGTGGGAGAGGGAGGGAGAGAGATGGGGAAGAAATAGGAGAAGAAAGTTAGTTAGTTAGGGAAAGAAATGAGGGAAGATTAGAAAATTAGTTAGAACTAGAAAAAAAAGTTAGTTGGAAAAAAAATGGAAAAAGAATAGGAGGGGGAAGATATAATTACTCAAAGATAAAAGAGGTGTGCTTATGGTGGGGCCCACACGTTGCACTCGAATGCCTTTTAGATTCTTAACTCATGGAAAGAGATGCTTGCGGTGTCTCAAAACTCAAAGTGGAGGTTTCTATTCTTCCCACCATTTTTTCTCCGGATCATCTTCATCTCTGCTCCTGTGCTTCACTGTGTACATATATTTTTCACTATAAAAGTCAATTATTACAAAAGAAAATTCCTATAATTGGTTTAGTTGTTGTAACTTTATACATGATATATTCCGTACAAACTCTTTCCTTTTAAACATCACAAAATTATTGTTTATTGATTCATTTTTTCATATGATGGTACAATATATATCTCTACAAGTGTTAATAAAATTATAAATCAATGAATTTTATTTTAAATTACCTCCCATATTTATAGAGAGGCTGAGCACAGGCGGATTTAAAGAGGCTCATGGATGACTAAGTTTTCTCTATAGTTAAAAAAAGTTGTAATATCTTATTTAATTTCTGCTATTATGGAACTGGGTCCGTATTGGCAGTGAGAGAAATATTTTTGTCTAATCTAAACCGAGTCTATTGAGATTATGGCGGGTTCGCCTGCAGTGCTCTGTGCAGGGGAAAGGAAAGCGCAATTGCGCAAGGGGCTGACTCGTGTCCGTGCTGCTGTCGTTAGATTTCCTGTGAACAATCTGTTACAATCTCTGTGCGGGTCTTAGAATCTGTAAGGAACTCTTAGTATTTAGTAACACCCAACAAGATTTTTGAATCATATTCGCATTAAACTTTTATCACCTTCTCAAATATTTTTGAATTTGACAAGTTATGCAAATTATATGTTATCATCCCGTGTTATTTGTATTATAAATACAACAAATTATTATCAAATTAAATTTGTATTATGTAATACTCACAAATTTAAGATCTTAGCAGATTAGAAACTTATTACTATTACATAAGTAACACTTGATTGTTCATACCACAGAGCGTACATGTTATCAAAAAGACTTTGGCTGACTCCATTTATATCGATATTGCGGCATGTTATTCGGACGATTGCGTATAAAGACAGTAATTGAGAAATCAAAATTGTAATTATCTTCCGCGTGATCTAGATTATCCAATGGCAAGCGTGAAAATTATGTGTAACTTTAGATAACTATTACATTTTTCAATATTATCCAATGGCAGGTAATATGACATTTATTGTTACATTAATTATCGTTAGTTCCACTTAATAAACAAAGTGAAAGAAAAACAATGAATTTTTGTAGCTTTTATTGGATGCAACTATTAATTTATACTTTAATTGTCTAGCATATATAGTTACTATTTTTTAGTATAGTAGCGGTAAATCTATAAAAAAAGAAAAAATAGCAACTCTGTAGATTTGGATATAGCATAGATTCGTAGTTAGGATAGAAATAGATTTGATAAAAGAAAAATAGATCTCTAGTTGGGAATTGGGATGAAATAACTATTTTCATAAAAACATAATTATTTTTAGGAATTATATATAAAACTTGGCATAAGTTTTTGTCTGATAAAATCAGATTTAAAAATCCTGCCGATTTCCATTTGAAATAACAAATTTTTAAATTTTGTGAATATTTGGATGATTCTTATCTAGATTTGTACTGATTAGGCAGTAAATGAAGTGTAGTAAGTAGTAACCAGTAAGTAATACAAATATGAATTAATTAAGCAGTGATGTAGAGGCACAGAAGATCCGGGAGCCCTGTGGTTAATGAACCCGTCACGTCACTAGTCACTACCACCATCTCCAAAGTGGGCCCCACCACCTCCTCCAAAAGTGAAGGAAAAAGAAATATACGCTTTCTTACGTATTGACTATTGTAGTATTGTACTGCAGTCTACAGTCCATAGGCAACATCAGTAGACTAGTAGAGTCAGAGTTTCTCCCTCTCCGTCTCTCCTCAATGGACCAATTTTGACTTCATGCAGCGCACTAATCATATGCGCTGTACTGATTCTACAGTCAGTTCGCTGCATGAAGTGAAAACTACTCCGTTAAAATCTTTACTCTCTATCTAAAGCTAGTGGGTCCCACCACAGCTTTCTGTCCCGTCTTCATTTTGGATCCGTATTCTCTGCATTAAAGAATTTTTTGAGTTAATGAATTTTAACCGTCTGATTTTAAACAGATCCAATCTAACTCGTGCCTATAATATAGGGGTCTTTTAATATTAGTGCAGATCTAGTTCGCACCAATTTTAAAATAAATTGGGTGGTCTAGATGCATTAACTCAAAAGATTATCTTATGAGTTACTGCAGAGGATACGGATTCCTTCACTTTTCACCTCCATCTTTACGACGAATTCGGATACTCAGCAGTAACACAAATTTTGAGTTTAGATCCAGACCCACGGGGCTCTTTAATATTAGTGGCAGAGCAGATCGAACAGTTTGTATCCAAAAACAAAATTTAAGCTACTGTAGGTAGGTAGGTGATTTGAATTCTCTTCTCAAATCTCTGTTTCTCCCCTCTCCATCTCTATTTTTTTATTCATTCACCCCCCTGAAAAAACAATAAAATATCTCTCTCACCTCTTACACGCTTTTATTTTAAAGTGTTATCGTTATATTGTTATTTTTCACAACTATTATATTTCAGGTTTGATTACTTTATATTAATTTTTTTTTTATCATAGAGGTGTTTCAGTATATCAAACAAATTATCATATAAATATAATTTTTTAATTAATGGTATCCTTTTATCAGCTCCATTATTCCTTTAAAAAATTTTTTGAAGGTTGGAGGCTAAAAGCCCACCAACGTTTTGTATTAATAAGAAAAATATTTACAAGCTTCCTTTAAATTTTTAGATTCCGCCTTAATGAAATTGTCCAATAAATCTAGTCCTATATTCCAAAAGAACCAGTTCAATTCCATTTTCCTTGTCCTTTTTCTTTTTAAACATCCGCCGCCTAGCCGGGAGTCGCGACAAGAACAACACCCTCACATCCATCCGTCGTTATGTCAACTTACGTCGCCAACAAAAACAAAAAGGAAAAATAGTCAGTTACAAACCTCAAAAACCAGTTATTTAACAACGCGCTAATCTATAATTGGTTTAATTAAACAACCATTCAAATTATGTATGCATATTTAACCAGCGATAGCACTTGGGCCAAGGTTTTTTGTAAATCAAGTCACACATTATTCACACAATTCAAATGCTTGCCATAGGCGATTCTCACGTTCTCGAAACACAAAATCTCATAATTTTACAAATCAAATTCGAACCTCAGACCCACTACCCGTTAAATATGCCTCATAATTCAATACCCGATTCCAAATCCAATATAACCATACAAATAAAAAACACATAAAAAATACAGATTATAGAGAACTCTAATTACCTAATAGCGATCAATTCAGAATCAATGGTAACCAAACTGGTAACCGGAATTCTAATCCTACGCGACGTAGTCAAAATTGTAATCAAATATACAATTCATAATTTTTATCAAAATATTTCTTCTCATTTTTCTTTTTCTTCTCTCTTATTTTTCACACTTTTTCTTCGGTTTTGCTCTTTTCATTTTCTTCACTATTTTTTTTATCCTAATTCAATAAAGGTAGATAATGACCCATTATAAGGGGGTTTTTAACGGTGGTCAAATTAAAAGTTCAAGACATACATGGGCCGCGTGGCCTTAGTGCCACGTTGTCATTTTCTTTTTTATAATTTAAACCTTGAACTTTATAAATATTGTATAAGGATCAAAAATAATTTCAGAAAAAATATTATATTTAGCGAATGTTACACATTCAACAGCACCAAAGCCCAAAGGCCCAAAGGGCAAAGGCCCATTTCCCCTTTTTAATTTTCAGCCGAGATTAAGACCCAGCCATTTTGCCAATTACTTCCTGTGCTGGAGAGGGGTTCATTGTTAGAGGGGTATTATGGGAAGAGAGAGTGTGGCGCTATTTGTTTGGCATTTGTCGAGAAAGATGATTTCTGAAAACACGAATTCATATTACCTGAGTTAATAGAAATTTTGAGTTTAGTTTTGGAACGTCCGATCTGCTCTGGCACGAATATTAAAGGCTCGGATTCTGATCAGATGGTCCTGATTGTAAATTAAATTTTGAATTACTACAGAGGTTATTGGCCCAGAAAGCACAGCGTTGTTTAGACTCATTAACTGACAAGTGGGGTCAGATATGTGTGACCCATATGATCAGAGTTAAATCAAGTTTTCAGTTTAGATCCGAAACGTCCAATTTTCTTCAACACCATATTAACTCGATCCGGTGTATTTTACTTCGAATCAGATTAGTCAGATCTATTGTCAAAATTTGAGGTACTTTAGAGAAACCGGACACGTGAATAATTGGCAAGTGACGAAAAAAAATAAAGTTTGAGCTGAGAGTCTGGGAACACTTGGTGCGGTGAAAAGAATATTGTTTGGATACTCTCCAATTAGGGGTGTACAGGTTTGGGAAGGACGGAATGAAGGTGTATTATTTGGGAGGTTGGATATAGATCGGACAGTAATAAGAAGGTCTACTGTATCCTAACGATTGTATATAGTTGTCATTTTTATTTATTTATTTATTTTGGCAGTAAGCCCGTAGGCATCATTCATTAAAAACACAGCCCATATCACCTGAGCCCAGACAAGCCCAAACAAGCCCAGACAAGCCCAGACACTTCCTCTGAATGGTTTCCCTTGATTGTATATAGTTGCCATTTTATTTATTTTGGCAGTAAGTCCGTAGGCATCATTCATTAAAAACACAGCCCATATCAACTGAGCCCAAACAAGCAAGATATTATCAGATTCACATCTTGTGTCCCCCAAATCCCCAATCCATTCAGCCCATAAGAAAAAAAAAGAATGCACAATGCACAATGCACCTAGCTCTGGGCTTGAACCTAATTGTGTCACCTACATCACGGTCATTGGTGGTAGTATGAAGTTGGGAGATCTCAAGAGAGCCCTTGAGATGTTTGATGAAATGCTTGAGAGAGGTGTGTCGCCTGATGTGGTCTGCTACAATCTGCTTATTCACGGGCTATTCAAGAAAGACAAGTCTGACACATCACACAATCCATCACAAAATCAGTGGTCTGTTGCCTCATTTGTTTTGTTTTTCTCATTGATGCACACAGGGCCTCGCAAACAGGAAAGTTGGTGCAACAAACATGAACCCAAAAAGTTTACGCACACTTGTCATCTTTACTTTCATACTTGAATCTTGCCGCAAGGTACACAATATACATTTTATTTGGTACCCTGGTAGCGGTGATCATCGGTTCGGTTCGGTTAGAACGGAAATAAAATAGGCAGACCAAATTTTATACCGTTAACCGAACAGACCAATATAAATATAGCAACCGATGAAAACCCAACTAAAATAAACTGAACAAACCGAACTTTAGTTGAGATTGTTTCAAAACAAGACATTCAAAACTCACAATTTGAGATTAATACACTGTAAACAATAAATTCAGCAATAATATGAAATATTGTACCACCCATGTACCACTGTAAAGATGAAACTCACAAGTTGACATTAATACACAGTTGATTAAACAGCTGCCAATATATATATATTAATGATAAAACAACTACTTTACATCATGGTTTAATACTAAATAACAACCCTCTTCAACTATCCTTATATTTGAATAAATAGGATATAACCAACTGCTATATACTAAAACAAAACAAAAAAATATAAAAAGGGCACATGCGCCAGAACTTCTCTTATCCCTCGACGGTTCTTTAAAATATTGCATGCACTTGGTAGCTTTACAAAAAAAGAAAAAGAGATTTTCAAGATTACTTTACAAAAAATTGTGCGAATATTTTTGGACAAGTGATCACATTTTCTTTTAAGGCACCAAGCCATAAAAATAATGAGCCCAACCACGTAAATTTGAGGAGACATTAGTAAGCAGCATTGCAACAAATTGAAGTCTACCAGAAATAACGAGAACTGATTTTTCCGACCTTTCTTTAGAGATTTTATTCATACCAATCCAAATTCCAAGATTGTTTCAAAAAAGTTTATGTTCAGTTTATGGTACAATTTGAACAAATTCAACACATTGATAAATTTTTTTTTTTTTTTTTTTTAGCATGTGCCCATAGGCTTGACATTGAACTGAAAATTACAAGACTAGGGGCTGTTGTTACAAAGGCAGCATTCATGAACATCTCGTAGACATTTTGTGACCGTTGTGTATAAAAAAAGATATATAATAGGAAAACGCACACTCATGAAAATACATGGTGATTTATACCCGTTTATTATTACAATGATCTTACATATATCCATCAGTGAAAATATCGAAAGTAAAACCTATCTATAATGAAATTAAACCACTTTCTTCCATTCTCCCATGATATCGTAGCCCAAATTACAGAGACAAATCCCACACCTAACCCCAATCCAATAGAAACGGAGAGCCCAATTATACCAGCAGAAGATTTTGAAGGCAAACCTTTATAAATTCCATAATTTGAAGGAGCTGTTGCACATTGCATTGTTAAAGGACTACCACACAATCCGGGGTTACCCAAGTAAGAATCATTCGAAAAGGTTGAGAACTGACGGGCTTCGGGTATTTCTCCAACTAAATTGTTGTATGAGAGATTTAGTGCAGAGAGAAAAGTGAGAGAGGTGAGTTCTTGAGGGATGTGTCTGGAAAGCTGGTTGGAGGAGAGATCCAGTATTTGAAGTTGCTGTAAATTAGCAAATTCCAGTGGAATTGAACCGGTCAGAGCATTATGTGAAAGGTTAAGAACATCAAGTGCCTTGAGTTTCCCTATCTCTTCGGGTATTCTCCCCCAAAATTCATTATCTGACAGATCAATGTAACTGAATATGCCAATTTTGTCGATCAGATCAAAACTCAGCCCTTTGTATGAGACTGAAGCTACATTTGGAATGAAATTTAGTTCTACCTCAAAATACAAATCTGGAGAACTTGTATTTGATACACCCATCATAGCCTTCAGATTCACAAAAAAGTTTTTTGGCAATGTACCACTGAAATGATTTGAAGAAAGGTCAAGAATTTTTAGCTTGGGGAAAAAGGAATAATTTCCTTTTGTTTTGATTTTTACGTGTGAAATTTGTCCATAAAACATATTCGATCTTAAGACAAGAACTCTCAAATTTTCAAGATTTCCCAGCCAATAGGGAAATCTGTTCTCTATCCAATTGTTTCCCACGTCTAGAACCTCGAGAGCATTACAATACATCAGTAATTTGGGCAAACTTCCATTAATAAAATTTCCGTTCAGATTTATTGCTTTAATTCCACATGGTTGACTAATATTTTGTGGCAATGGCCCACTTAATTTGTTACTTTTCAGGTTAAGCCCATTCAATGAAGTACCTTCTAGAAGGCATGGTGGAACTGTACCAGTTAAATTGTTATGTGAAAGATCAACATCCATTTGCAATGACATATTACAAATGGAAAGGGGAATCTCTCCTGTGAGACTATTATTTGAGAGGTCCAAGATGATAATATTTGTTTGGTAACTTAGAAAAGAAGGAAACCTTGTTAAATTGAATGATGTCAGATATAGATAACGTATTAGGGGAAACGAAGCATAGAATGACTGGTTATGGTTTTGGTCTTCTATAATTGACAACTTGTTGTTTGAGAGATCCAGATATTCAAGCTTCTCAATGTGCTTCATCATGTCTAAATTCAATGTACCATTGAAGTTATTTGATGAAAGATCTAAAAGAGTGAGCTCGGGGGATTTGAATATGGAAATTGGCAACTTTCCTTGAAGATTGTTGTTCTCAATGGAAATAATTTCCAAAATTGATGATCCATTTGAGAACTCAGGTAGATATCCAGAAAATTGGTTATTTGATAGATCAAACACTTCCAAAGAATGGTGTGAAAACAATGACATGGGTATCGCACCTATCAATCTGTTTGACCATAAGTCCAATACTTGGAGTCTTGTAAGGTTTGTTATTGAAGGCGGAACTTCTCCATAGAAGTTACAGCCGTAAAGACTCAATTCCAATAAATATTGGAGATTTCCAATTGAATCTAATGGACCTGACAACATTGAATTTGAAGATAAATCAAGTTTTGTAAGATTTGTAAGGTGAAATATTTCATCCGGAAAGTTACCCTTTAGTCCACAATCTGACATGGATAGCTCTTGAAGAGTTGGGCCAACTTGAAAAATTGCGTTGCCCCACTCAGATCCATTTAGTGAAATGTCAACCGTATTCATGCGAAGAACTTGGAGCTTGGTGAGGTTGCTGAGTAAGATTTTTAGGCCTGTGTCATGAAGATACAAGGGATTGGGATTATCATAGTCTGATAAGTCAAGCGAGATAAGGTTTGTGAGGGAAGAAATGCTGATTGGAACTTGACCGGCAAATCCATTATTGGATAAGTCGAGATGTGTTAAATTTCCAAGTCTCTCAAACCCGGTTTGTGGAAGGGAAATATTATAGAAGTTGTTGAAAGAAAGGTCGAGGTATCGAAGAGAGCTGAGATTGAACAAAGCCGGGTTGAGTTCACCCATGATTTGCAGATTGTTAAGGTTTAGTGCAGTCACCATTCCGGTTTGCTTATCACATGTGATGCCATCCCATATGCAACAGTCGGTGCTTGCATTCCATGAAAGGAGTTCAGTGGTGTCGAAATCTTGCTTGAGTTGAATCAAGGCATGGCGTTGGTCAGGCATGCATTTGGCTTGTGTTAGAGTGGTGGTTTTGACGGAGAAGGAGAAGAGAACAAGTAATATGGAAACAAGTGCAACATGTGCCATTGCAGGAGTGAAAAAGAAGAGGAAGCAAGGCAATTTGGAGTGGTTCTTAATTGTAGAAATTTATGTATATCGATATATATAAGACCATGAATATGAATTAAAAATAAAAAAAACCAAGAAAGCATAACTTTAATGGAACGCGGACGACATTGAGTGATTAAGAAAGCGTAAAGGACTGCATGTGAGTGTTTGAATGTTAGGTAAGTGGGGAAAAGGGAACTGGCGCTTGCATGACTTTTGACTCCAGTCCTCAAAAGTCATGGAGGACACAAAGGGTAAGAATTTGATTCACTCCCTCTACACTCTGAATCGGGAGAATAGATTTCGGAACTTTGTATGTGGAGTTTCCACAGGTGTAGTTTGTATACACTATTTCGAAACACGTACCTGTTTTCAGAGGGGATAGGTTTTCGGTTTTGGAATCTCAAGAGAATGCTTCTATTTTCTGAGAGACCACCAAGAAATAATGGTGCTATTAGATAAATGGTTGAGATATTTCTCTGATGATCAACCAAAAGTAAAATAAATAATAGTGAACCAGTTGTATGCAAAAGGAAAAATAATGGTGCACCACTTTTATTTGAAAGTAAAAAAGATGCAGACATGACCTGACTCATGAGTGACACTCCACATGGTCCGAAAACCCCAACTTTATGAAATTTATATTGGATGCAGTAACTTCAATTCTGAGTTTCTGCACTACGAATCCAAACCATTCGATCCGTATTAGCACGAATATTAAAAAGTTTATATATTACAGACATGAGTCGGATTGATTCGAATTCTAATCGGAAGGTCAATTTTCTAAATTCAACATGTGAGTTAATACAGAGGATGCAAACTTAAGTTCGTCATAATTTCTAGCAGACAACGCGTCACGGGTTCCACAGGTACTCACAATTAATACAAGCGCGTCCAGTTTGTTTGACACAATGTCCTGAATGCATGTGTCGGTGTGGCCCAAAAATTTGGAAGGTTATGAATAAGTGGATTTCGAAATCTGTCTAAATCGGAGATTAAATTTCCGGTTTCATACAAACTTTCTGTAAAAAAAATTTCTAGTTCTAGACAGTTCAAAATTGGGAAAAAAGTTTCTGGTTTGCGGAACCAGAAATTAAATTCCCGGTTATGGTTTTGGAATTCCAAAACCGGAATTTAATCTCCCGGTTTTAAGTTTTTTTTTTTAAAACATAAAGTGTTATAATTTATTTTTATTTTTTTATCGAAATATTAGAAATATTTTATTTATTTCTTTGAAATAGATAAAATACTATATAATTTAATTTATTAGAAAGACTGCGACAAGTAACCCAGATCAACATTTTTCAGGCCGAATTTTTTGCGGCTGTAAGTAAAATTAAAATATTTTTTTTTGTGTTTATTGGAAAAAAATAATAATGTTTTGAATCGGAGTTATTGATCCCGGTTCAAAATTCACTTCTAGGTAAATACATAAAATATGTAATCCTTCTATTTTTGAAAAAAAAAAAAAATTTGAGAAAAAGGTTCGCCAATGAGATTTTGTCATTTGTAATTGATTGCAATTAGAAATAAACTAGTGTATTTATTTTCTTTTTAAATGTGACCGTAAGTTCCACGGAACACTTAGGGCCTGTTTGGCTGCAGACTGTTGCCAAGGAAAAAATAATTCATTCTGAGTGAATTTTTTTTTTCCTACGAGCACAGTAAAATTCAGTTCAAAATTTTTCATTTCTCAATTATCCCATTCCTGTTTCCCTTGTGCAGCCGAACCGGCCCTTATCCAGTCACCTATTGTGTATTGGCTTTTCCTTTTGTGAGTGGGCATATTATTCTTTGTTCCATATGGTAACCCCACCATTTGATTTCCACTTACGGAGGAGCACTACTCTCTCCTTTTTGGCATTTCTTTCCACATGGCAAGAATTTTAGGGACATGATTGATTGATTTTCCATTTCATTGACAACAAGGCAACGGCTCCTTCATCTTTCTCTCTTTCACCGTGTTTATCCACCTAAAAAGTCCGAATATCTAATAAAAATTAGGATAAAGATTTTTTTCCCCGGCTTCTATCTCACATTCATCCCCCAATCATTAATTATCTAGGGGACCATAACTTCAAGCACAAAAGACAAAAGAAAACGTGTATCAATCATTAATTACGTGGGGGACCACTAATTAACTGGGGGACCGCTTATATTTGAAATTTTTTACAACTGATGTGCAAGTATTCATATATAATACATCAAGTATTCATATGTAATACACTAAGTATTCATATCTAAGATATCAAGTATTTAAAAAAAAACTGGACACATCACTCACCCATCTTTTACACGTTTTTAGAGGTGGTTTTTTTTCTCCGTTCACTCTAACCAATATTTCTTACAATCTGTGAAGAATTTTGCGAATCTAAAATCACAAACGTCTTCTACACAATTTTCTCTTTCAAATGAGATCCATGATGAAATACTTTTGAGTTATCCGTCGCACAAATATTCATACCTCGTAAAATTATTTATATCTCGTCATGCAAGTATTCATACCACATCGAGCAAATATTCATACCTCGTCGAACAAGTATTCATACCTAAGATAGAGTGTACTGGACACTTCCAGTGATTGAGTGGTAATGAAATTTCAATCGGTAAAAAATAAGTGAATGATGTGTCTAGTTTTTTAGGTGTGAAATACTGTTGAGGTATGAATACTTGAATGACGAGGTATGAATACTTGTGCTACAGACAACTCGAAAGTATGTCATCATGGATCTCATTTGAAAGAGAAAATTATACAAAAGACGTTCGTGATTTTAGATTTGCAAAATTCCTAACAGATTGTCAAAAATATTAGTTAGAGTGAACGGAGAAAAAATCTCACCTCTAAAAACGTGTAAAAGATGAGTGAGTGATGTGTCCAGTTTTTTTTAAATACTTGATATCTTAGATATGAATACTTGATGTATTATATATGAATACTTGTACTCGCTGCAATAATGACGTGTTTTGTTTTGTCTTTTAGTGCTGAAATTTGTGATCTCCTCTTAATTAGCAGTCAACAAAGACAGTTATTGACTGGGGGATGAATGGGGGATAGGAGCTGGGGGATAGTTAGTCGATCCCTAAAAATTAAGTTTATTTTTCCATGTAAGAAAACATAATTTAACTAATAAGTAATAACACGATTTCATGCTGTCCTCACAACTCTGGTCTGTTTCTTCACATTATCTTTACCAGATCTACAGTTCTTTAACTTCTTATATACGTTATACATGATTAAATAGATATGCCATCCATGTTCTATGTGCGAGTTTCCGCCGACTACATGCACATGTTTGATCAAGTTATTGATTCTTGTGTCCATCTCTCGTGCAATTTGAATATCATTAATTACATGTTTCATCAAATGATGTTAAATATAGACTGCTATAAAATTTGTTCTTCGATGAACGGTTTGTAATCAATTTCATCATTTTTCATTTGCATGGATAATACTAAAAATAAAGTTTTAAGTTACATTTTAATTGTTATATTTCAAAATTATGCGTCTACACACCTTCAAAATATTCAATTCAGACAAAGATATTGACAAACATAAATTTGGACAACTACCATTCTTTCCACAACTTCAAATCGATTGCGACAATCACTCTCTAACTACTAATTTCACTGAATGCCATTGACTTGAATTTAGTACATTTTCTTTTCAGTGCAATGCAAATATGATGAACGTAATGCATATCTTACCATACAGCATTTGTGAGATTATGACCATGCAGATACCATACAGTATTAATTTGCAACATCAATTTAAATCCAACTCAAACAATAAGTTCTTTGGCCTTTGAATGTTTGGTAAGCAGGGAAAATAGAACGTGCATGCATGACTTTTGAGCCCAGTCGTCAAGTTAGGGAATTGTATGATAGGATATTAGTGGCAGCTTAATCTTCTCAGGTCAACAACCGAAAAATTTATTGAACGGAACATGTAGAAAATGCTCCACCAAGTAGAAGTTTATAAAAAGCGTAAATTTAAGCACTTACTCTTGCTAAAGTTTTGATAGTTTTGTTTTTCAAAAATAAATGATAATCACAGTTTGGAATTTTGTATTTTTGTTTTTTTTATTATTTTGTATTGTTATCCTTATAACAACTCTGAGAAATCATTGTTCAAATCAAATCATAAACAAATAAGTGTGATTTCTTTTTTCTAAATAGAAAAAATATATTTCAAAAGACCATTATTCTTTACAGTGTGTTTTAATAGATTTTATCTGATTTATCATTAAAAAATTTATGAAAATAAAAAAATATTATTATTAGATAATTTTGTCTGTTAAATTTTAAATTAAAAAGAAATATATAAGAATTACCAATACTTTTTTACTCTTTTCACAAAGATAATAATGAACTATATATTAACATTGACGGAATCGAAGAGACATTTAAATGAAAAAAATCATGTAACTTTGACAAATATTTATCTTTTTTCTAATATGTTTATTTTATTATTAACATTTTCATTGATTTTCAATGATCTCATTAAATGATCCATTAAAATGATATAATATTATTATTCGATACTTGTTTTTTATGTCAAATGTTATTTTAAAAAAGAAAACTACAAAGTATTTGCCAATATTTTTTTTAACTCTTTCCACATATATAATAAATCATAATTAGTTTCATTCGCGGAAATTGAACCTATATATAAATAATTAAAACAGGTAACTTTTTGGATATATGATAGAGAGTAGAACAAGGGTGTTCCTAAGTGCAGCAAGTCTTTTTGTGAACTCAACTCTAAAACCTATTGGATTGGTATCATACGATGAATTCAAACTGTTGAAATCCTTCTACTTTACGAGTGATGCATCTACATGCAAAAAATTTAAAATTTAAAATTAATTTTGTATAGAGTCAAGTGGTCAAAAGGCGTCCAAAAAATGAATGCATTAAAATTAATTTATAAACCTTCTAATTTTGACCACTTGACTTTATACTAAATTGATTTGAAAGTTTAAAATTTTCACATGTAGATGCATCACTCGTAAAGTAGAAGGATTTCAATAATTTGAATTTGTTGTTTGTAGCCAATCCGATAGATTTTAGAGTTGAGTTTACAAAAAGGCTTGGTGCACTTAGGAACACCCTTGTTCTACTCTCTATGATAGATCACATTAAACTTATCTCTTCTCTCTCTAAGTCCACATCAAAAATTATTATAACATCAATTTCATATGGACAATCAAAAATTTATTATAACATCAATTTCATATGGACAACTGTAATTATTGTATTGAAGTAAAATTTTTACTATATGTGTGCTAGATTGCCTACTAAAAGTAATAATAACTGACAATTATTACAAAATAAAAAATTACTTTAACAATAATCAATTAGAAAATACCCCATTTTTAGAGAAAAATGTGTGATTATTTTAAATTATTTATCTCTTTAATTTAATAAATCTTCATGTATTTAATATTTATCTGTACACATGCACCTGTTGAATTTAAACTGAATTTGTAGCTTTTACGACGAAGAGAATATGTAGCAAATAGTGTAGCGGGTATTGGTTTGTGTCACCTTGGAGCGGTGCTTGATTGAAATTAGTTGAGTATGATATATATAAGACCAAACAAACAAATAAAAAAACACTAAGAAACCTCAAAATTAATGGAACGCGCATGACTTTGACTGATTGTGAAGTGATTGAGTCATCTTAAGTCACAAAGAGAAGAACAAAGTTGATTTTGAAAATAAACAAGCAGAAAGAAAGAAAGCCTATGATGCTGATAGTGGGCCCTTTTCTTGATCAAAGTTATAATTAATTATTGTCCTACTTAGCTACAAGTGCATACTTACGCTCTTTTATTATTGAAAATAAGAACACTCTTGAAAATAAAAATATGGTTCTTGGTCTTGAGGAAATAGTAGATTTCATAGTTACGCTCTTTTATTATTGAATAAGGAAACATTTGCAAGTGCCAAAAATACAGCAATGGGATTTCTTCAAAGGGTGGGTTTTTTGTCCAAACGGCTTTGGAAATAGTCTCATCCAAAGTCAAGCCCGATGAAAGTACTTTTGCTCTTAGACCCCTCATATCTTTCATATTTGCAACTTGACCTTTCATGATTTCGTGTTTCAAAATTTTAAGATGTTACACGCTCTATGTTACACCAATCCAAACAAATATTAATTGCTGTAATTTTAATTCAATATTAGGAATATTTCTATATCGTATAATCTTTTCTACTTCAATGTTATATTCAATATATGGTACCCTTAACAAAATCCAAGTAAATACATCATGTTACCTTTGTGGACAACGAAGGTACTTCATAGACAACCGCACACACTCAAGTAAATACATAGTGATTTATACGTATTTATTATTACAAAGATATTACATATATCCATCAGTGAAAATGTCGAAAGTAAAACCTATCTATATTGAAATTAAACCACTTTCTTCCATTCTCCTATGATATTGTAGCCCAAATTACAGAGACAAACCCCACAGTACCTAACCCCAATCCAATAGAAACGGAGAGCCAATTCTATCAGCAGAAGATTTTGAAGGCAAAACTTTATAAATCCCATGATTTGAAGAAGCTGTTGCACATTGCATTGTTAAAGGACTACCACACAATCCGGGGTTACTCAAGTAAGAAGCATTCGAAAAGGTTGAGAACTGACGGGCTTCGGGTATTTCTCCAACTAAATTGTTGTATGAGAGATTTAGTGCAGAAAGAAAAGTGAGAGAGGTGAGTTCTTGAGGGATGTGTCCGGAAAGCTGGTTGGAGGAGAGATCCAGTATTTGAAGTTGCTGTAAATTAGCAAATTCCAATGGAATTGAACCGGTCAGAGCATTATGTGCAAGGTTGAGAACAACAAGTGTCTTGAGTTGCCCTATATCTTCGGGTATTCACCCCCAAAATTCATTATTTGACAGATCAATGTAACTGAATATGCCAATTTTGTCCGTCAGATCAAAGGTCAGCCCTTTGTATAAGACTGAAGCTACATTTGGATTGAGAAAATTAAAATATATTTCAGATTGACCCATCATATCCTCCAGATTCCCAAAAAAGTTTTTTGGCAATGTACCACTGAAATGATTTGAAGAAAGGTCAAGAATTTTTAGCATGGGGAAAAAGAAATCGTTTCCTTTTGTTTTGATTGTCATGTCTGAAATATTTCCATAAAACATATTCGATCTTAAGACAAGAACTCTCAAATTTTCAAGATTTCCCAGCAAATAGGGAAATCTGTTCACTATCCGATTGTTTCCCACGTCTAAGACCTCGAGAGCATTACAATACATCAGTAATTTGGGCAAACTTCCATTAATAAAATTTCCGTTCAGATTTATTGCTTTAAGTCCACATGGTTGACTAATATTTTGTGGCAATGGCCCACTTAATTTGTTATTTTTCAGGTTAAGATCATACAATGAAGCAAGTTCTAGAAGGCATGGTGGAACTGTACCAGTTAAATTGTTATGTGAAAGATCAACATCCCTTAGCAATGACATATTACAAATGGAAAGGGGAATCTCTCCTGTGAGACTATTATTTGAGAGGTCTAAGGAGTAAATATTTGTTTGGTAACTTAGAAAAGAAGGAAACCTTGTTAAATTGCATGATCTCAGATATAGAGAACGTATTATGGGAAACGAAGTGTAGAATGATTCGTTATGGTTTTGATCTTCTGTAATTGACAACTTGTTGTTTGAGAGATCCAACAATTCAAGCTTTTCAATGTGCTTGATGATGTCTAAATTCAATGTACCATTGAAATTATTTGATGAAAGATCTAAATAAGTGAGCTTGGGGGATTTGAATATGGAAATTGGCAACTTTCCTTGAAGATTGTTGTTCTGAATGGAAATAGTTTCCAAAATTGATGATCCATTTGAGAACTCAGGTAGATATCCTGAAAATTGGTTATTTGATAGATGCAATGATTTCAAAGAATGGTGTGAAAACAATGACATGGGTATCGCACCTGTCAATCTGTTTGACCTTAAGTTCAATTCTTGGAGTCTTGTAAGGTTTGTTATTGAAGGCGGAACTTCTCCATAGAAGTTACAGCCGTGAAGACTCAATTCCAATAAATATTGGAGATTTCCAATTGAATCTAATGGACCTGACAACATTGGATTGTAAGATAAATCAAGTTTTGTAAGATTTGTAAGGTGAAATATTTCATCAGGAAAGTTACCCTTTAATCCACAATATAACATGGATAGCTCTTGAAGAGTTGGGCCAACTTGAAAAATTGAGTTGCCCCACTCGGATCCATTTAGTGAAATGTCAACCATATCCGTGCGAAGAACTTGGAGGTTGGTGAGGTTCCTGAGTAAGATTTTTAGGCCTGTGTCATGAAGATACAAGGGATTGGGAATTTCATAGTTTGATAAGTCAAGTGAGATAAGGTTTTGACGGAGAAGGAGAAGAGAACAAGGCATGACGTTGGTCAGGCATGCATTGGCTTGTGTTAGAGTGGTGGTTTTGACGGAGAAGGAGAAGAGAACAAGTAATATGGAAACAAGTGCAACATGTGCCATTGCAGGAGTGAAAAAAGAGAGGAAGCAAGGCAATTTGGAGTGGTTCTTAATTTATGTATATCGATATATATAACCATGAATATGAATAAACCAAGAAATTAAAGCATAACTTTAATGGAACGCGGAGGACATAACTTTAATTAAAGCATAACTAGTAGAATTTGTTTTTTTAGATTGACATTGACCCATAGCACGACTTTGACTTTTAGATTGACATAAAAAGAAACAAGTAGCAAAAAAGAGGAATATATATATAGAGATCGACTATGGTGAGTTGTGAAGTAAAACGTCGTTTTACTTCACGCTCATACTTCATTTTGAAAATCTAAACGACCGATCCGAACCGCTCAACATGTTCTCCATATTGAAATGTGCTTGGAGACCAAATTTTACATTTTTTGAAATTTTTTTACTATTTATTAAGCTACTTTGAAAATCGCAGATCCGGATGAACAGTAAAAAACAGTAAAAAATTATGGACCATTCGATCAGCGATTTTCAAAGTGGCTTAATAAATAGTAAAAAAATTCCAAAAAATATAAAATTTGGTCTCCAAGCACATTTCAATATGGAGAACATGTTTAGCAATTCGGATCGGTTGTTTAGATTTTCAAAATAAAAATATGAGCGTGAAGTAAAAATGACATCTTACTTCGCAACTCACCATAGCCCACCTCTCTCTCTATATATATATATAGAGTCCGACTAGGCTACTCCATGGAGTAAAACGACTTGGTACTCCACGCCATATCTTCATTTTCAAAGTTCAAATAGTCGATTCGAACCTTCCAACAAGTTCTCCATATTGAAATGTGCTTGGAGACCAAATTTTACATTTTTTGGAATTTTTTTACTATTTATTAAGCTACTTTGAAAATCTGAAAATCCTTATGAACAGTAAAAAACAGTAAAAATTTCTGGACCGCCGGATCAGTGATTTTCAAAGTGGCTTAATAAATAGTAAAAATATTCCAAAAAATGTAAAATTTGGTCTCCAAGCACATATCAATATGGAGAACAACTTGAGCGGTTCGGATCGGTCGTTTGGATTTTCAAAATGGAAATAATGAGGCGTGGAGCACCAAGTCGTTTTACACCATGGCTTAGCTAAGCCCAGCACTATATATATATATATATATATATATATATATATATATATGATGCTGATTCAGCAACAAACAACTGCATGTGAGTGTTTGAATGTTAATCCCGCTTAATTTTAATTTAAAGTGTTATCGTTGGATTGTTATTTTTCAAAACTATTATATTTCAGGTTTGATTACTTTTATTAATTTTTTTTATCATTCGGGAGTTTAATTTCTTGAATATTAATGCCGCTTTTATTTTAAAGTGTTATCATTAGATTGTTATTTTTCAAAACTATTATATTTCAAGTTTGATTACTTTTATTAATTTTTTTTATCATTCGGGAGTTTAATTTCTTGAATATTAATGCCGCTTTTATTTTAAAGTGCTATCATTAGATTGTTATTTTTCAAAACTATTATATTTCAGGTTTGATTACTTTATATTATTTTTTTTTATCATACAGGTGTTTCAGTATATCAAACAAATTTTCATATAAATATAATTTTTTAAATAATAGCATCCTTTTATTAGATCCATTATTCCTTTAAATTTTTAGATTCAGCCTTAATGAAATTGTCCAACAAATCTGGTCCTATATTCCAAAAGAACCACTCCAATTCCATTTTCCTTGTCCTTTTTCTTTTTAAACATTCAGTCGCGTCCCCGCCGCCCAGCTGGGAGTCGCGACAAGAACAACACCCTCACATCCATCCGTCGTCATGTCAACCTACGTTGCCAACAAAAACAAAAAGGAAAAATAGTCAGTTACAAATCTCAAGAACCGGTTATTTTTTTTTTTTTGATAAAAGGCATAAAAGCCCATTTCATTATCATGAAATCAAGTTAACTTACACCATGAGAGTCAAGTTTTACCATAGTTCTAACGAAAGCAATAAAGTCCAAATGCCGCACAAAACACAAAAGCACGGCGTTTAAGCATCCACCAAAACACAGTTATGGAAAAACCACAAACTAAAACTAAGCCACCGATGAAAGGGCTAAGGTAACGGATAGATCCTAAACTCGGATCTATACAAGTAAAATGTGTCTTCATCTGATCATCACGCTGGAGAACCAGCTCCCCTCAGCCTCAGCAGTGCAGTATCGCCATCCTCCTCACCTTGGTACTCGACCATTTGGTTGTCATCAGGGTCCCAGACACGCAACGGTATGGCATTAAGATCAACTGGAAGCCAATCTTCTGCTGCCTCTTTAAATCTTTTGTCCATATGACCTGTCCAATATTCAAACAAGGAGATGATTAGTAAAATTATTGCGCGGACATTTTTCGCCACCCGAGATTGAAAACAAATTTCATTCCTTTGTTTCCAAATCGTCCAACAAACTGCACTAAAAATAACTAAGAAGCCTATCTGTTGGTCATATCTAAATTGACAAGCAAACTCAAAAATATCAACACATGTGCACCAATTCGCAAGATATAAGTGACTATTGCCTAACCAAAACAAAATTTGTTGAGCTTGATGACACCTAAGAAAAAGATGATTAGTATCCTCATTAGATGAACAAAAGTGACAAGAATATTCCTTGCCAACCCCTTTTTTGTAAGTTCTTTTTCGTAAGTATTCTATTATTAAGTACTAACCACATAAAAATTCTAATTTTAGGTGGAATTGGTAATGCCCAAATAATAGCAAACTTATTGTTCCTAATACCTCTAAAGTTGAGTAGTTGGTATATGGATTTAACTGTAAATTTTCTAGATGGCTCCCATCGCCATGCTATTTTATCTATGCCATGTGTAAAGCTAGTTGAACTAATGAGATATAAAATATCCTGCCATTCCTTAGCTAAAATGCCATGAAGACTTCTCCTAAATGCCAAGAACCGGTTATTTAACAACGCGCTAATCTATAATTGGTTTAATTAAACAACCATTCAAATTATGTATGCATATTTAACCAGCGATAGCACTTGGGCCAAGGTTTTTTGTAAATCAAGTCACACATTATTCACACAATTCAAGTAAGACATACATAGGCCGCGTGGCCTTAGTGCCACGTTGGCAATTTAAACCTTGAACTTTAAAAATATTGTATAAAGATCCAAAGTAATTTCAGAAACAAATATTATATTTAGCGGATGTTACACATTCAACACCACCAAAGGGCAAACGCCCATGTCCAAATCAAGTTCCATTTCCCCTTTTTAATTTTCAGCCGAGATTAAGACCCAGCCATTTTGCCAATTACTTCCTGTGCTGGAGTCTTGATACGGAGAGAAGACTTGACTTGACTTGACTTTGACAGAACGCGCAAAATTAATTGCACAGAGGGAAGACTTGACTTGACAGAAAAAACAGAGGATACGGAGAGAGGAGAAAATAAGGTCTTTGGTCTTGAAATATTAACCTGTAAGTTATGACTGATTGAAAAGCAAGTTGTGTCATGTTACAATGAGCAAAATTAATGAAACAATGTTAATCAATTAGGCTGCACACAATCAATTACTAATAATTTGCCATTTTTTTATTCATTAAATTCTTGCTTCCCTATAATATTATATCTTTGATCGGCACTCTAACTTTATTTAAAATTTAATGTGGGGTCAGGAATTGGGGCTTTCGCTGTTCCACAAAATTAAATAAAAAATTGATAAAAGGTTTTGGAAAGTAATAGTGTTTTTCCCTTATGATTTTTGTCTTACAACTTATTTATTTTTAGTTTTTTTTTTTTGAATAAAAGGCAGAGATGCCCATTTCATTCACATGAAACTATTGTTAACTTACAGGAAGAAAAATAAAGAGTTCAAAGCTCACTGAAAATAACCAAGTAAAGCTAGTACAGATCAGCATAACACAAAAGTTCTGCGTTTAACCAACCACCAAAACACTATTAAAGAAAACGAACAAATGAGAACTAAGCCACATATAATTGGGCTAAGGTAAAGTAAGGATCCTAAACTCGGATCTATACAAAATTTATTGAAGTGCTTCATGGCATTATTTATTTTTAGTTGATTAGAAATAAATTATATTTTTGATATGAGGAGGAGCTTGCGAGCTGCCATCTTCAGCATTAAAAATAATTGAACAAAATTATCCCCACGCCTAATTTATACAGTTTTTTTGTCAGGGAGGTGAAAACTGTATCAGCACTCAAATACCCCCAAAATCCCTACATCATAACTTCAATAACTACGTAGGGCAACCGCATAATTGCAGCACTGGATTTGTAACATCACATAGTCTATATATATTACGAAACAACTACTCTCTCAATTTGCTTAAAAAGTTACCAACCAAAGTTGTTGCTTAGCATAGAATTGTGATATTGAGAGTAGATCGGTAATATAATAAGGGTTGAGGTCGTAAGTTGGGGTGTTCATCGGGTCCGGTTTAATCGGTTTTAAATTGAATCAAGAAAGTTCGGTTTGAACGGTTTAATAGATCGGTTCAGTTCACTTTTTAAAACCAGTTTAATAGTTCGATTCGGTTTAAAATTTTTAAAACCAGTTAGACCGAATTGAACGAAAATTTTAAACCCATCCTCTGTTCAAACCAAACATTTAATTTTTTTTTTAAATATTTAAAAATGATGACATAATTTATATTGCTTGGTTCGGTTTAAAACCAGTTGAACCGAACCAAACAAAAATTTTAAATTCATCTTTAAAAAATATAAAAAATTAACAAAGAAGTATTTATTTTTATGATTATTATACTATTTTGGTTCAACTGAACAAATTAAAATTTATTTTGGTTTGTTCGATTCGGTTCTTATTCTATTTAGTTGAGTAGGGGGGAGGCCAAGTATCTACAGTGGTAGAGCCCAGCATGACTGGAGAAACAGGCCAGATAGATCCTTCAACGACCAATAACTTTGTTGCACTTGTTGCCAATACAAGTAGTACTGATTAGGTTCTAGTCTTAATGGAAAAATTATATTGAGAGGGCCTAATTAACTGTGATTCCTCTGCATTCACAAAACAATGCATGTTTCGTGCATTTTCATTCATTAAGTATATCCATTTTCATTTAAGTTAGAATGTGGAAGGTTTTTGATGTATTTATAAACCTCCACTTTCAAATTTAAATATAAAGAAAATATTTTTATGTGTAGTAGTAAGGGAATGTGTGTATATCTTTCGATATTAATATTGTGGATACGTGTATAAAGAATAATTATGTATTTGTCAAGTAGTTTAAAACAAAGATATTAGCATAATTCATTTGAGAAATGCAATAAACAAAAAAATCAGGACCAATGTGCAAATTGAGATAATTGGGAGCCCCTGTGGAACCCGTCATTCCGATTTTTTTTCTATAGCATTTAAAAAAATTATAATTATGCCTTAAATTGAGATAGATTTTTATTTCCAACACAAACATTGTTATTTTTTTTACATTTGAGAGTTAAGGATTCGGAATTTGAGACTACCACGTATTAAAAAGTCTGTCTGTCATACAATGAAGAATGCAAAATATTATGTATCGGAAATATCTACCGGCAATTAAGGTAGGAACTTCATTTTCTTTTATCAAAGTGTTGACAATTCTCAATCTGTGGCCAACACAACACAGTTCCGAAATAATAAAATTGACACCACTTTTGTCATCTTTACGTTGTGACAATTCGTTTAAAATTTCACTTGCTTTTCTTTTCTTTTAATTAACATCTTGTTAATACTATTCTTTCTTAATTACAGCTATTCATTATTTCAAATTTACAAACCAAACAACATTTTTACTAAGCCGAATAGTACTATTTTCATACTAGCATGAAAAATCATTATTTTTTCTCTATTTTCATCTATTAATCTCAAATTTCGCTATTTTAACTATTCTAGTTCCCATTCACATAACCTAAATCCGCCAATGATGAGTCCCTGTGGAACCCGTCATGTCCTACAATAAGTGAGCAAAGAATTCATGTAGCATCTTCATTTTGGCTGGATTCCTCAAGTCGAGTGACGCACTGACACTTACGTCATGTTTAAATGTTAGCCAATATTTTGAAGTGTGAAATGTTGAGACTGGGTGCCAAGGACCAGTTTTTGAGTGGACGAACGACACCCACACATGGTTCATGTATGCCTGGGTTATGTACAATGAACATAGTGAAACAGAGAAAACATGCATTGGTAATTGATTGTCACTGCATAATTAATATTGGTCCTTAAAACAATCAATGCACTAGCTATTTATTTGAGAAATTTGCATTCATAGCCTTCCAAATTTTTGAATCTATATCACCAAAAGTATATGTGGGTACAATTAATAAATTCACACTATTTTTAACTCCATACAGATCTTAATACGGATTCCCTATATCTACAATAGATATCAAATTAAGTTTTGTCGGGCTGGAACAATATTGCGACCTTTCTTTTCGAACAATTGACTAGGAATCAGAGGGATATAGATTTTCAAATTTCCAGTGACACACATGAACTCGTACAATTGAGCAATAAATTATAATGAACTTGAGCTTGCATTCTCTGAATTAGTTAATTCACAATAGTCTACAACCAACAATGTCAATTAGTTAAATTCACGATAGTTTAAAACCTGTTTGTCGTGCCAGTAATTTTTTTTTACTATATGTCGATAAAAATCTTGGGTGCCCCCTAATCTTAATGGAATAAAATTATTTTGAGTGCCTAACTGTGATTCGTCTACATTCACTAATTATCTAAATTCATGTTTCGTGCATTTCATTCATTAAGTATATCCATTTTAATTCATTAAGGATATCCTTTTTAAGTAATTAAGTTAACAGTGGAATGTTTTTGATGTGTACTTATAAACCCTCCACTTTCAAATTTAAATAAAAGAAAATATTTTATGCATGTAGTAGCAACTGAATGTATATGTTTAGCTATTATTGTGGACACGTGTTTAATAAAGAATAATTATAAAATTGTCAAGTAGTTTAAAACGAAGATATTAGTATAATTCATTTCACAAATGAAATATAAACAAAAAATATCAGGACCAATATGCAAATGTCGCAAAATCTCTTTTGGACGAGAACCACACATATTTTTGAAGATATTTTGGGGGAGTTGGCTACAGTGGTACGTGTAGCATAGAGGATCTCCGTGCTACGGCTCAATATTTGGGTTTTCAAAATTCTAACGGTCGATCCGAATTGTTTAACAAAATCTCCATATGAATATGTGCTTGCAAATCAAATTTTTACATTTTTTAGAATTTTTTTACTTTTTTTTAGATAGGTAGAAAATTACTTGATCTGAATGGTACATAATTTTCAAATCAAGTGATTTTCTACCCATCTAAAAAATTAGTAAAAAAATTCTGAAAAATGTAAAATTTGGTTTGCAAGTACATATTCATATGGAGATCATGTGAATGGTTCCGATCGATTGTTAAGATTTTGAAAACTCAAATATTGAGCCGTAGCACGGAGGCCCCGTATGCTACGCGAAGCATATTGGCATGTTCCATATTTTGGGTAAAATGTGGGTAGAAGACAAGCTGGACGCGCTTGAGTTAATACTGTGAGCCCCTCTGAACCCCATCATGGATGCCCTACAAGTGAGCAGGCAATTAATGTAGTAATTACTAAGTAACTTCCTTTTGGCTGGATTCCTTTTTAAGTCCAGTGTTTCTACACATCTACCTTTTTTGACTTAATTTTCTGTAACACTGGTCAATTATTATTTTTCCTTTCGCAAAAAAACTGCTCCACTAGACCATTATTCATTTCTTCTTTATTTGTTCACCATTGGAATCTTCGTACATCCGTCAGCATCCTCTCAAAAATTAGTAGCCATTCTCTTAAGATCTCAAATAGAGTGGAAAAATCGTATTGTACCATGTTCTACTGTGACTAACACGTCATGACTTTATTTACGTACTGTGTCGTTTTGTGATTAAGTCAATTTTTCACGTGTTGTGCCGTATCGTGACTAAAATGATGACAAGTGGTCATGGCACGCGAATGGTTACACTGTGACCAAACGTGCTGTGATCGGTTACGTTAGTCATGCTTAATCATGTTTAATCATGTTTAATCATATTTAAAAAAATTGAAAAAAATGTAAAATTTGATCTTCAAGCACATTTTAATATAGATATCATGTTGAACGGTTTGGATCGATTGTTTAGACTTTAAAAATCACAAAACTAAATTGTTGTAAGATGTTGTAACTTTCAAATGTTATAAGTGGATCCCTACTCTATAGGTATATATATATATAGATGAGGGTTCCGATTACAACACTTTTGAGTTACCACAACTATTTTCTACATTTTCAAAGTCAAAATCGTCGATCCAAACTGTTCAACATGATCTCCACAATAAAATGTCCTTGCAGATCAAATTTTACATTTTTTTTTTGAATTTTTTTACTATTTATTAAGATGGGTACAAAATTCAATGGTCTGAATTTGACTAGTTTTTGTAACATACTTAATAAATAGTAAAAATATATAAAAAAAATGTAAAATTTGATCTGCAAGCACATTTTATTGTGGAGATCATGTTGAATGGTTTGGATCGACGATTTGGATTTTGAAATGTAGAAAATAACTGTGGTAACTTTGTAGTAACACAAAAGTGTTGTAATCGGATCCCTCCTCATATATATATATAGAGCTGGGCTTAGCTAAGCCATGGAGTAAAACGACTTGGTGCTCCACGTCTCATTATTTCCATTTTGAAAATCCAAACTACAGATCCAAACCGCTCAACATGATCTCCATATTGAAATGTGCTTGGAGACCAAATTTTACATTTTTAGGAATTTTTTTACTATTTATTAAGCCACTTTGAAAATTGCTGATCCATTGGTCCAGAATTTTTTACTGTTTTGCTACTGTTCATCCGGATCAGCGATTTTAAAATTGACTTAATAAATAGTAAAAAGTTCCAAAAAAATATAAATTTGGTTTCCAAACACATTTTTAATATAGAGATCACATCTAACGGTTTGGATCGACAGTTTAGACTTTGAAAATTGGAAAACCAATTAATTGCACCACGGCTTAGGAACAAATGTGGGCTAACTTTCTTTGGGAATTAAAAATGGTGTTTTACTTTCCGCTCATATCTTCATTTTCAAAGTTTAAATAGTGAATTCGAACCTTCTAACATGATCTTAATTTATGCTGATTTACACTAAATTACTTGAAATTATGTTAATTTTTTTTAAGAGACAAATAGCTAAAATGCTGAAATATAACACTAAAAAATTGAATTTTTTTTAAATATTTGTTAGATTACTTTTTTGATATATAATTAGCATATTTATACTAAAATACGCTAAATTACTTCAAATTATGTTAATTTATGTTGATTTATACTAAATTACTTCAAATTACAATAATTATGTAGAATTATGCTAAAATACGGTAAATTACGTATGAATAGGGCCGATCTGTGCCATCTTTCATAAATCATAAAAAATAGTAAAAAAATTTCAAAAATAATAAAAATTGGTATTCTACAAGTTCATTATATAACTAATTTACTGAGCTACGTAGATTGGAGAATAGAAATGAAAATCTTAATCGGAAACTTCAACTGAAGTTTGAGGCTCTTCCCTTTTTTTTTGGCGAATCTGAATTTGGAAATCTGGCATCGCAAGTTCGGATGCATGCGTATTTTCACAAGCTTTTCGAAAAGTGGTCATTTGCTGAAATCGGACACTCGAGCACCGTCGTTTTATGGCCATTTTAAGTTTCGTCGTTGTTTTTCGCCTTCTCAATGAAGATATCATCCCTATTCATACGTAATTTAGTGTAATTTACCATATTCTAGCATAATTCTACATAATTATTGTAATTTAGCGTAATTTAGTGTAATTCAGCATAAATTAACATAATTTCAAGTAATTTAGCGTCTTTTAGTATAAATATGCTAATTATATATCAAAAATGTAATCTACCAAATATTTTAAAAAACAATTCGATTTTTTAGTATTATATTTCAGCATTTCAGCTATTTGTCTCTTAAAAAAAGTTAACATAATTTAAAGTAATCTAGTATCAATCAACATAAATTAACATAATTTCAAGTAATTAACGTATTTTAATATAAATATGCTATCAAAAAAGTAATCTAACAAATATTTAAAAAAACTATTCGATTTTTTAGTGTTAGATTTCAGCATTTTATCTATTTGTCTCTAAAAAAAAAAAAAAAAAAAATTAAATGGGGGACCGGCCATTAAATGGCCGGTTCCCCTAAAAAAAAAAAAAAGTTGCGGAACCGGCTATTAAATGGCCGATTTGGACATATTTAAAATTCCGAGCGAACCGTGGGCAAATTTATTAATCTCTAGTTAACTTAGGGTATTTTTAAAAATCTCGGCACTTGGTGCGGTGAAAAGAATATTGTTTGGATACTCTCCAATTAGGGGTGCACAGGCTTGGGAAGGACGGAATAAAGATGTAATATTTGGGAGGTTGGATATAGATCGGACGGTAGTAAGAAGTCCTACTGTATCCTAACGACTTCCTCTGAATGGTTTCCCTTGATTGTATATTAGTTGCCATTTTTATTTATTTTTTTATTTTGGCAGTAAGCCCGTAGGCATCATTCATTAAAAACAGAGCCCATATCACCTGAGCCCAAACAAGCGAGATATTATCAGATTCACATCTTGTGTCCCCCAAATCCCCAATCCATCCAGCCCATAAAAAAAAAAACAATGCACCATGCACCTAGCTCTGGGCTTGAACCTAATTGTGTCACCTACATCACTGTCATTGGTGGTAGTATGAAGTTGGGAGATCTCAAGAGGGCCCTTGAGATGTTTGATGAAATGCTTGAGAGAGGTGTGTCACCTGATGTGGTCTGCTACAATCTGCTTATTCACGGGCTATTCAAGAAAGACAAGTCTGACACATCACACAATCCATCACAAAAACAGTGAGCTGTTGCCTCATTTGTTTTGCTTTTCTCATCGATGCACACACGGCCTCGCAAACCGGAAAGTTGGTGCAGCAAGCATGAACCCCGAAAGTTCATGTACACATGTCATCTTTACTTTAATTCATACTTGAATCTTTCCGCAAGATACATAATATACTTTTTATTTGGTACCCTGGTAGGGGTGTTCATCGATTCGGTTTGGTTAGAACCAAAATAAAATAGGCAAACCAAAATTTTATTCGGTTAACCGCATGGTTCTGAAACTCGAAATCAGAATCGGAATCGGGTTGTTGACCGTGGAATCGGAATCGGATGAATCGGCCGAGTTGACTCGGTAACTCGGATTTTTTTGCCAGAAACTTGTATTGTAAGCAAAAAAATAGAAAAAAAATTGGTAAAAAAAAATTTGTAGAAAAACTATGTTAAGATAAAATATTGCACTCAAATAATCTACTAATTATATAATGTAATACAAGCATTACAAATAGAACACACTTTTTATTGCCAGAAACTATGCCGAGCTGGCTGAATCATCTCATCATCCTCTGTATTAAAATACGAATGGGGATATTGTTGTACATAGCCAAAAAAATTAATTAATTAGACTAACAAATAAAATTTTCAACTAATTAAAATTTTAGTAAATTAATTAAATTAAATAAAGGTAAATTAATTAGATAGATGAATTAGTATATATATAATTTTTTTTTATTATTATATCAATTAAGGGTTTTACATGTTTTAGATTTAGAATTTAAATTTAACAAATGTAGATTTAATTAAGTAAACAAAATAACCAAACTATGTAAATATGTGATTAATCTAACAAATTGCTTATGAATTATTAATTTGGCAATTTAAATCAATAATAATCGAAGTACATAATTTTGTCACATATTTATAATTTACTTGCACCGTTCATTTTTACTTCTGCACGAATCTCAAAGCAGCCCCTCATTTAAATCCCTCCCATCGACCCTCTCTTTCACCTCTGCCGCTGGCCCCCACTCTCCTCTCTCTAAACCTAAGCCCTCCCCTCCCTTTCTCTCCCAGCGCACCCCTCTCTTCACTCTCTGATTCGGGACCCCACTTTATCTCTCTCTCTCTCTCTCTCTCTCTCTCTCTCTCTTACAGTGGCCACATCTCTCTCTCATTCCTCCCTGGAGAAGAAAAGGAGGCAGCTGTGTTTCGCTTTTCCCTCCCACGCGCGCTGTGCCGATTGTCTTCGTTGTCTTCTCTCTTGTCAGGGGAATTCGTACTGCCTCCGCCTCAGCAAAAATCGCCACTTTCTTTCCGCCAAAATCGCCTCCGCCTCAGCAACTCAACTCAAGACTCGGTCCAGGTTAGGTGGAGATGGACGACAGAGGGGGATCAGCAATAAACTTGGTGAACTGTTCGATCGCGACGGATCAGCAAACAAACATGGTTAGGTGGAGATGGACGACAGAGGGGGAATTCTCGACAGCTTCGGCATATAGGATTCTCCACCGTAAAGGAATAGGATGTAGATTCCAAGGCGCGCTGTGGAAACTCAAGGTACCAATCAAGGTGAGGGTATTCTGCTGGCTACTGGTGCACAATAAACTATTAACCAGGCAGAATCTTACCAGGAGAGGGTGCATACTGAATATGGAGTGTGTCATGTGTACAACGGCAGACATAGAATCAAGGGACCATCTATTATGGGAATGTCCAATGGCTCAGAATTTTTGGAGGGGACTACTGGCATCACTAAACATACCGCCACCACGGATAACAGGAAACATAGCAGGGGCTTGGAGAATACATGGGAAAACATTGGCGGGTCAGGTAAAAACAAGATGGGATATGGCTTGGGCAGCAGGAGTGTGGTCCTTGTGGAAGGAGAGGAACAGACGAATCTTCTCGTAGGACCATAAGGTGGTACAGAGTTTAATTAATGAAGCGGTTGATGAAGCATTACAATGGATTACCAATTGTTAGTGCAAGACGTGTTGAGGGAAGAATGGGGACTGAAGATTACTCTATAATATTTACTGTACTGATTAGTGTTCTATTTACAAGCTGAGTGCGTAGATATGTATAAGAGCCATCCTCCTGCGGAAGACTGTAAATAACTTTTTTAACTTTATATATACTGACAGCTGGCAACTTGCCAACTGTCCTTCAAAAAAAAGACTCGGTCCAGGTTGGTGAGAATCGGCCATTTTGGCCTTGAATCGGCTCATCTCGGTTGAATCGGCTTGACTCAGCCTAAAAATTGGCTAACTCGGCCGAGTCAAGCACTGTTCATCCGAGTTTTGTTGAAAAATCGCACAGTCCGAGTTCTCGGGTGAAAATCGGCTCGGACATGACCGATTCCGAGTTGATTCGGAATTGGCCGATTTTCAAAACCATGGTTAACCGAACGGACCAATATAAATATAACAACCGATTAAAACTGAGCCAAAATATATTTTGGTTAGTTCCAAACAAGACATTCACAACTCAAATGTTGAGATTAATACACTGTAAACAATAAATTCAGGGATAATATGAAACATTGTACCACCCATGTACCACTGTAGAGATGAAACGCACAAAGTTGAAATTACTACACAGTTGATTAAACAGCTGCCAATATGTATTAATGATAAAAACAAGTACTTTACATCATGGTTTAATACTAAATAACAACCCTCTTCAACTATCCTCCTATTTGAATAAATAGGATACAACCGATTGCAATAAACTAAAACACAGTTGATTAAACAGATGCCAATATATATATATATATATATATATATATATATGAGTATGGCTAACGCGCTTCCTCTAGCATTTCGGCCGAGGTGCTTCCGGGGGCATATCTTGCAATTTGATGTTCAAATAACAAATTCAAACCGTTAGATGTTCAATCTATATTAAAATCTACTTGGAGACCAAATTTTACATTTTTTGGAATTTTTTTACTATTTATTAAGCCACTTTGAAAACTGCTGTTTTTCAATGCTTCAGAAATTTAATAAAAACAGCGGTTTTCAAAGTGGCTTAATAAATAGTAAAAAAATTCCAAAAAATATAAAATTTGGTCTCCAAGTAGATTTTAATATAGATTGAACATCTAATGGTTTGAATTTGTTGTTTGAACATCAAATTGCAAGATATGCCCCCGGAAGCACGTCGGCCGAAATGCTAGAGGAAGCGTGTTAGCCGTACTCATATATATATATATATATAGAATTGTGCTATTGTACTTCGCGAAGTAAAACGTTCACGCTCATATTCCCATTTTCAAAATCCAAAACTTCGATCCGGACCGTTCAAATTGTTCTCCATATTGAAATGTGCTTGGAGACCAAATTTTACATTTTTTGGAATTTTTTTACTATTTATTAAGCCACTTTAAAAATCACTGATCCATTGTGAACAGTAAAAAACAGTAAAAAATTCTGGACCAATGGATCGCGATTTTCAAAGTGACTTAATAAATAGAAAAAAAAATTCCAAAAAATATAAAATTTGGTTTCCAAGCACATTTCAACATGGAGAACAACTTGAACGGCTCGGATCGACGTTTTGGATTTTGAAAATGAGAATATGAGCGTGAAGTTTTACTTCGCGAAGTACAATAGCCCTACTCTCTCTCTCTATATATATTAATGATAAAACAAGTACTTTACATCATGGTTTAATACTAAATAACAACCCTCTTCAACTATCCCTATATTTGGATAAATAGGATATAACCAACTGCTATAAACTAAAACAAAACAAACAAAAAATATGAAAAGGGCACATGCGCTAGAACTTCTCTTATCCCTTGACGGTTCTTTAAAATATTGCATGCACTTGGTACCTTTTCAATAAAAAAAGAAATTTTCAAGATTACCTTACAAAAAATTGTGCGAATATTTTTGGACAAGTGATCGTTTTTTTCTTTTAAGGCACCAAGCTATAAAAATAATGAGCCCAACCACGTAAATTTGAGGAGACATTAGTAAGCAGCATTGCAACAAATGGAAGTCTACCAGAAATAACGAGAACTGATTTTATTCATACCAATCCAAATTCCAAGATTGTTTCAAGAAAGTTTATGTTCAGTTTATGGTACAATTAGAACAAATTCAACACATTGATAATTTTTTTTTTTTTTTTTTTTTTTGAGAAAGTGCCCGTAGGCTTGACATTAAACTGAAAATTACAAGAGGAGCTGTTGTTACAAAGGCAGCATTCATGAGCATCTTGTAGACATTTTGCGACCTTTGTGTATAAAAAAGATATTTAATAGACAAACACACACTCATGAAAATACATGGTGATTTATACCCGTTTATTATTACAAAGATCTTACATATATCCATCAGTGAAAATATTGAAAGTAAAACCTATCTATATTGAAATTAAACCACTTTCTTCCATTCTCCCATGATATCGTAGCCCAAATTACAGCGGCAAATCCCACACCTAACCCCAATCCAATAGAAACGGAGAGCCCAATTATATCAGCAGAAAATTTTGAAGGCAAACCTTTATAAATCCCATGATTTGAAGGAGCTGTTGCACATTGCATTGTTAAAGGACTACCACACAATCCGGGGTCACCCAAGTAAGAATCATTCGAAAAGGTTGAGAACTGACGGGCTTCGGGTATTTCTCCAACTAAATTGTTGTATGAGAGATTTAGTGCAGAAATAAAAGTCAGAGAGGTGAGTTCTTGAGGGATGTGTCCGGAAAGCTGGTTGGAGGAGAGATCCAGTATTTGAAGTTGCTGTAAATTAGCGAATTCCAGTGGAATTGAACCGGTCAGAGCATTATGTGAAAGGTTAAGAACATCAAGTGCCTTAAGTTGCCCTATCTCTTCGGGTATTCTACCCCAAAATTCATTATCTGACAGATCAATGTAACTGAATATGCCAATTTTGTCCTTCAGATCAAAACTCAGCCCTTTGAACGAGACTGAAGCTATATATCGAGTGTAATATAGAGCAGACTTAAAATCCAAATCTTGAGAACTTGTATTTGATACACCCATCATAGCCTTCAGATTCACAAAAAAGTTTTTTGGCAATGTACCACTGAAATGATTTGAAGAAAGGTCAAGAATTTTTAGCATGGGGAAAAAGGAATAATTTCCTTTTGTTTTGATTTTCACGTCTGAAATTTGTCCATAAAACATATTCGATCTTAAGACAATAACTCTCAAATATTCAAGATTTCCCAGCCAATAGGGAAATCTGTTCACTATCCGATTGTTTCCCACGTCTAAGACCTCGAGAGCATTACAATACATCAGTAATTTGGGCAAACTTCCATTAAAAAAATTTCCGTTCAGATTTACTGCTTGAAGTCCACATGGTTGACTAATATTTTGTGGCAATGGCCCACTTAATTTGTTACTTTTCAGGTTAAGATCATTCAATGAAGCACCTTCTAGAAGGCATGGTGGAACTGTACCAGTTAAATTGTTATGTGAAAGATCAACATCCCTTAGCAATGACATATTACAAATGGAAAGGGGAATTTCTCCTGTGAGACTATTATTTGAGAGGTCTAAGTAGTAAATATTTCTTTGGTAACTCAGAAAAGAAGGGAACTTTGTTAAATTGCACGATGCCAGGCTTAGAAGTTCTATTTTTGGAAATGAAGCATAGAATGACTCGTTATGGTTTTTGTCTTCTATAATTGACAACTTGTTGTTTGAGAGATCCAGATCTACAAGCCTCTCAATGTGCTGGATGATGTCTAAATTCAGTGTACCATTGAAGTTATTTGATGAAAGATCTAATTGAGTGAGCTGGGGGAATTTGAATATGGAAATTGGCAACTTTCCTTGAAGATTGTTGTTCTGAATGTAAATAACTTCCAAAATTGATGATACATTTGAGAACTCAGGCAGATATCCTGACAATTGGTTATCTGATAGAGAAAGGAATTGCAAAGAACGGTAAGAAAACAAAGACATGGGTATCGCACCTGTCAATCCGTTTGACCCTAAGTCCAATCCTTGGAGTCTTGTAAGGTTTGTTATCGAAGGCGGAACTTCTCCATAGAAGTTACAGCCGTAAAGACTCAATTCCAATATATATTGGAGATTTCCAATTGAATCTAATGGACCTGACAACATTGAATTTGAAGATAAATCAACCGTATCCATGCGAAGAACTTGGAGCTTGGTGAGGTTGCTGAGTAAGATTTTTAGGCCTGTGTCATGAAGATACAAGGGATTGGGAATTCCATACAAGTTTGATAAGTCAAGTGAGATAAGGTTTGTGAGGGAAGAAATGCTGATCGGAACTTGACCGGCAAATCCATTATTGGATAAGTCGAGATGTGTTAAATTTCCAAGTTGCTCAAACCCGGTTTGTGGAAGGGAAATATTATAGAAGTTGTTCCAAGAAAGGTCGAGGTGCTGAAGAGAGCTGAGATTGAACAAAGCCGGGTTCAGTTTACCCGAGATGGACTGGTCGGTAAGGTTTAGTGCAGTCACCATACCAGTTTGCTTATCGCATGTGATGCCATCCCATATGCAACAGTCGGTGCTTGCATTCCATGAATGGAGTTCAGTGGTGTTGAAATCTTGCTTGAGTTGAATCAAGGCATGGCGTTGGTCAGGCATGCATTTGGCTTGTGTTAGAGTGGTGGTTTTGACGGAGAAGGAGAAGAGAACAAGTAATATGGAAACAAGTGCAACATGTGCCATTGCAGGAGTTAAAAAATGAGAGGAAGCAAGGCAATTTGGAGTGGTTCTTTAATTGTAGAAATTTGTGTATATCGATATATATAACCATGAATATGAATTAAAAATAAAAAAAACCAAGAAAGCATAACTTAAATGGAACGCGGACGACATTGACTGCTTAAGAAAGCCTAAAGGAGGAATATATATATAAAAAAGAAACAAGTAGCAAAAAGGAGGAATATATATATATGATGCTGATTCAGCAACAAACAACTTCATGTGAGTGTTTGATCAAATTTATAATTAATTCTTGTCCTCCTTAGCTACAAGTGGAGACACCTGTTCAATTACTTGCGTTTACATGACTTTTGAGTCCAGTCGTAAAGTTAGAACGGAAATCGTGTCTGCTCTAAGGATTTGGTTCATTCTCTCTACACTTTGAATTGGGGGAATAGATTTCGAATATACATATATATAGTCCAGCTAAATTTCTTCCGGAAACAATTTGACCAAGTACTTACGGTTCAAATTTAACCGTATGATGTTCGAAACGTTGAACTAAATACCTCAATAAATTAGTTATATACTAAATATGTAGAATACATATTTTTACTATTTTTGAAATTTCTTAACTATTTTTTACAATTTTTGAAAGATGGATTTTTTGTCCTAAAAATAAAAGTATTTTTAAGCCAAAAGAGACTATATTTCAAAAATCATAAAAAATAGTTAAAAAAAATCCGAAAACAGTAAAAATCAGTATGCTACATGCTTATTATATAAACAATTTATTGAGTTACTTAGATTGACGTTTCAAACATCAAGTATTAAAATTTCACCCCGTAAGCACTTCGGTCGAAGTGTTTCCGGAAGTAATTTAGCCGGTTGGCTAAGAGTAGAACTAGGGTGTTCTTAAGCTCAACAAGTCTCTCTGTAAGCTTAATTCAAAAATCTATCGGATTGACTTCAAACAACAAATTCAAACTGTTGAAATTGATCTATTTCACGAGTGATGCATTTACATGTCAAATTTATAATATTTTGAACTAGTTTAGTATAAAGTCAAGCTGTCAAAAAATGATGAAAAATAAAACTCATTAAAATTAATGTATAAATCATCTTTTTTTTTTACCGTTTAAAAATTAGTTTAAAAATTTAAAAATTTAACATATAAACGCATCATTCATGAAGCAGATCGATTTCAACAGTTTGGATGCATCGTTTGAAGTCAATCCGATAGATTTTTGAGTTAAGCTCACAAAGAGGCTTGGTCAGCTTAAGAACACCTTAGTTCTACTCGTTGGCTAATATCAAAACGTTTGTTCCTTGGCCGTGGAATAAACACTTCCGTTTTTACATTTTCAAAGTTCAAATAGTCGATCCAAACTGTTCAACATTCAATCTATTTTAAAATGTGCTTGGAGACCAAAATTTACATTTTTTTGAATTTTTTACTATTTATTAAGTCAGTTTTAAAATCGTTGTTTTCAATGATTCTGAAATTTTTCACTATTTATGAAAATCAGCGATTTTAAAACTGACTTAATAAATAGTAAAAAAATTCCAAAAAATGTAAAATTTGGTCTCCAACCACATTTTAATATGGAGCTCACATCTAACTGTTTGGATCGACCGTTTGGACTTTGAAAATTGGAAAACCAATTGGTTGCACCACGGCTCCGGAACAAACGTTTTGATATTAGCTAACCTATATATATATATATATATATATATATATATAAATATAGGGATAAGCTATCATGCTTTGGGAAGTAAAGAGGGTGTTTTACTTCCAGCTCATATCTCCATTTTCAAAGTTCGAAAACATGTTCTTCATATTGATATGTGCTTGGAGACCAAATCGGGAAAAAAGTTTCCGGTTTGCGGAACTGGAAATTAAATTCCCAGTTATGGTTTTGGAATTCCAAAACCGGAATATGGAAATAAGTGCAGCAAGTGTCATTGCTGGAGAGAAAAAGAGCAAGCCAGACAACTCGGAGGGGTGCTTGATTGAAATTTGTTGAGTATGATATGTATAAGAACATACATAAGAATTAAAAAAAAAAACTACGAAAGAGCAAAATTAGTGGAACGCGCATAACTTTTACTGATTGTGAAGTGATCGAGCCATGTCAAGTCATGAGGCGCACAACAGAGTTCTTCACATCTAGCAGAATTATGTATTTGTTTCCCATAGGACGAGTTTGAATTTTAGAGTGATGACTTAGAATGTGAAAGGAAACAACAACAAGCAAGAAAGAAAGCCTATGATGCTGATAGCGGGCCCTTTCTTTGATCAATGTTATTATTAATTCTTGACCTCGTTAGGTACAAGTGGGGACACTTGATAATAAATATAAAGACCACTCATGGAAGAAGAATCCCGTTGCAAAATAATGTTTTAATTATTTCATAAAGAAGTAGTATATTTACTATTTTCAGTAATATGGGATTTCTTTGAATATTTGGTAAAGCAGGGAAAAGGGAACTTGCACTAACATGCACTAAGAAAATAGTGGTAATGTTAGGTAAGCAGGGAATGACTTTTGAGTCCAAGTCGTAAAGTCAGGGAAGTGGGACCTTAGTTATTTTCAAAGACAATAATTTGTTTTGAAAGTCCAAATTTTGTCAGTTATTTTATGTAGAGTAGTGTATTCAAAACTTACTGGTATAAAAAACACATGATAATTTTGTAGAGTAGCTATTTTATGTAGAGTACGTAGTCCAAATAATGTCAGTTATTTTAAAAGTCCTAATTTATACATTTTTGTCGCCATCTTTAGTATAAAAAACACATGATAATTGGACCGAAATTTTTATTAATATCCAAAATTAATAAATAATTTACAAGTCTACACCTTAGTACGTTGGATTTCGACATCTGTCCAAACTGGAGATTAAATTCCCGGTTTCATACAAACTTTCTGCAAAATAAATTTCCAGTTCTAGGTAGTTCAAAATTGGGAAAAAAGTTTCCATTTTGCGGAACCGGAAATTAAATTCCCAGTTATGTTTTGGAATTCCAAAACCGGAATTTAATCTCCCAGTTTTAAGTTTTTTTTTAAACATAAAATGTTATAATATATTTATTTTTTGTATAGAAATATTAGAAATATTTTATATATATCTTTGAAAATAGATGAAATACTATATAATTTAATTTATTAGAAAGATTGCAACAAATAACCTAGATCAACATTTTTCAGGCCAGATTTTTTGCGGCTATAAGAAAAATTAAAATATTGAAAATAATAATAATGTTTTGAATGGGAGTTATTGATCCCGGTTCAAAAGTCACTTCTAGGTAAATACATAAAATATTGTAATCCTTTTATTTTTTTAAAAACAATTTTTTTTTAGAAAAAGGTTCTCCAATCAGATTTTGTCATTTGTAATTGATTGCAATTGGAAAGAAACTAGTGTATTTTTTTTCGTTTTTAAATGTGATCAGAACTAGAACGCTTATCCCAACATATTGTGTATTGGCTTTTCCTATTTTGAGTGGGCATATTATTCTTTGTTCCATATGGTAACCCCACCATTTGATTTCCACATAGGGAGGAGCACTACTCTCTCCTTTTTGGAATTTCTTTCCACACAGCAAGAATTTTAGGGACATGATGGATGGATTTTCCATTACATTGACAACAAGGCAACGGCTCCTTCATCTTTCTCTCTTTCACCATGTTTATCCACCTAAAAAGTCCGAATATCTAATAAAAATTAAGTTTATTTGTCCATGTAGCAAAACATAATTTAACTAATAAGTAATAACACAATTTCATGCTGTCCACAACTCTGATCTGTTTCTTCACATTATCTTTACCAGATCTACAGTTCTTTAACTTCTTATATACGTTATACATGATTAAATAGATATGCCATCCATGTTCTATGTGCGAGTTTCCGCTGAATGCATGCACATGTTTGATCAAGTTATTGATTCTTGGGTCCCTCTCTGTGCAATTTGAATATCATTCCTAGTTTCATCAATTGATGTTAAATATAGACTGCTATTAAATTTGTCCTTTAATTTTTTAATAGATCAATTAGGGAACTAAATTTGCTGTGTGAATTTTTTATCTCCATTATTTCTTGTCCTTTCCAAATGGATGTAATGGATTTCTTGTAATAATTTAAATAATCTTTATTAGAATATGAGTTATTTATCATATATCCTTAAAAAATATTCATTAAAATAACAATATATTAATATTAGATATTTGTTTTTTTTATAATATTTAATATTAAAAAAATATAATACAAGTTATTGATAATATCTTTTTTAACTTTTTCCATTAGTGTCATTGATGAAAGTAAAGAGATATTTAAACAAAAAGTCAAGTAAATTTTGCATGATAGATCATACTAAACATACTTAGCTACATGTGCATCTGTCCAGATCAATGAGCCTTTTGCCTGGCCATTAGCATGTTTACAGAAGGACACACCAAAGGTTTTTCTTCCGGTCGATTGATGCCTTACAGTATGTTTTATCCTGCATACGATCACAACCGATTTGACAATTAAGAAAATTTGCTTCAAGTTTATTTTACTGAGCATCTTTCTTCAATGGAAGTATTTTAAACTTTTCAATTGTATATACGCTATTCTAGAGATTTCAAAGTTGGATCAGGTTATTTCTAACTTATTTTATCTCACAGAAACTAAATTATATATGTAGTTATTTCATTGTCGCTTAGTAATTTTTCTATTTTGACCTTCTGAATCCAATAAGAACAAAAAATTCTAAGATTGCATATAGAAGAAGTTAATAAAAGGTAATCCAAAGAGGTTAATGATCAATTTACCATTGCACCTATAATTTGCAGCATCAATTTGTAAAGTATATCGGTTTTTGAATTGTTCTAATTCTTAATGATTTAATTGAAAAATCATGTGTCAGTAATTTTTTTATTTTTTTTAATGAATGCGTGCTTCCTCGCTGTCGTATACATAGTGATAGTCATTGTTGTATGCAAGTCGATAGTCATAGTCATAGTCATAGTCATAGTCATAGTCGTTGTTGTATACATAGTTGATATCATCATCGAGGTAGTTATGAACAAAATCGTAACTTGTAACTTCTAAGCCATTTATTACGATTTTGCAATATTTATCCATACAATGACACCAGATTTTACAGTTCTATTTGTAAGCTCTAAGATGTATGTATGTGTTTGGTCACTGTATACACGTCATATACAGTGGCAGATGCATATAGGTTGAATGGAGGTTAATTGATCTCATTTTTTTGAATTGTTTTTATATATATGATTTTCTATGTAATTTAGAGCAAAATGTCATTGTTATAGTAAGATCGAACCGCATTTCACGTATTAAATTGTTATATGATTGACCTCCAATCACTGATGACCTTCATAGTTTAAAAATCTGACTCCGCCCCAGGTCATATATAGCTAAAAACATGCAATTAATCAAGAATAAAGGGAAAATATAACTCAGTTGTTTGGAAATGTTGATGAAATAAAAATCTCTGGACAAATAAAGATCCATAGATTTGTCTTATCCGAGGAGTAAATAGGTTTGAACAGAGCGATTGAAAATTCTAGAATAGATTAGCAAATTAGAGGCATTCGAGAAGACTCAGTAATTTTAGGTGATGACATTATGGTATAGGTCCTTCAAGGAGCAGCGCCAAGAGTTTTTATGAGTTGCGATTTCTATAGAAAGATGTTATAACTATAGAATGTTGTAAGTGAATTCCACCTCTTATATAATCTATAAGGTATATTAAAATTCTGACACAAAATCTAAGACAATAATATGCCTTCTTATTATGGTAGAGAATTAAAATTTCGACACAATCATTTTTGGAAGAGGAGTAAATGTTTTTTGACAACAGTATACCTTCTCATTTTTAACCTAAAAAAAAAGCCTAATTCATTTTTGCTAGAGCATTAAAATTCCAACACAAATGGCATTTCAGTCCGAAGTGGTTATTGTAAAACCACTTTGGGCTGAATTGTCATTTCAGTGCGCAAAAAAAAAAGTACAGACCGAAATGACATTTCAGTTCTTATGATTTTTATAATAATAATAATCATATTGGTTTCATAAAAAAAAATTAATTATAAAAAAAAATTCAAAATCTCAGGACAATAATTTTGAAATTTAAAATGCTAATTACATGCAGTTTTAAAAACAAAGCACCTGCTGCAGGCACTCAAATTTTTTTTGACATGCAATATCCTTTCACATGCACCTGCAGCCTTTTTAGCCCATCTCTCTTTTATTTTAGATGATTTTTTTTGGCCCATCTCTCACTACGAGTGCAGGATCATTGTAGTACCTTTTTGTATGAGAGACAAACAAGAGGGGATGATCAGTAAAAAGCAAGGTTCTAAATAGCGTTTATAGCGTCGTAGCGGGAAGGCTAAAAAAAAAGCTATAGCGAATAGCGTCGCTATAGCGGAAGCTATAGCGAATAGCGTCGCTATAGCGGAAGCTATTTCAAATAGCGTTTTTTTTTTTACGTTTCGTATATTCAACATTTGTACTAAATATCAACATTATCTAAAGTCTCATAGAACAATAAATAACACCAAAGTAATTAAGAAATTATAATATTCATATTGAACCCGTACAAAGTCCAAATTGCGGTTCAAAATATCCATAGTAATATCATAAACTATCGATTTTTCCTATTAAAAATATCTTAAGCATCATGATTTATGACATAATCTATTTTTTTTCTATTCAAATTTTAATTTCGGTTTGGACTTTTTTTCTATTCAAATTTCAATTTCTATTCCCAATTTCAAATTGATTTATTTGTAGCAAGTAGCAACAAATTCAATTTCGGTTTGAGATTTTTTTTATCTTTATTTAAAACCCATATAAATTGCTTAAAAAAAAAAAAAAAAACCCATATCGTATAGCGCAAATAGCGCATTTTGATGTCATAGCGTAGCGTTTGGGGTCCAAAAACGCTATAGCGCGCTATTTAGAACACTGGTAAAAAGAGACACCAAGTCACCAACAATGCACGTGTAAGGTCATGGGAGAATCTTCAAAAATGTTCCATGGAAGTGATGACTTTTCCATGGTCAAACAGTGACCGTTCCCATTGTTAGCATAGTTCATTCCAATGGTATTTAACATGGATCCCTTTTCCATGTACATGTACAGTAGAATTAAGAGGGCTTGTTTTTTTATTTCACTTGGATCCCTCTTCCATGTACATTTTTTCCTGGCTATCTATTGGTGCCAGGCATATTATATCTAAAAAATAAATAAATAAAGTTAGTTATATATAACAATATATCATGAGCACGTCAAAATTTCTTACCAAGAATTATCTAGTCTTCTTCAAAATAGTTAGCTTTTTACACAACGGTCAAAGTTGAATTTTTTCGCTCAAAGTTGGAGGTGGTAAAAAATAAAATAAAAATGAGGCTATGGTAATATGCATATTACACAACGGCCCGCGCTATGAACTTATATCTCTACTTTCAAAGTTCAAATAATTGATGTTAATGAATTACCCTAAACAATGCACATGCACATTACTACAATGTATATATAAATATATCACGAATATGATGCCCCACGTTTTTTCCTTGTATCAAAGCAACTAGGTAGTCTGAAAATGTTCTCTCTTCTTCTGAATGACACATAAACAGATCGATATATAAACGGAAGCGATCCATAAAATGATCGATAAAATTTTAAAGGGGATTGAATATCAGATAGAATATTGATAATGACACAAAATGATGATATAGAAAACATGAATGTGTGACTATGGGAATCAATAATGAAATCATTTTTTTAATTTGGATAGAGATAAATTATAAGTTAAAAAAAAAACATTAAATAATATACTTCATATATGTATAACTAAATTGAAAATGTGATTATTTTAGTTAATCAATTGATCTAGGAACCTAAATTTATTTAGTATTATTTTTTATGAAAACATTTATTCAATTAATATTTGTATGTACGAATGCATAGACCTATCTACGCCACACGTATAAATGCATGGAACAATCTACGTCACACCAACAGCATATCAATGATTTTCCTCTTGAACAATCTACTCCGAATTACCTATAGTGTAGCGGGTAGAACTACAGTTGGTACGACAAAATACACTGACTCGTTAAGCCATGCATTCAGCTTCTGGATCCGAGACCTTTTTGCATGGCCTTGTTGTGTGTTAAAGACAACATTTAGCCTGTTCAAAGAACGACACACCATATGTTACACAATTCAATCACAGGATAGAAGAAGCTATGTGGTCTCAACGATTCCCTCCAATTTCAAAAGGCCGCTATATGGTTTTATAAATACTCTAATATAGAGATAAGGTGTTTCTAAATTGAATCGTTTTTGTTTTCAAGATAGTTGTCTTGTTTATATCGACAGTTAACTACTCTAGTTTTTGTGGATGGCTTAATGAGATGCCAAAGTTGTCACTAGTGATCAAAGGACTATATATGTACATCTTTATTTTTATCCAGTTCACTTTTAAATAGACTTCGTCAGCAACTCTGACAAGGAGTGCCCAAAAAAATTGCCTCAACAATTAATAATATAAAGGCCCGAACCAGAGAGAAGAAAACCTAGGGTTTTCAACAGCCACCCCCCAACCCCATCCCCCCTCCTTTTCCCTTCACTTAACTCCACCATTTTCACTTCTTGTAGTCCTCATTCTGAAGCAACACCTCCCTTCTCTCGGTTCTACCTTCTCGAGCGGAGAGGAGAATGAGGGAGAGGGGAGAAACCGGAGCCGATTGGAGCCGAGAGTGTGGTATCATCGGTGTTCAGAGTATAGAGTCCCCATCTAGATTGGAGCGCGACGGTGAGTAGATCCTGTAACATCCCAATTTTCAAACACTTGGAGATTTATCTTAATTTAAGTAAAGTGTGTTTAAAAATAGCAATATAGAGTTTCAAGTATATTTATAAATCCATATTTTGAAAATTAGCAACTAATAGACTACAAATACATATGAAATGCTACATTAGAAATTCTGATTATATCATATCTATCATAGTTGTACTAGCCATAAAGTTGAGTAAAATAATTTGATTATTTATATAAAATTTATTTGTTTTTAAAGTCATATACTGACTACAATAGTTTTACTCAAATTAGAATATTTCAAAATTAATTGTAACATAGGTTCATCGAAAACTTGGAATTTAAAATATCAAGTTCTATTTCTAAAATAATGAGGGGCCTTGTGCAAAGTAACCAATTAATTAAATAAGAATAAGTGACAACTTATAATCTCCTAAAAGAATTACATGTAGACACCTGTCTTCCACTTTTGATCTACCTAACTCCACTATTAATTCCGTGGTTGAAATTTCTTTTAGAAAGGGAAAAATAATATAAAAAGGAGAGGGAGATATTTTGGGGGCTCTCTCCTTCATCCAACAGGGGGGCCTTAGGGAGAAAAAGGGAAAGAAAAAGAAAAGAAGAATGGAAAAGGCGGTGAGGGAAATAAAAGAATAAAGGGGAAGAAAAGGAACGGAGATTGTGAGAGGTTGTAGCCGGCAGCTCTACGCAGCCCGTGAGACGCGGAAGACGGAGGAGAAGGAACCTATTGATTTGCTCAGATTGCTTGTGTTCATGTGGTTGCTTTCGAACGACTCGATTGACTCGATTCCGAACAGTTAACTGACTTCGAGCCATGTCGTGCCCAACGTTAAAAGGTGCGGATTTCGAGTTATTCCTAGCTCCTTCCAACTAATTTTATTGATTGTTGATTGCTAGATTATAATTGCTGATTTAGTTGCTTGATTGTTGATTGCTTGCTCATAATTGTGATTTGGGTTGCTTGATTGTTATAGAGTAAGTATTGATCAATTATTGGGTAACGGTTCATGTTTGCAAGGCATGCATAATTAATATAGCATATGAGTATTGACCAAGTATTAAGGGACTGCCCTGGAATTGATATGAATGGATTGCACTAGAATTAGTAGATGTTTAATAACAGTCTCATTAATTTGTTAATCAAACCAGTGGGTATGGCGACAAACTATAGACATAGAACTTAAGCCGGTATTTGATGGTTCCCGTATCAATTCTTGAGTCTAGAGCATGTCATGATTTTAATTATTTGGTTTAACACTATTGGAGAAATAATTTGGTTTGATTGATTGCTATTCTCATTATTATTGTTGGTCGGCCTCATGTTCGTTAATCTGATTACAGTTAGGTACTTATTATGGTTTTCAAATTGCCTGCTATGAATGCTTGAAATGTTTACATGATCATATATTCCGTAAGCTAGTGCATGACATGATACAAAGAAATTCCACTAAACACATGAGTTTGATTTAAATGAACCATTGGCATTATATTGATGCATGGTATTTTTCAAGTTAATTATATGGATGCATGAGCATATATTTCTAGAATAATTTTCGAATCTGAAATGCAACATGATTTTGCAAAGAATGGGTTATGATATGGTATTGTTGTAGGTGAATTATGTTGAAATGTAAGGAACCTAGAAGTAACACCTCAAAAGTAGCTAATCACACTGATAAGTACAGTTGGAAAAGTGCATGCATATAGTACACTATAAATGTAGCAAATGATGTAGTATGCGGGTGTAGAATTTACTTAGTTATTGTTTTATCTTGGTTATTGTTTTGGTAGAACACTTGTGTGTGCCTTGTTATTGCCAATAGGAGCTTTTCAGCTTGTTTTGTTAGAATTATTTATTAAGTCCAGAATTGCATGACATGCATGCGTCCTACAAGGCCTGAGCCTTACCAATATACTTGAGTTGCATAGAAAGCATGTTTAATTAATCCTTGTGCTGACCCAATTCTTTCATTGTATAACTGCATGCATGGTATAATATTACATGGCTTGAACAATGCACTTGCTTAGCATGAATCTTGCTGAATTTTTGTTAGCCCAGAATGAAAGGAACCTTGAATAGAGTTGTCAACATGTCTAGTAATTTGATTTGCTTTGTTATAGAATGTCTTGTACATGATTTATTGAACAATTGTGCTTGAAACCTGATAGAAAATATTCGGGTAGCGCATAGCGTTAGCTGTGTAGGCGCCATATTCGGGTAGTGCATGGCAAGAGCTGTGTAGGCGCCATATTCGGGTAGCGCATGGCAAGAGCTGTGTAAGCGCCATATTCGGGTAGCGCATGGCGTCAGCTGTGTAGGCGCCATATTCGGGTAGCGCATGGCAAGAGCTGTGTAGGCGCCATATTCGGGTAGCGCATGGCAAGAGCTGTGTAGGCGCCATATTCGGGTAGCGCATGGCAAGAGCTGTGTAGGCGCCATATTCGGGTAGCGCATAGCGTCAGCTGTGTAGGCGCCATATTCGGGTAGCGCATAGCGTCAGCTGTGTAGGCGCCATATTCGAGTAGCGCATGGCAAGAGCTGTGTAGGCGCCATATTCGGGTAGCGCATGGCAAGAGCTGTGTAGGCGCCATATTCGGGTAGCGCATGGCAAGAGCTGTGTAGGCGCCATATTCGGGTAGCGCATGGCAAGAGCTGTGTAGGCGCCATATTCGGGTAGCGCATAGCGTCAGCTGTGTAGGCGCCATATTCGGGTAGCGCATGGCAAGAGCTGTGTAGGCGCCATATTCGGGTAGAGCATGGCAAGAGCTGTGTAGGCGCCATATTCGGGTAGCGCGTAGCTAGGCTACGTAGGCGCCATATTCGGGTGGCGCGTAGCTAGTCTACGTAGGCGCCATATTCGGGTGGCGCGTAGCTAGTCTACGCAGGCGCCATATTCTGTTGCACATGACAGATAAGAATGTTTGGTATGATTGTGAGCAATTCATGCATTGAACATATATGCTACTTGATATATGAACTTACATTTAAGCAATACGGTTTGGAAATGTTGGGGATTTGTTTGTGTGACTTTGTTAATTATTATTACTTATCCATTTTTGCATTTAATAAAATACATGGGCATTAAATATCAAGAACTAATAGTTATGATAAGGCATTGAGACAAATGGATAATTTTACTCTTGCACAAATAGTTTAATTATAAGATACTTTGATTGGTTTCTGTTTTGCAAGATGTTTCTTGAAATTTGAATTATCGATGGTGTCTTTTCATATTTGGACTCGGTGTGGTTTTACTTAGTTGGTTTGATCTTAGAATAACTCGACTGGAACTAAATACCGCACTGGGAGATTTTCAATCTCTCATATTTTCCATTTCGGTGGGTTCCAGGTACAAGGCACAAGACATAAAAATGAGATGTCGAACTAGAGGACTGCGTGACAGGCCACAAAGATGGGTATTTGGTTTACTTAAATAGAGCTGTTATGGTATTTCGATTGTATTTTATTGTACCGTAACAGGTTTATTTTCCATTTGTTTGTTACATGTAAATTTCGAAACTTAAAAGAAAAGTTTATTCATGTATTGTGGGTCTTGTATTTGTCATTGGTAATGTATGTATATATACTGTGTTTGATTATGGGATCGCCTTGCGCTAATGAGCGCGGCGGGTTGTATGCCCTGTTGTCGGGGTGTTACAGATCCGGTCGCCGTCGGAGCGCGACGGCGGTTGAAGAAGCGGATCCAATCATAGAACGAGATGGCGATTAAAGTACTAGAGTGATCAACATCTCGATTGGAGCGCGACGGTGAGTAGATCCGGTCATTGTCGGAGCGCAGCGGCGGTCGAAGAAGCGGATCCGGTCGTGAAGCGAGATGATGATTAAGGTATTAGAGTTATTACGAGAGGATTAGAATATTTTATTAGTTTAGAGGATTTTATGAGAATAAAAGAATAGATTTAGGAATTATGGTCATTTGACCTATTGTAAATATGTTTTTTATAAATAAAATTGTTAGTAGGCATTTAAAGCCACTAACCTTCAAAAGAAAAAAACAATTAATAATATAAAAACACACATATACAGAAAAAAAAACAATATATCAGTAGGAAGAGGAAGACTTGGTCAAAATAAACAATATATCTTCTTGACTGTCATAATATAAAAAATATTACTAGACGGGTCTGAAAACAGAATATTATATGAAGAAATTTTAGTGGGCCAAAAATTTGGGTATATAGTATGAATGGTATTACAACAATATTGGACCCAGAAGTGCAATTGGACCATATTTTGACAAAAGCCTGGTACTTTCGGGATAGTCGGCTCTTTTTAACGGGATTATAATGAGTGTCGCCAATAGGTACTCTTAAATCTTTTTCAGGATAGTTGGCTCTTTTTTGTGGACAACCAATCTAGTATTAGATTTTGCATGACTCACATTAATTAATTAGTGTTACAATTTGAGATTAAATTGAAAAGAAGTTATTTCTCTGAATGAATATGATAATGCTTACAATGCTTACAGTTAATTCTTACACGAATTTACATACAAAAATCAGCTGTTATGTTTGCCTAATTTACTATTTTTATTTACAAAGTCTAGTTGATCCGATATTCATAATTGATAATACAAACTAAGAAGGTAATAAGGGTATTTTAACAATCTTTTGCTCACAAATCGAGTTGGAATTCATTTGTACCTCCAACATGATCTCCTCAATAAAAACGATTCAGCAGCAGCCTCTAACACCACCTTCTGTAATCTCTATTCAAAATAAGAAAAACCGATGAAACTACCAGTAAAAAAAAAATTCAGTACCATAATTATTTAGAACAAAGAGTGGCGAGCATGATACAGAAATCTGGTTCTTAACATACGATTTTTTTTATAGTTGAAACAGTTTTTTCTTTTTCGAACCATACCAGTTACAAGAATTACAAGCTATTGTGGGTAACAACATCTACCAAGCATTTCTAATTTCTGACAACCAAATTGTTCTAATGCATTTAATCCACCTCCTTTTAGATAACTGTGGACTTTTGTTTAGAAATATTGGCAAAATAATAATATAAATCAGATCTGATTTGTTGATTTCAGAACTTTGAATAGAGGCAGCAGTTTCGCGATACAATTCATGGTATTTTAACTAAAAACTTTGATCGGGTGTACCTAACCTTAAAAAGTCAAAACATTGCTCTTATTGTAATATTTGATTTCTTCAAACCAATTATTGGTGCCAACAACTACAATACTATTAAAAATATGTTTGTACACAACAGGAAGAAATACAGAGGAGTTGACTTCAATAATTGCAAATCCTCTTGATGGAATACAGACGAGTTGACTTCAATAATTCAAAAATATGTTTGTACACAACAATACGATGTAACGAGTCGCTGCTGATAGCTCCAGTCTGGTTTTATGAAGACAGTTCCTGAGGATCAGCTTCTCATTTAATTTTCACACCATATGGTGTAACACTGTGCGTGCCACATAGCATCTCAATGATCTACTACAGTGTAGTAGACTTGGATGTTTCAACTGCTCGTGCTCTTGCATGTTCTTCACGACTAAATTGAATCAAGTAACCTTGGTTTGTCATCTCAATCTGTTTCTCTCCATCTCTCATGTTCGATACATATTTCAATTTCTCAAATTTCTCCCTCAAAAATGATATGTTGGCTGTCTTTGGCTATCTTCATTTCTCAATCTGTTCTCTCAACCAAGAATTTGGTAGGTATTTATAGAAAAAAATAATAAAAAATTGGTACTTGTTCTTTCTTATTCCCAAGCAACACTAGCTAAGAAAAAAAAGAGACAGAAAAAGAAATAGAGTAAAAACCCAGCGGCTTTGATTTGAAGAAGGTACCACACGAGAAGAAGAAGGAAATTCAAGATGGCTCTTTCAACGTTCACCAGTTGGGCGGTTCCTGCTGTTTTCACCATTGCCGACTGGGCAGGGTCCTCTGTTGTTGATAACCTTGTTAGCACGGCTTATTCGTACTTGCTAGACCGTATGCTTCCAGCCGATAGCGAAGCCGAGCTAAAGAGGCTACAGACAGCACTTCCCCAGATCACTGCTGTCATGGGCATTGCTGAAGCACTCAGGATGACGCACCCAGATGCTAGCCAATGGGTGGAGCAGTTTAGGCTGGCTGTTGAAGCATCCGAAGATGTGCTTGATGAGTTGGAGTACAAAAAGCTGGAGGATATAGTGAAAAAAGGAGATGAGGCGGGCGGATCCGCTTCTATTTCAAAGAAAATAAAACCATGTCCTATCAATGGTGATACTTTGGAGAGGTTGAAGGAAGCCCTAACAATGTTGGATCGGGCTGTTGCTGATGTGGAGCATCTCCTGCAACTTGCCACTACGCTAGGTATTCATTATCTTTCTGAATCACGGCAAGAAGCCAATAAAGTTTTAAGGCACGAAACTACTTCCTTTTTAGCTGAAAGAGAGGCGTTTGGCCGCGAGGCTGAGAAGGATAAGATAATTGGTTGGCTGAAGCGACCAACTAATGCTCGCCTCTCTTCTTTTGGTATTGTCGGGGTGGGTGGACTAGGGAAGACCACCCTTGTGCAATTTGCATATCAAGAGATGTGCAGGTTGAATCACTTCGACAAAATAATTTGGGTTTGTGTTTCTACTAACTTCAGTGTTGAAGATATAACGAGAAAGATTCTCGATGCACTAGGGGAAAGTAGCTGTAGTGGTAAACCATTAAATGCACTTCATGAGACCTTGAAGGAAAAGATATTTTCGAAGAAAGTCCTTCTCGTTTTAGATGATGTTTGGGATGATGAGAGCAGGAGGGATTGGGAGCAACTGATTGCCCCATTGAGGTATGTACTAGAAGGGAGTAAAATCTTATTTACAACTAGAATGAAATCAGTGATAGATTTACTTGCTAGTGTGATAAGTACAGAGCATGAATCTCTTGCATTACAAGACTTAGGAGTGCAAGAGTTGCGATTGATCTTCTATAGCTATGCATTTTATGGTTTTAACTCTGACAGTCATACAGATTTGCAAGCAATTGGAGATCAAATACTAAAAATGCTTCATGGTAATCCATTAGCAGCAAAGGTCATTGGAAGCTTACTGAATTCACGTATGAACCCCCAGTATTGGAGAAGAATTTTGAACCACAGCTCCATATTTAAATTAGAGATAGCGAAGGATGTAATTGAGGTTTTGAAGTTGAGCTACTACCATTTACCAGCAGATTTGCAGGTATGCTTTAAGTTTTGTAGCATATTTCCTCAAGATCATTTATTTGATAAAAATGATTTGATCAAAATGTGGATTGCTTCTGGATTCATCCGGCAACAGTTACGTGAGGAAGAAAGGCCTGAAGATATTGGAGAAGATTACTTCAATCACCTTTTGAGAAAATCATTCTTTGAATATTCTAAATCATGGGATAGATATGGTGAAGGTCAAAGGTATATTATGCATGATCTGGTGCATGAATTGGCGCAAAACGTTTCCTATGGGGAATGTTGTAGAATAGAGCCCGATGATAAATCTATTACCATACCTAGCACTGTACGACATGTTTCTATACGAGATCTTTCTTTACTTGAAAGTGAAATAAAAAAGGTCTCCCATCTTAAAAATTTACGTAGCTTGGTTATAACCACTTCTATGGAGTATACTCTTTTCTATTTGGATCTACCGAATGATTTAACAAAGAAATCTTTACGTTTGTTGAAAATACGCGGAGGGCATATCTCTGGTTTGCCCAAGGAGATGAGCTATTTGGTACACCTTCGCTACATATCCATTCAAACTGATGGTCACACTAAACCATTTAATTACTCAACCCTCACTCCACTTTACAAACTTTACCATTTGCAAGTACTAGAGTTTCCATTAGGTAGTGATAATTCATCCCATTCGAGAATTGAATCAACTGGAATGACCAATCTACTTAGGTTGCGTTATATGAGGCTTCCCCAAGAGATAGTGCAAGCCATTCATGGAGTCCACAAGTTGACATCTCTCCAAGAGTTAACCTTTTTTGTCGGACAAGGGAGTGGTCAACGTATAAATGAACTAAGCACACTAAAGAACCTCCGACACCTGATAATTAAAAATATTGAGAATATTGGGGATCCTACTGAATCTAAGAGTGCCAACCTATTGGGGATGAATAATCTCATATCCCTCTCCCTGAAATGGACCTTAGAGAGCAATCCTGATCACCCTGAGCAAATCATTGATTACCTCCAACCCCATCCAAATATCATGGATTTGATAGTTGAGAATTATAAAGGACATAGATCTCCTAGTTGGATGGAGGATTCACCTCTTTTAAACCTATCATCCCTAAAATTATTTAATTGCCCTGTTTGGAAAAACAAATTGTATTATTGGAAAATGCCATATTTGAAAATTCTTGATATACGTGAATGTCCAAATCTGGATAAGTTACCTGATCTGCCCCTTTCTCTAATTGAATTTCGAATTCATGATGTGGACTTGACTTCTCTTCCAAATTTGTATCAAAGTTCTGGTAATAACACTCCCACACCATTATCCCTAAAATCATCACTAAGAGTAGTGCACATAGAAAGATGTTCCAACCTAATATCCTTGGGATTTCTACAGCAAGACATCCTAGATTTGCAAGTTATTGTGGAATTAACCATCAGCGACTGTAAGAAGCTGGCACCTGCAGGTGAATTTGGAAAATTATTGTCACTAAAACAATTAAGCATACAAAATTGCGAAAACCTAACCAAATGTCCCGGGCTACCACTTTCTCTAACTGACTTTTGCATAGATAATGTGGGAGTGAGTGCTCTTCCAGAATATTACCCATGTTCTGACCCAAGGGAAGTCCCATCAACATCATCATTAAAATCATCACTCAGAAAAGTGAAGATAAAAAACTGCCCAAAATTGATAGCATTGAACGGATTTATGCAGCAAGACAACATAGATTTTCAGTCAATTGAGGAGATAATTGTCTGGAATTGCGGGAACCTTGTACATCTTCAAGTAGGTGGTTTTTGTAAATTTGTGTCGCTAAGGAAATTAATTATAAGGGAATGCCCAATGTTAATGGCAATTGATAATCCGAGCAACCTCCTGCCCTTGGCACTCGAATACATTTCAGTAAGAAACTGTGGTGAACTTGAGGTGCCACTGCTGGAATCAACATCAAACCTTTATACTCTCCCTAAGCTTCCGATTCAAAAATCTGCAAACATTTCACGTATGCCCTCCTCAGAAAATGCATTCGGATCCCTTAGTAGATTTAGTAATATTGTTGGATGTGACATTGAACATTCATCTAGGAAACAAGCACATAGTGTTAATCTTCGCATTGATGACCTCTCTCTCCTTCTTATTGAACCACTGAGAAGCTTAAGATTTGTAAGTGAACTGACTTTATCGAATTGTTCAGCTATGGAGGCCTTGCATGAACAATGGTTGTTGGAAAACAACAAATTCCTGAGAGAGTTGACAATATATAATGCAAACTCTCTAAAGTCATTATCTGCTATAATGGCAAGTCTCACTGCGCTTGAAGTGCTAAATATATTTGATGCTCCTTTGTTGGAAGAGCTCCCAGAGTTACCTGCTTCTTTAAGGTCGTTGTCTATCGGAAATGCGAACTCTCTAAATTCATTGCCTGCTACAATAGTGAGGCTCACTGTGCTTGAAGAGCTACAAATTTATGAAATTAATTCACTAGAGGAGCTCCCAGAGTTACCTCCTTCTCTAAAGAGGTTGGCTATCTGGAATGCAAGCTCTCTGAAGTCATTGCCTGCTACAATAATGAGGCTCACTGTGCTTGAAGAGCTAGAAATCAATAATGCTAATTCACTAGAGGAGCTCCCAGAGTTACCTGCTTCATTAAGGTCATTGTATATTTGGTGTGCAAGCTCTCTGAAGTCATTGCCTGCTGCAATGACGATGCTCACTGCCCTTAAATGGATACATATTGCAAAAGTTGATTTGTTGGAGGAGCTCCCGGAGTTACCTGCTTCTTTAAGGTCGTTGTCTATCAGGGATGCAAGCTCTCTGAGGTCATTGCCTACTACTATGGCGAGGCTCACTGTCCTTGAAAGGCTAAAAATCACGAAAGCTGATTTGCTGGAGGAGCTCCCGGAGTTACCGGCTTCTTTGAAAGAAAGATCCATTGAAGGTCGTGGTGGTCGGTTGCTCTGAAACATAACACCCAACTCATGCTGAAGAAACACAACCAGATGTGTTCAGTGGGATAATGCTTCATTATTTGACAACTCTGTATTCACAAGGTACTTCCTTTTCAATTTCTTAAATCAATAAAAAGCTCTTGCAATAATATTCTCATTTCCATCACTCATCGTCTAAAACTTCGACTTACAGGGATTTTTTTTCGTTTTCTTTTGACTTTTGATTTATACTTACAGAAAGAATGCCCCATAGAATACTGCTAACTCAGCTGTGATAGCTGAGAGGAATAGAGGATTACAATACACACAAGCACCACGCATTTAATTATGAGAAAAATAACAAACAATCTCATGCCGTACATGCACTACAAATAATTATTACAATGGCCTTCCAAGCAGGTATACATCTCTCCTTGTTTCCAAGCTCTCTCTTGTAATTCTTTTATTTAAATTTGAGAGATACAAACACATTTTCAAATTGTTAAACCCACCTATGTCTAAACGGCATAGCCGGTTTAAAGCCCGGATAAAAAGAGGAGGGTTAGCAATAAAAAAATTGAAATGTGTAAATTAGATGAATAGTAATTAAAATTAAAAAAATTACACCAAAAATGTTTGCAAAAAAGAACTGAAATAACTTAACTAAACAACCGAAAAATGGCAATTTCTTTTAATTAAAAGCTAAGGTTATTTTTTCAAAGGACATGCTCAAAATTCACGAGGTATCCAAACTAGATTTCTAACAATTTGAAGAGTCTTATGTTGTTAGCCGAAGTTATTTTTAGCTGTTCTATCATTTTTTTTTTCTTTGTAAGGGGCATGGGTGAGCAGTACCTTGATCTGTTTTTGGTACCACTAGTGTATCTTTGACTTTTTGTACCGGTTTGAGGCAGCTATCTTGGGTTCTCTGAGTGATTTGCTGTCTTTACTAGGATAAGAAAGTATGTAATCCCAGTTCAGTCCTGAACTAAAACTTCATATTAACCATACTGGTACAGTACCTGTATCAGATGATGTAAAAAAATTTAATGAGAGGGGGCTAGATGTCAACACTCTCACCTGATGAATTTTTCACTGAAAATGTGGACCATAGTAAACTGAAATTTCAGATATGTTTTGTGAATAATTACTGATGCAGGCATAGAGATATACTTTACTTTTTCTGACGATGAAATATAAAGTGATTGCATTGACATTCTTTCTGCATATATATATTATGTACAATGATCCCTTGTCGAGTTTTTATAGTTAAGGTTTCTAATGTCTCCCCTTCATTGATTACCATTTGGAACAGTGTCAAACTGCAGCTGGAAAAGCTCAAGGCTGCATTTTTCCACCAAACTCGAAGGATCTAAATGTAAAACTGCCAAGAGGGGCTGCATTGCAATGTTAGTCAAGTTGAGGACACTGGTAAGGTTATGTTAGAAATACACTATGAGATGTATAGAGATTACTCTAGGAACCACTTTGACAACAGTCAAAGAACATTAGGAGGTTGTTAGGAACTATTTTGACCACAATCAAAGATGGTTAAGAGCTTGTTAGAGCCGTTGGAAACAATACTCACCGGCTATATATAAATATATATAGCCTCTTTTTGTACATGCAAAGAAGTAAGAATGATATAATAAAACATTCATTTGATTACCTCCTTCTAAAACTATATGGTATCAGAGTCTCAATTTGCATACACCAAATTAGGCATTTTCTTTTTTTTCCACAAGATCTGACTCATTGTCAGATTCAAAATTCATTACTGAACTGTTGGAAAATTTGATATATGCGCTGCAAAACTTTACCAAAACAATTTTCTAATTTTTGCTCTTTGTCTCGCACAACCTCTGTTTCATACAAAGAAAATATTGGATTCTCTAAACTGCTCAAAAACAGAAATTATTTCTTTCACTTTCTTTCGTTCCAATACCTCTCCTGCTTACATAATTATTATGCCTAATACAAAGTCTAATTTTAAACCTCCACTACCTCCACTATGTTCTAAAATTACCATAATTATCTCTACTATATATAGAAATATGTTAACTATAGCTTCTGACTACCAATTTTAGAAAATGATAATCACAACAACTTTGATCAATTTTTAACACTCCTCCTTGATCCAAAGTTGTCAACACCAAGTGCTGATTGGAATTGCTCGAATTTGCCTCGTGCCAATGCCTTTGTAAGTTGCATGTGTTTTGTTTCTTCACAGCTTTGTGCTTGAGCTCCTCTGTTCTTGCTGCAACCAATTCTTCTAGCATTGATAGATGCCATTATTCATTTTCTGCTGCTTCTTCGTAGGTTGTAGTGTCTACAAGAAATAACACTTGTGTTGTTTCATACAATTCCTGACATATTTCATTTTTTTATGGGTGTGTGAAGACCAATATGATGCCAGCTGTAAACTCTGATTGTTGGTGTATGGTCAGAGTTTTGGCTTTTGTCATGTCTTTCTTGAGGTAATTCAAGATCAGAACTGTTGTTCAGATTTGAACTGATTAAACTACTTGGTTGTTGCAGTACTTAGTCTTCCACATCATCTAAATCTTCAGATTCAACAATATCAACTCCTTTTTCTTCATTCCATTTCCAAATTCGATTTCAACAAACAATACATTGCAACTAATCACAAACTTCTTACTATCTAGATTGTATAACATGTATTCCTTCGATTGTATGCAATAACCAATAAGTCTGTATTTTTCTAATTTTGCATGTATTTTCCTCCTATTTTGCAAATTGATTATGGTGTATGCAACACAACCAAATATTTCCAAATGCCTAATTCTGGGTTTTCTCTCATGCCATGCCTCATATGGTATTCTATTTATAACTGATTTGGTGGGAGATATATTTAGAAGGTAAATTGCAGTTGCTACAGCCTCTTAGGTCAAAACTCATTTGGTACTCCTTTTGCTTTCAGCATGCTTCTTGCTAAATCTACCACAGTTCGATTCTTTCTCTCAGCTACCCCATTTTTTTTCAGGTGTATAAGGTATGGTGAACTTGTGGTTTCATTTTCACAAAAGTTTATGAATTACGTTGATTGATATTCCCCTCTCTATCTGATCTTAATACCTTTATTCCTTTACCAGTTTGATTTTCAACAAATGCCTTGATTTTTTTTTGCCTTTCAAGATATAAACCCATCTCATCCTGCTATAATCATCTATAATGAGAAGACAATACCTGGCACCACCGAAATATTTTGTTTCCTTGGGTCCACACAAATTAGTATGTACTACCTCAAGAACTTGTGTTGCCCTTCTTGCCTGCTCTTTAGGAAAGGGTATTTTTGCTTGTTTTCCATAAATACAACCTTTACATATATCTATTTTATCTATTTTTGGAAGCCCATTGATATTTAGGTGACCATGCTTAACTCAGATTGATTCAACTCCTTTACTGCCATTACTATTTCCTTCACACCTGTAATTTCTAGTGGAAACATTTCGTTGGTTGCCATACTAACCTCTATCAATATTTGGTTTGTGATTTTATCCTTAATTTTATCCTCTATCAATAAAAATTGGAGTGGCAGCTAGTGTGACACGTGAGAGAAATGAAATGAAGTTAGGTGAGTGGTAAACTTGTAAATTTTGATAATAGAGAAGCAGTGGATGCCAAGTGTCCATATGTTAATTTTTAGAACAAAAAAAAACATTATATTATATATTCTTCTCAATTAATTGCTTAGTGAATATGTACGTACACCCCTTGCATTTTTAAAATAAACTTGGCTTTCAAAATACTAAGTTTTAAATTAACATATTACTACAATTAATTTTAAAATATCCAAAGTTACAGTAAGACTTTTTTTAAATTTCAATACTTCAAAATTTATAAATCTATATTGTAAACATCCAATTACTTATTTTCTTATTTACTCATTCTTACGTATTTGTAGTGTCACAACCCGCGTAGAAAAGACAACCTGCCGTAACACCTATTCATGTGACAAACAACAGCCAACTCGACTAGATGTCACTAGGCAAAATAATAAATAAGGTTATAAATTATGTCAATGTTCAAAACTGCTAGATTTTCAACATAGTCTCGAAGTCAACTAACAATATATATATATATATATATATATAGTATGGCTAATTTGCTTTCAGAAGCACTTCGACCGAAGTGTTTATGGGGTCATATTTTAGTATTTGATGTTCAAATAACAAATCCAAACTGTTCGATGTTCAATCTATATTAAAATATGCTTGGAGACCAAATTTTACATTTTTTTGAATTTTTTTACTATTTATTAAGCTGGTTTGAAAACCGCTGTTTTTCAATGCTGCAGAAATTTAATAAAAATAACGGTTTTCAAACCAGCTTAATAAATAGTAAAAAAATTCCAAAAAATGTAAAATTTGGTGAAAAGCGAATGCAAAGTAGTCATTTTTCCGATTTATTTACTGCAAACGTGTTTTTAGGTCTTTTTGTAGGTTTTTGAGAAAGATATGGATTTTCACTTTATGTTTTGGCTTCATGACAACCCCTGCTGAAAAAAAAATTAACCTGAGGTTTCTAAATTTCATGTTGCTGTTTAATTTACAGTGATAAATCGGGTGGTAGAAACCTGTTTAAAGATCTAATGGAAGGGATGACTGTGCTGACTGTGTTGCCCATTAGAAAGACTCAACGTATCAGCGCCTTTCGCTCTCCTGATCCTCCGTCAACCCGTCTTCTAAATTTTATGTTCATGAGCTCATTCTAATCCTATTATTGTTTGCAGTACAAAAGGCAAAGTCTGGCCCAATATGCCCAGGAGCAGGTTCCAATGGTTGGGGTTTTAAGGAACAAAGGACTTCAAAATTCGTGCCGAATAGTGCAGATTTTAACCATTCCATTAGAGTACTCCACGGAACGCGAACTCACAGTTCCAGAGGCGGAAGCATGTGGAGGGGATGGCGTGCTATAATCCGTATGCTCCCAGGTACCTGACTCAAGAAAATTACAAACTGACGGTCTAGATTAATCCCAGACTGGCCAAAAGTCAATCCGGTGTCTACAGAAACAATAGGGGGTACATTTTGAGATTCGTGCCAAGTTAAAAGAACTAATCTGGGCTGTCCGTTTGTAATATGCTTGAGTCAGGTACTTGAGGTGATCGGAATTCAGGGGTTCTAAGCTCCCCCATAAATTAGAATTTGTCAGTTTTGTAAAAAATATAATATTAGCCTCCCTCATTGTCATGCCTTTTGACCACATACCATCCTTTTTAAGGTAGATATCTTGACCCCATCTTTATTTATTTAAAAAAAAATTAACTATCAATAATAATAATAATAAATCATAGTAGTCTTCCGATTGTTCGATCATATAGGATCCAGATAATCAGACTACTGAGATATCATATATCTGGGTAGCACACATTGCTATCCTTCCGTTATTTAGAAGCTTAATTAATACACAATTATAAATCAAACACTGATTAAATTTTCATATGAATGATTATTAGACAGTATATGCTGACACTGATTAATACTCTAACAGGACATGTACTCTTAACGAATACCAACTTGTTATTTCTCTTTAGCCCTCATGAAAAAAATTGTGCTTCTTAAATGTCCCAAATATTATTTTTTTGTATTTTAGAGTTGACATTGAAGTTGTTATCTCTTTAGTCTTCATAGAACTCTGTGCTTCTTGGATCTAACAAATAGGTTTTTATTTTTTTCTCTCAAGTTAAGCGTTGACATTTACCATTTGAAATTTGAAGAGCTCTTCCGTTGACCTCCATAACATAAATAACATTTTTAAAGTAAAGTTATAATTATATTCAAACAATTTTATGACTCATATGTACATGGAATAAATCTCCTCAATATTCATTCTACATTTAGCGCAATAAATTATAATTTGAAGTTTCAATGGGTGCAGTAATGTGGATTTGTACCAATGTACCTATACACTTCTATTTAATTTTATTTCCCTATGTACTCTATTAAATAACACATCCCAAGGAAAAATTTGACGCTAAACCATTGCAAGTGTATCAATTGTCCTTATCCGGAAGTCGTCTCATCTCATTATATTAATTACTCCATTTTGTGTATTGATCGCACAAGTTAAAAAGTTCATATGCTTTACACATGCGCATATGCATTGCTACCGAATAGCTTCAGATGTGCTACAGTGGATTTTGATCCTCTCCCTGCCTCTTGCGGTGTTATATTCTCCAAGCTTGTTGTCTTGCACCGATATAGCAAATAAACAACACAATTTACATTGAATCATACTTTGAACCATGTCAAGAATGGTCCGATTCATGCGCTCTGCCACTCCATTTTTTGTGGTGAGTATGGCACCGACAAGAGAAGAGTAATGCCATGTGACTCACAAAAAGAGTTAAATGCACTGAAGTATATTCGCCACCTTGATCTTATTATTTCCATCATCCCATTATTTAGAAGCTTGATACACATTTATATATTAAACACTGATTAAATTTCATATTAATGATTATTAGAAAGTATATATAGTATGTTATAGTACTCTAACAGGACATGTACTCTTAACGAGTACCAACTTGTGCTTCTTGAATGTCCCAAATATTTTTTTTTTTTCATTTTGGAGTTGACATTTAAGTTGTTATCTATTTAGTCTTCATAGAACTCTGTGTTTCTTGGATCTACCAAATAATTTTTATTCTATCCAGGTTAGAGCTGAAATTTACCATTTTAAATTTTAAATACTAAGTCAAATTGATGCTAAACCACTGCAATTGTATCATTTGTCCTTATCCGAAATTAATTACTCCATTTTCTCACAAATTAAAAATGACAAAACTAAATGCACCCTTTATATAAAATAAGTTCTACAATGCCCCTGTATATAGGAAATAAATCTGATGTTATTTCAAAGAGATAACAGGATGGTAAAGGAGTAAAGGAGTCGTTGCACATAAGATTAAATCCATCCCGGTAACAACCAGGAAGGGTACCGAATGGGTACGGGATGGTGATATTCCCGCATTTGTTTGGGCAACCGGGAAGTGAAGTGGGAAATTCTGAGGCGGCTACGGTATTAGGTAAGATGATCATTAGGTACTTTATCAGTGCTAGGTAGAGAAAGAACTGCGCTTTAGCCAGAGGTAAGGCCATAATCTCTCTCGCTCTCACACACACAAAGGGTTGGTAACTGCAGAATAAAAAGAGATGAAGCTCTTTTGTCTACAATGCCAATTATATGGGTTATAACCCGTTGACCTTTAAGATAAATTAATTGCATCAAGATATTTGCAAATGCTAAAACGATACTGAAATTTGAACAAGTTACAATTTTCCAATGAATGTAACAAAAAAAAATGTAAATTATGTATAATAGCGAGTGATATTCAAGATTCATTTATGTAATTTATTCACAATAATTTATAGAAGCGAACTCATCTCTGCACATTCGAGGAGTTACAATTCATGGCTTCATTACAAAAAAAACTATAATTTATTATTTGTACTATAGCTTAATTAAGAGCCATGGAATCAACGTTTCATATTGTGCTTTGTGCCACTTGGTATCAAGAAACTCCTTGTTGATTTCATAATGAAATAGGTGGGTACCGTTCCCACTTTTTCCCAAAAAAAAATGATATAGCTGTTCCCACTTGGTACCAACGGTTGTCTCAAAGTAAATCCCACTCGATCAATACAGCGGTCATAATTAATGCATATATAATCTGGTCGGAAGGTGGTGCGCAAGAGAGGTGCTGGGCCAGAGGTCTTTCCCCCATGTTATGGTGTGTCTTCATGAAAGCAAAATTAAACTTTAAATACGTACACATACACCAATTGTACACTATTGAGATTTATCTCCAACACTATTTCCACATATAGTTTAGGCTATTTTGAACCTTTTTTCGGCCAAGTAGCCATTATGGTAGAAGGTGCGATAATTTTTAAATTAACCACAACCTAACAAGGGGATATATATATATACCAATTGCATACTATTTGCTCATGGAATATTCAATTTAACAGATGAATTAATTAGGCACATTTTCAACCTTTTATTTTATAAAATTTCTTCCAAGTGAGAGAATTAATATATGTGATAAATTTAGATATAGTGGTGTCATCTCTTCTGCCATTCAAGGCACGCAATTGTTATCATACTATGAACGTACTCCTGTGACGCTTATATATAATAATGTTGAATCATTTATCAAATCGTTTGACATCACACTACTAAGATATGCAAGGTTTTAAAATTTAAAATTTAACTTATGAATACATCTGCGCGCCCAGACAATTAATATGTCACCCTATTATGGTTCTCCCTTAAAAGATTTCAGGTTTTACAATTAGGTGGTTTACCAATTTTTTCTTGTGTAGAACAGAAGTTTAGCATTGGACCTGGCATAAGTTAGTTAGTCTCAAAACCCGTATTATTATTAATTTATGGTTGAACAGTTGAAAGCCTAAGTACTCTAAATTGGAATTTGTGGCGTTAAGCTCCAAGCCTGAATTATTAAATATCCTCCACAGGAATGTAGCAACATTGTTTGTAATTCAAGAATCACAACTGATGAATAGCTAGAAATGGGTGCACTACAGAATATAAAAGTTTGAAAACTACTCAAACAGTTTTCCTTCAATATTTCTATTCAAATATCAAAAATGAAATTTCCTGCCAAGGTGGCGGAATTAAATGCTGGTTAGAGGCTTGAGGTCTTATAAGCAAGGTCTTACAGAGTTTGTTTAGCCTAGTAGTTTGTGCTCTTTATCATATTCTAAATGTCATGGGTTCTAATCTCCTTCAATGAAAAATAATTTATCGTGATCCCTATCTCTTTCTTAAAAAAAAAAAATTTAAAAAGGTAGTTGTATGCAGAATGTCATGAGTTGAAAGATTGATACAGTAATTATGTTAATTTTTGGATAAGTTTAGTATGCAGAATTTTTTTCACTTCATAAATTATCGAGCTCATGACTTTCAAATAGTTTTGTTGACCTTGATAAATACTGGTGATTGAGATATATATAGCAGAATAAATAAAATAAAATGATTACGATTTGATTTTTGTTAGATTACTTTTTATGATAGTATATTTGCTAATCATGTTAGAAATGAATTTGTTGATTCTTTATAAAAGAAGCAAAAGTAAGTGCTTTTAGAAATGATATCTTTTGTACCCTTTTAGGGGGAGTCATTAAACAATATATTGGGTCAGTGTTTCTATTGCGTTGATTTATATAAAATGATGTTGATCAAGTCTGTCAACAGCCCTGTTTCTGGCACGTTGTAGGGACACCGTGGTTTGTCACTTAGCAGCATGTGTGTCTTTAATTTATCAAGTTTGATGGAGATGAAAGACATACTTTGCATTATTTACTAATCTAGAAAAAGTTTATCAAGTGTCTTTTGTCAATTTCTATTGCGTTGATTTACTTAAATTTACGAAATTCAAATACCAACAATAGTAACAAGTAGAACTGACTAAGGACTTGTTCGTTAATCACGGATTGTGCGCGCTGGTATTTTTCGGATACGGAAACCCACAAATTAATATATCAGAACCCATGCCCATGGGCATGCACGAGAGTTATTGTAGGAACGTGCTAATAGGAATAGTTGTGGGAAATTCTAAATTGGAAAATATAGTCATGAAAACTGTATTTGTTTTTAGAAAGACTTGTTTTTTTTTTTTTTTTGAAGGTTCGCTTTTGGCCAACAATATATTGCAAAAGAAAAGTTTTTGTACACATCTATGCTCAGTAAACTCAAGTAAAAATAAAAATAAAAATATGCATGTACATAAATAACTAATTTTTAGGGAAGGCTATTCAGCCAGTGGATAGAACCGCAAGCCGGGTAACATATGCTCCCACATAGCCCAATCCAACTCCATCTCGGTTTTCCTTAAATAGCGCACAACCATTGCATGGCAATAGAGGTCGGATCATTGATTAAAATCATTGATTTAAATAGCGCACAACCATTGCACAACCATTGCATGGCAAATAGAAAGACTTGTTATCAATACCAATTTTGTGATTAATACTTATTAATTGTTTAGTGATAATTTATCTAAAGTCTGATAAATAACACATAATAAATATTAGAAAATAAAAGAAATTATAAGTATAATAAATTATAATTTTCTACTTGGTTAGTTTTATACATTATATAATTGATATTAAAATAATAGCAACAAATATAATGATTGCTGATAATTTAAAGCGTCTTTTTTAATTAGAAATCTAAATTAAGTAAATCAAGTGTAAATAAGTATAATTTATTCAACATTGATAACTAATGCATTCCACATTTTTTTATTTGAAAAAATTGAGGAGAGAGATGAAACAAGATATGGTGGGAAAAAATAATTTGGTTTGATGTAACTTGTTATCCCACATTAATTTTCTCAATGAGTCTAAAATCCCGCCAATTCTCATCCCTTCCAACACGCCCTAAAAATGCATTACCTTTATGAAAATTGATTGAACTAAGTAAATCAATTATATCATTGTTCAGTTTTTATTTTATTTTCTTTTTGGAGAGCAAGGAAAGATAATTAATAAAAAATAGGTTTTATTAGAAAATATCCCTTGTAGGAGAGCAAAACTTAATTTGAAAGGGTGTACCGTATGCAGTGGGTTTACAGAATCCGTTTTGATCAAGTTATAACTCTTGTCCTTGTTAGCAACAATAATTGCGAGTACTGTTCCTCAAATAATTAGTGAAAAGACTGGTTGACTGGAGGTCTTTGCTTGACATAGAAACAAAAACACTTGAAGAGTCAACATCCAACAAGAAAGTAGTTCAACATTATTGCAAGGGACAATTAATTATTGGTGTTCGGCTGGCTCTCCACACAGACGAGTTCCAATACCTCATTAATTATATTTTATATTTTATATCTTCGTTTTTCAATTTCAAATTGTAGATCCGGACTGCTCAACATGATATCCATAGAAACAGTGGATTTGTACCTATTTTAAAAAATAGCAAAAAAGTTTCTAAAATTATAAAATTTATCCCAAAACATATTTTAGTATGGATATCATGTTGAGCGGTTCGGATTGTCAATTTTGACTTTGACAACGAAGATATAAAATATGAGGTATGAAAGACATGAGATATTGGAACCCTCATATATATATATAGTGCTGGGCTTAGCTACTTCATTGAGTAAAACGACTTGGTGCTCCACGTCTCATTATTTTCATTTTGAAAATCCAAACGACCGATCCGAACCGCTCAAGTTGTTCTCCATATTGATATGTGCTTGGAGACCAAATTTTACATTTGTTGGAATTTTTTTACTATTTATTAAGCCACTTTGAAAATCACTGATCCGGCGGTCCAGAAATTTTTACTGTTTTTTACTGTTCATCCGGATTTTCAGATTTTCAAAGTGGCTTAATAAATAGTAAAAAAATTCCAAAAAATGTGAAATTTGGTCTCCAAGTACATTTCAATATGAAGAGCATGTTGGAAGGTTCGAATCGACTATTTGAACTTTGAAAATGAAGATATGGCGTGGAGTACAAAGTTGTTTTACTCCATGAAGTAGCTAAGTCCATCTCTATATATATATATATATATATATATATATTGAGGAGGGATCCAATTACACCTTTTTTGGTGACACATCATGACACCGTTTTTTATATAGGTCAATTTTGCGATTTCAAAATTCAAACAGTCGAATCGAACCGTTCAACATGATCACTATATTAAAATGTACTTGGAGATCAACTTTTACATTTTTTTGAATTTTTTTACTATTTATTAAGATGGTTACAAAATCTCTGTTTTTCAATGGTCTGAAAACAACGATTTTTGTAACCATCTTAATAAATAGCAAAAAAATTCAAAAAAATGTAAAATTTGATCTCCAAGCACATTTTAATATATCCATCATGTTGAATGGTTTGAATCGACTATTTGGACTTTGGAAATGGTAGGTGTCAAAGCGTGTCACCAAAAAAGGTGTAATCGGATCCCTCCTCATATATATATATATAGAGAGAGAGAGAGAGAGAGAGAGAGTGACTAAGGTCAAAGTGGTAGTTCCTAGCCCCCTAGTGCTACCAAGTCGTTTTTGGATTTTCAAAGTCCAAACGGTCGATACGAACCGTTCAAGTTGATCTCCATATTGAAATGTGCTTGGAGACCAAATTTTACATTTTTTGGAATTTTTTTACTATTTATTAAGCCACTTTGAAAATTGCTGATCACATGTTCCAGAATTTGGTTGCACTGTTTTTACTGTTCACCCGGATCAGCAATTTTCAAAGTGGCTTAATAAATAGTAAAAAAATTCCAAAAAATGTAAAATTTGGTCTCCAAGCACATTTCAATATGGAGATCAACTTGAACGGTTCGGATCGACTGTTTGGACTTTGAAAATCCGAAAACGACTTGGTAGCACCGGGGGCTAGGAACTACCACTTTGACCTTAGTCACTCTCTCTCTAGATATATATAATAGAAGTTGGCTAAGATACAAACGTTTGTTCCTAAGCCATGGAACAAACGGTTTGGTACTCCGATTTTCGAAGTCCAAACAATAAATCCAAAATGTTAGATATTCAATCTATTTTAAAATCAGCTTGGAGACCAAATTTTATATTTTTTGAAATTTTTTTACTATTTATTAAGATGGTTTGAAAATCACTGATTTTATTAAAAAATTCTGCACATTAGAAAACAATGATTTTGAAACCATCTTAATAAATAGTAAAAAATTCCAAAAAATATAAAATTTGGTCTCCAAGCTGATTTTAATATAGTAGTTTGGATCGACTGTTTGGACTTCTAAAAAAATCCAGTTGTGTTGCCTCTTCTGTCTTTCAAGGCAGACAATTGTTAACGTACTATGAATATACACCTATGATGCTTAAATATAAGATTTATAATCATTTATCAAATTGTTTGAGTTGACAATAATATGAGATACGATGGTTTAAGATTTAAGAATTTACCTTATAAATACATCTGGGAAGACAATGCATGTGTCATCCGATTATGGTTCTCCTTTCAAGGTTTTTAGTTTTTACAAATAGGTGGTTTCAACATTTTTTTTTGTAAATCAAAGTTTTGGATTGGCATCAGTTATTCTCAAAAACCAGTATTATAATGATTGAACAGTGAAAGCAAGCCTAAGTACTCTAAATTGGAGTTTGTGGGGTTAAGGTCCAAGCATGAATTATTACAGAGACACCACTATTAATAATTTATAAAAGTTTGAAAATTATTCAATCTCAATATTCAAATTACATCAGATAAGTACACCAATAGTATTACATAAAATCAAAACATCAAGATTTAATCATCACAGGAGAAACTCTCATTACAACTAAAATTTGATAATTACTCACATTGCAAGAGTTCAATTACTGAGAGAAATTAGATGATGACTGTACCTCTAGTTCAAAACTACATTGCAAGGTTGTATCGATTCCTGCAGCGTAGTCAGGTAGCATATGTTGCCTCTCCTCCAAACTTTGAGACCTCCCAGGATGTTTCTGTTGTTGGTTGGACCGCCACAAGACCTCGAGCCGTATCTCCACTTCCTTCATTGTTGGCCTTTCTTCTCCTTTCATTCTCAGGCACATTTCTGCAAGTTTGGCAACGGCTTCGAGTTCTGTTTTGTGCCCCTCACTCACAACTTGTGGATCCAGAATCTCAAAGAGAGAGTTCTCTTCTATAGCAGATCTAATATGTGCAATTAGACTACCCCCTTGAAACTTACTAGAGGACAATAATGGCCTTTCTCTTGTTAACAATTCAGCTAGAATGACACCAAAGCTGTAGACATCACTTTTCTGGGTTAACCGGCCAGTGCAATAGTACTCCGGGTCCAAATACCCGATAGTTCCTTGGACTGCTGTAGTTATGCCTGTTTGATCTATTTGGACAGATCTTGATGCCCCAAAATCTGACACTTTAGCTGTGAAATAATCATCCAATAGAATGTTTGATGATTTTATATCTCTGTGAAGAACTGATATAGATGCAGAAGAGTGAAGATAGGAAATTGCTCCTGCAGTCTCAAGGGCAATTCTTAACCGATGCTTCCATGTCAAGGAACAGTGTTCCTTCACATGGAGATGACTAAAAAGTGTTCCGTTCGAAATGAACTCATATGCGAGCAACGGGACTTCGGTTTCTAGGCAACATCCATAGAGTTTCACTACGTTCCTATGGTTGACTTGTGAGAGAATGACCACTTCATTAATGAACTGATCGGTTTCGTCCTGATCAACAATTTTGGACCTTTTGATGGCCACAACATGTTGATCCGACAAAATACCTTTATAAACTTCTCCATGACCTCCCCGACCAATAATGAGTGCATTATCGAAACTGCTTGTTGCTTTTTCCAACTCATCTAATCTAAGAATTCTCATTTTTTGTGTTGTATCTTCAGGGGAAGCTATTAGAAGTTGTTGTAGAAGCAACCCTCGATTTTGAACGAAGAATTTATGTTTTAACTTTTCCTGCTTTCTCTTTTCTAACAATTTCATACGCTTCACTATAGCAAAAAATAATAATAAAATGCTAAAGCCGATAGCAAATCCGAGCAAGATTACCAGACCTGCAGAAATAATATAAGCATGTTATAAAAAAAAAAGTTATTTTACATCATTATCTCTCATTAAGAAATCAAATTTTGTTCCTCTGTTTCCATTTTTATGCTAGCTCAACCTTGCATGACCTACAGAGACAACTATTGTCCTAGGTATACTACTTCGTAGGCCACTAAACTATTAAACTACGCGCTACATCAAGAAGAGTTGCATAATATATTTGATATGGCTTTTAACACCGACTAACAATTTCATCTAAAGATGTTTCACACAATCCTTAGGTGCTTTTTTAAGGTTGTTTTCATGGTCGTGCACTAAGGAGTGACAACCATGGAATATTTTGGTGGCAATCCCGAGCCTTGCATGATAGAGATGCAATATGCTTAAAAATGTTTCACACAATCCAGTTAATATTATTTTCAACTTGATTAATTTTTATTAATTTATTAACTATCCGATTTTTCGAGATTTGTATCCCAATAAGAGCATCAAAAATTTAAATTGGAACGGTGTATTTATTTTTATCAAGAATCCAGAAAGATTTCTTACAGATTACACGAGCAGAATAGGGAGATTTATCTGGAATGCACTTGTAGCTTCCTTCTCTATTAATGCAAGTTCCTCTGCCCTTGCACACTTTAACTTCACATTCGTTGATATCTGTCCAGTGAAAAAAGTAAGCTTACACTGCATTTTACTGATAATATGCTGAGGCAAAGTCGTTGGACACCAGGCTTTACTGAAAATATGCTGAGGTTTTTAATTTGTTTTTAGCATGCAGTTCTTATTCTATGCGAGCAAATCCATATATATTTGGTCATGACCAGAGGCGGATCTTAGTATATGCTGGGGTGCTAAGCCACCCCTATGATTTTAAAATTTGTTTACCAAATACATTGAACCTTCACTGAATTTTTCTGTTTATACATATTACCCCCCCCCCCCCCCCCCCCCCCCCATATAATAAACTTATAAGGGCTTGAATGCAAAATTTATAAATCAAATCTGGAAGGCTGCCTTTTCATTTCCATATACTCGCTTCGTTTTCCTAACCATCAGTATTGGAAAAAGGGAAAAGTTATTACTCTTGGAAAAGTCAAAATGGAAGAAAATATGGTAGCCAATCAATTGGCAAACTTGGGCAGGAGAGAGGATTTCGAATATCAAAGCTGCACCTCTTTTTTCAAGAATATGTAACCCTAAACTTTGTAATTACTGCTTTATATATGAAAACCTACAGTCAGATTTTGACAAAAAGAAATAGAAGAAAACATCAAACAAGGAAAGTGTCTAAAAAAAATCTTCAACGGAGCAAGCAGGAGAAAAAGAAAAAAGTTATCCAAAGAAAAATTCCACAATTTCATGGTATCCTTAATAAAAAAAATAATGTTTAGCCCTCCTATATTCAAATCCTGATTCCGCCCTGGTCATGACAATGGCTCTTTAAAAACCAAATTTTTCTACTGGTCATCGACATTAATTAAACCTCAATTTATACTTCCAGCCCATCTGCAGCCCATGGTTTCTCCCCAACTAAGTGTCTTTAATTGACTTTCATTTTTTGCTGGTCGTTGACATTAATTTGATGCACAATAACAAAAATCTGGATTAATTCCTACTAAGTTAATTACCCGTGCATCCATTACGAAGGTAAGGGTTGCCCTCGTATCCTGGCAAGCATTTGCAGATGTACCCCTCACCATTGGTCGTGTTGTAGCATCCGCTGTGTTTGCTGAGACACTCAGGTGCAGAGCTGTTTTCGAAACCGCCGAGGCATGTGCCATTTTCTCGGATTGCCCAGTCAAGTACAATTGGCACATATTTGTTATTCCTCTTGTAGAATCCAAGCCCCTTTAGATCCTCGACAGTGAATTTGTACCAGTCTTCCTGCACCAGCATAGCGTAACTGCATGGGTTGAATGATGAAGCTTGTTTTGTGTTGGAACCCCACTCCACTTGATAGTAGTTGAGCCCTTCTGGTATGGCTGTCTGGCAACACCCCAACCCATTGCATGAACCACCGTTTTCAGTTGTGCTGTTCAGGCTATCACAGAAGGACATACAGCCAGACTTGTAAGAACGGTTACCTTGGCCGCTAGAAATATATGCCAAGGTGTAGCAGCCAATTGCAGTGAACTTGTTGCGTCTGCTGGAGAAAAGAAATGGTTTTAATGATGTCATATTATTCAACGGTCCGGTGAAATTCACATTGGCCGTCTCGTTATAGCAGTCATAGCCGATGAAATTGTTGACTCGCGCTTCAGCAGTAGTTATGCTGATCTCTAACACCTCGATATTTCGACCCAAGATTGGTTTCGGTGGAGTGGCGGATTCATTGCACGTTATATCGAATCCATTTTTGTAACAGCCTGGAGCAATACCAAATGGGTAGGGGATGGGGATATTCCCGCATTTGCTTGGGCAACCGGGAAGTGAAGTGGAAAATTCTGAGGCAGCTATGGTATTTGGTAAGATGATCATTAGGTACTTTATCAGTGCTAGGTAGAGAAAGAACTGTGCTTTAGCCAGAGGTAAGGCCATAATCTCTCTCGCTCTCACACACACAAAGAGATGAAGCTCTTTTGTCTACAATGCCAATTATATGGGTTATAACCTGTTGACCTTTAAGATAATTAATTGCATCAAGATATTTGCAAATGCTAAAACGATACTGAAATTTGAATAAGTTACAATTTTCCAATGAATGTAACAAAAAAAAATGTAAATTATGTATAATAGCGAGTGATATTCAAGATTCATTTATGTAATTTATTCACAATAATTTATAGAAGCAAACTCATCTCTGCACATTCGAGGAGTTACAATTCATGGCTTCATTACAAAAAAACTATAATTTATATATTATTTTGTACTATAGCTTAATTAAGAGCCACGGAATCAACGTTTCATATTGTGCTTTGTGCCACTTGGTACCAAGAAACTCCTTGTTGATTTCATAATGAAATAGGTGGGTCTTTGGTAACTAAGAACGCACAAAATTAATTGAACAGAGGAGAAAATATGGTCTTTGGTAACTAAGAACGCACAAAATTAATTGAACAGAGGAGAAAATATGGTCTTTGGTCTGGGAATATTAACATAGAAGGAAAAATCGGCCAAACCGGTTTGATTCAAGTCCAATTTCGGACAAAACTGTCAGATATTTGCTACAGTAAAGAAGCCTGTAAAGGATTAAATGTTTTAATGGTCAGATCCAAGATTTATATATAAATGTTGCAAACGCCTTTAAGTGTCAAATGTGGGATTAATCTTGGTGCGCTCCGGACCGCTTATTCGCTGGACTATGGCGCTGCTTTCTTTATTTTTCTCTTTACCTTTGCTTCTTCTCTTCTCCATTCCGGACCCTCCATTTTTTCTCTAGTGACTTAATCACAACCTTGAAATCTTGAGATCTGACGGTTCTTAAAAGAAGGTTACTTGGCTGCATAGAATTGAAGCAATTTCGAGCGTTATTGTATAAAATACTAGAGAGACTTGCAAAGGTAATTTTATTTGTTTTTCCTAATTTTTTTAATTTGCTTAACTAATATTTGTTTTCTAATTTATGTTATCAATGGTGTGAGTGCTAGAATATAGGTTTCGATATTTTATAAAAAAAATTCTTTGTAATAGTTGAATTTATTTTTGTACCGCATTATTTATAAATTACTATTTCTTAAATTCTTTGTTTTTTATATGTTTTTTAATTTAAAATTAAATGTATTATTTTTTAATGTTTGTATTGTATTATATTAATAGATTATTTGAGTGTAGTTATTTGTCTTAACATATATTATTGACAGATTATATTTTTATCAATTTATTCCTATTTTTCTAGTACAAAACAACTTCTGGCAAAAAAAATCTGAGTTTCCGATCCGATTCCTACAGATTCCTACCGATTCCTACCAATTCATCTGATTCCGATTCTACAGTCAAGTGACTGATTCCAATTCCGATTTTGATTTTTCCTACTATGAATATTAACGTGTAAGCCAGGGCAAAGGGAACATGCACGACTATGACTGATTGAGAAACGAGTTCTCTCAATGTTAATTTGTTTTGCTGATGATGTAATTAAAAATTAAATTAAAAGAACATTTGTTGGGTAACTTAGCTGCACACAAAATACGATTATAATACGATTCACATGGTCCAATGTCAAAATAATTTTTTATCAGTATTTGTCAAATTTCATTCTCTCTTAACTATTATATTATATTATATTTAATGTTTTTTATCGGTATTTTGCGCTGCTCCACAAAATAAAATAAAGAAATTAATAAAATATTTTGGAGAGTAATATTTTTTTTCCTTAAGATTTTTTTTTCTTGCAACTTATTTATTTTTATTTGAAGAGGAGCTTGTGAGTCTTCTCCATCATTACAAACAATAATTTATACATTTTTCTGTTTTCTTGAGTATAAAAACATGAGTAAAACTAGGGTGTGATGTGCTCACCAAACTCTTTGGTGAGCACAACTCTACATAAACTATCGGATTCACTTCAAACGAGATGAATTCAACCGTTGAAACCGATGTACTTTACGAGTGATGCGTGTACATGCAAAATTTTGAATTTTTTGAATTCATTTAGTCTCAAGTCAAGTGGTCAAAATTGATGAAAAATGAATGATCCAAAATGAAGTTGTTTTAATGCATTCAAAAAATTCTCAATTTTGAGGACTTATCCAGCCAAACATAGGATGTTGACTGCTCCTTTATAGGGAAGCGAGAAGTTCTCTATACTTCTTAATTATTATGTATTTATAATTTAGTCCTAACAAAAAAAATATATAATGTATTAATTTGTGTGTATAAGAGCATCAGTTAGCCACCATAGACAAAAGCCCTTGATCCTGTGATGGAAAATTTCATATAAATATAAGAACATAAAATTCATAAGGTTGCCCACAAAAGATCCTTCGTTTTGCAAATCATAATATCTAATAAAAAGAACTTTTATTTTGTAAGTAACAAAAAATAAAATCACTAGTAACACTATTTGAATATTCTGATTACAACTGTAGTCTCTTCTTTCACATTTTCGTTGTACATTGGATTTGAAAAGTCTGGTTTTGTCACCAGTTGACTGACTCTGATTTGAATAACGATCAAATCAAATACTTCTTAATGACCGCATAAAATTCTTTACCTTATCTTTCCTTTTTGTCTCCTGGTGAACAAGTAGCATCAAAGAAGACCTATGATGTTGATAGCGGACCTTTGCATTAAAGGAGAAACAAAGAACATGTTGCTACTTGGTCAGTGGGTTGATTTATATATTTAATTACTTTTTCCAAGATGTTAGGATTATCAATGAAATAAGTATGATTTTGTTGAAAAATAAATTATAAAATGCCTATAAAATATTATATAATAAGTATTATTTTGTGCAAATATTATTGTAATAGAGTTTCTCACTGGTATTGCCATTTTGGTATCATTTTTTGAATTTATAATTTCAGAATAAAATTAGTTGGTATCCAGTTTTTGATGTAAAAAAAACTAAACCTTCATTAGAAAAGGGAAAATGAATTGTCTTTTTATGTATACATATATATAGAGAGAGAGAGAGAGAGAGAGTGAGAGAGAGTGAGAGAGATAGGCTATCGTGCTTTGGGAAGTAAAGAGGGTGTTTTACTTCCCGCTCATATCTCCATATCCAGTATTTCAAAAATTCTAAACAAATAGTAAACAATTTCCAAAAAATATAAAATCTGGTCTCCAAGCACATATCAATGTAAATATCATGTTGAGGAATTCAGATCGACTGATTGAACATTGAAAATGGAGATATATAAAATACTCTATTTACATTTTTCCAAGAACTGATTTGTGCTTAAGACACGAACTATCATGTTCTGATATCCTTAGGTGCCTTCTTATCCCTCAAAATTGTGATAAAATTATGTCTCAATGTGATTGTCTGAGAAAGGTGTTGCGTTACCAAATTCACAGCGCTCCTATGAAACTCTCTAGAAACAGTGTACTCATTGAATAAGTGCTTGGCAGTTTCTACATTATTTCGACACAAATAACAGATGCTTACCAAAATAATTTTTTATCTGTCTTTGTCTCCTTTCTTTATTTCTTAACTATTATATTATATTTTTATCAGCAATCTAAATGCGCTATCTAGTATTTAATGCTCGGTCAAGATTTATGGTTTGCGCTGTTCCACAAAATAAAATAAAAAAATTAATAAAAGATTTTGGAGAGTAGTATTTTTTTCCCCTTACGATTTTTTTTCTTGCAACTTATTTATTTTTATTTGAAGAGGAGCTTGCGAGCCTTCTCCATCATTACAAACAATTGAACAAAATTACCTCCACGCCAAATATATACATTTTTCTGTTTTCTTGAGTATAAAAACAGTTACTAGGAAGACCCTACTTACATAATGGTCAAGTCTATGCTATAATAAATACTTTTTACAGTGACTAATTTGTGATATGAACTTAAGTGCCCTAGATTGTTGGTCTGCTTTGATTATTTTACATTTAATTGATTTTGGTGGAAATAATTCTGTATTTGGGTTTCCTATGTGTGTATATTTTTATTCAGTTTTATTAGTTGAACAGGAAACCTAAATAAACCAAAATATCAGTTCTGTGCATATTATACTGGTGAGCTTCATAATAATCATATCACCCATGTTAAAAAAGCTCATAATACCTAGTTATTCAGTTAGATTTAAGAAAATAAATAAACCAATTTTGTAAATATTAATTTCTTTACCTCTAGCAGAATTCATTTTTTATTGACTTAGAAAGTAACAGTGAAATCAAATACTTTTAATGACGACATAAGTTTCATTTCCTTTATCTTATCTTTTTCTCATGGTGAACAAGTAGCAAGAAAGAAGGCCTTTCCTTTATCTTATCTTTTAAGGACCACATAAGTTTCCTTTCCTTTATCTTATTGATGCTGATAGCGGGCCCCTTGATTTCATCAGTGTGACCAGACCCTCCTAACTTATTGTGATATGAACTTAAGAGCCCTAAATTATTTGTTTGCTCTGGTTATTTTGCATTTAACTATAATTCAATTCATTCGGGTGGAAATAATTTTGTTTTTCTGTTTGCTTGGCGCGCTTTGGTAAAAACCCTTGGTAATTTGATTTTCTAAGAATGAATCATTCTAGCAAATTGTGGTAAGTAGAAAGTTGATGCACACGCTTGAAGTTATGAATGTTAACTTTACACACGTCCAATTGAGGATTTGTGGCATAAGGATAGATATATTACTATTTTAAGGACAAATGAATATTTGAGTATGTTAGAGATGCATTTCAATAGATTATCTGCACTGAAAGAAATAGAACTACTTTTCATCAGAGGATTCATCAGGGGGGCTATAATTAGCTTGATTGTTTCATTCGTTAGCACATTTAGTCATGTTGGGTAGTTTTAAACTATCTGGATACTTTGTTTCTTTGATGTGTTTTGGTGGCAGCCAGTTAAACAATTTAGGTTGTTTATTGGCGAAGAAGAAATTGTCTATTTTTTAATCTTTACATTTGAAGGGTCCACAATTTAATTTGAATGTAGCTCTCTGTGTTGAAGAATATTTGAATATATGGAATAATTGAAGGGTCCCCAATTTATTGTGACAGAGAAATGAAAGGGAATGTTGACCTTGTTAGAGAAGAAGAAATATGGAAACTGATGTAGAGTGATTGTAATTGGAATTGAAAAATATGTGGAGAGACTTCAGAAGAGACTTGAAAAATCAGCTGGATGCAATCATTCAATTGATGCCTTAATTGCGTTTTTAAATGTGACTGTTAGTTCCACGGAGAGAAGACTTGTGAGCTGTGAGCTGCTCTATATTTATTTATTACTAGCAGAAGTAGCAAAGTAGCATACGAAAAAGAGGAAACTGTTGGGGCTTGATTCTAAAACTAAAATTGTCATCTATGTAGATGATATCTCTCATAAACTTGGCTTTCAAAATTTTAATTTTTTTAATCACCTGAAATCTCATGGATCAGGACTAAATTAACATATCTGGCATTTTGATAAATGCAATATATAAATCCTGTTGAATAATGATCTCAGAATATAATTCATCATAGATCAAGGGCATATATGTAAAATGTACAAATCAGGTCACTGTAGAAAAAGGCTCCAACGGTCATATTAGACCTTGTAATATATATAGCCACTCTGTAATAAGAAAAAGATTAAGTGTAATACAAAAAAAGCTTTTTCAGAATCTCCTCAGATTTGCATCTCTCAAAAATAACATGGTATCAGAGCGCTAAGTTCTGTGACCGGAAAAAATCCAAATCCGTTACCAGTGAACTGGTACACAACAAATCAGCAACAAAACTGATAACAGAAAATTCAGCAAAGAAGTAAATGGCTCAAGAGGGGCAACACGAGGCTACCAACATCTCCAAGCACACAAATACTTTACTTAATGGCAAGAACTATCTTACATGGGCAAAGGCTGCATCTAGAGCGCTCAGCGGTCGAGAGATGCGAGAATACATCACAGGAGAAAATACCGAGCCAAAACCCGCAAATCCAAATTTGCTGACCGAAACTGACAAAAAGGCAGCAAAGAAATGGAGAACCCACAACGACAAAATCATAACATGGCTCACAAATTCCATGGAGCCATCCATTTCAGAACTTTTTCTACTTGCTGACACGACTTTTGAGTTATGGCAAGCCGTGAAAGACATGTACGGGCAACAGAATAATTATTCCCGTATCTATCAACTCAAGCAAGAAATCCAACAAGAAAAGCAAGGCAATAGAAAGCACATAGAGTACCTTGGTGCTCTTCAAAAGAAAAAGGATGAACTCCGATCATACCGGCCGCCAACCACTGACTTGGCAGTAATCAAACAAAGGCAAGAAGAAGATGATATATTCGAGTACCTTGCCGGTTTAAACTCCAGCTATGAGGCCGTGCGGGCACAGATTATGAATACCATTCCTCTTCCTTCTTACTCTCAAATCAAGAACATGATCCAACAAGAAGAGAGCAGAAGGGAAGCAATGGGTGGTCCACAAATCGTAGCCGAAGAGGGACACGAGACCCACGGCTTTGCAGTGGCCAAAAAATTCAATTTTCCCAATTTCAGCCAAAACCCTAGATCCCAAATTCACTCAAATCACAGTGAAATCAAGAGATGCACGGGGTGTAAAAAGGAAGGCCATACCCATGAAGAGTGCTGGTTCCTTCACCCTCACTTAAAACCGAAACATTGGAGGAATCAAGGCAGCAATGGCGCTGGAGGAGCAAGAGGTGATCGGACAGAGGAGAAAAAGAAAGAGATTTTGGGGTCTCGTGGGGGATTCACTACACAGGCCGATTTTAATAAAAAACCAAAACCAAATGTAGCTAAGGGCCCAACAGAACCGGGTCTAAATGAAGGGTCTAATTTTTTCGCTGGCGGGTCAGATTCAGGCCGAAACGGGTCAAGGGATTCAGCAGATCAATTGCAGTCTCTATTTCAACAGATGTCTATGCTGCTGACTCAACAAAATCAGTCTAAATTTTCTGGTATTTCTTCACACTCAAAAAATTTAAATTTATTAGATAAAATAATTATTGATAGCGGTGCTACGGATCATATGTTTGGTAATCAAGCACTTCTAAAAAATATAGACATGACCAAAAACGACCAATTTGTCTTTGTAGCTAACGGTATGAAGGCTAAAATAAACGGTATAGGTGAAACTATATTTTGTAATAAAAATATATTTAATGTGCTATATTTAGATACGTTTCCAATAAATTTACTTTCGGTTCAAAAATTAACGCAAGAATTAGATTGCGATGTAATATTTTCTTGCAAAAATGTTGTATTTCAGGACCGGGAAACCGGGACGAAGATTAGTGAAGGATTTCTTGAAAATGGACACTACTTTTTGAATTCAAAAAATTATTTTTGTGCTTCCGCTAAATCCATTGATACCGGACTTTGGCATAGAAGATTTGGGCATCCTTCCGACAAGATTTTAAATTTTATTTTGGATTGTAAGAATTTAAATTGTGCTAATTGTGAAATTTGTAAATTGGCAAAACAAACAAAACTTCCTTTTTCTCATTCTAATAGCAAAAGTGAAGCTATGTTTGATTTAATTCATTCGGATGTATGGGGACCGGCCCCAATTGATTCATATAATGGATTTAAATATTTTGTTATTTTTATCGATGATTTTTCAAGAACCACTTGGTTATACTTACTAAAATCAAAAAGTGAAGTTTTTAGTAGCTTCAAAGAATTTTTTTGTCTCATTGAAAATCAATTTAATGCAAAATTAAAAATATTTAGGTCGGATAATGGAACGGAATTTGTAAACAAAGATTTTGCCACATTTTTTAAAGAAAAAGGAATTATACACCAAACCACTTGCATCAATACACCCGAGCAAAATGGAGTGTCGGAAAGAAAAAATAGACATTTGCTAGAAATGACAAGAACATTAATGTTTCAAAATAATGTTCCTAAAATATATTGGTCGGATGCCATACTTTGCGCTACACATTTGATTAATAGATTACCAAGTTCAAGATTAGAAAATAGAATCCCACTAGAAATTCTCTATCAACGAAAAATAACCTTTGATCATTTAAAAATATTTCGATGTACAAGCTTTGTACATATTAAAAGAAAAGATAAGCTAGATTTTGTATCAACAAAAACTATTTTTTTAGGGTATTCATCTTTTAAAAAGGGATACAAATGCTATGACCCTATTAATAAAAAATTATTTATTTCTAGAAATGTTATATTTTTTGAAAATGAGCCATATTTAAAAAAAATTGGAGAAGTTCGAGAGTCTAATCAAATTCGAAATGAAACAATAAATTCCATAACACCTTACATTGTTCAAAACAATTTAGAAGAAAGTGATACAAGTGATGCCGAAGAAGAAATAAATGATAATAATAGTGATATAAATGAGACCGAAGTAGGAAATAATTCGGGACTTAGACGTACGTCTAGAATATCACAACCATCGAGTAGACTTAGAGATTATGTAACTTATACCGTACAATACCCTATACAAAATTTTGTTTCATATAAAAAAATTTTGCCTTCATACCAAGCTTTTCTTGCTACTATAGAAAAAGAACTAGAACCAAAAAATTATCAAGAGGCCATTCAAAAACCAACTTGGAATAAAGCCATGAAAGAAGAGCTTAAAGCTCTAGAAAAAAATGAAACATGGGTAATTGTTCCATTACCAAAAAATAAAAAACCCGTTGGGTGCAAATGGGTTTACAAAATTAAATATAATTGTGATGGTACCATAGAACGGTATAAAGCAAGATTGGTAGCCAAAGGATTTACTCAAACCTATGGTATAGATTACAATGAAACATTTGCACCGGTTGCAAAAATGAATACGGTTAGGGTTTTATTCTCTATTGCCGTAAATAACAGTTGGAATTTATATCAAATGGATGTTAAAAATGCATTTCTTCAAGGAACACTTGAGGAAGAAGTTTATATGACCCTCCCACCGGGTCATGTAAAAGAAAAAAAAATGCTAACCTTGTTTGTAGGTTAAAAAAATCAATTTATGGACTTAAACAATCTCCAAGGGCATGATATGGCAAGCTATCTCAATACTTAATTTCTTGCAATTTTAAAATTAGTGATGCCGATCACTCTTTATTTACTAAAAGTGAAGGAAAAAATATAACCCTTGTGTTATTTATGTAGATGATTTAATAATTACCGGAAACAATTTAGAGGCAATTAGAAAAATCAAATCCCAATTAAAAGAAAAATTTGACATTAAAGATTTAGGATATTTAAAATATTTTCTAGGAATAGAAGTAGCATTCTCAAACAAAGGTCTATTAATTTCACAAAGAAATACACATTGGATTTGTTAAAAGAAACCGGTAAATTAGGTTGTAAACCGGCCCCTACACCAATAGATAATAAATATAAACTAAATACCGAGGATGGTGAACCCTTAGAAAACATAAATCAATTTCAAAGACTTGTAGGAAAATTAATTTATCTTACGGTTACCCGTCCGGATATCTCTTTTTCCGTAAGCCAAATTAGTAAATTTATGCATTCACCAAGAACACCACATTTAGAGGCCATGAATAGAATTTTAAGATATTTAAAAGGAAATCCCGGTAAGGGCATATGGATGAAAAATAATAATTCTAATGCAATATGTGGCTATTCCGATGTAGATTGGGCCGGTAGCTTTGATAGAAAATCCATCACCGGTTTTTGCACATTTGTAGGCGGAAATCTAGTCACATGGAAAAGCAAGAAACAAAATGTTGTGGCACGATCAAGCGCGGAAGCGGAGTATCGAGCCATGGCATCAACCGCATGCGAATTGATATGGCTCAAACAATTGCTCAAAGATATGGGAATCAACTTTGATCAACCCATGAAAATGTTTTGCGACAACAACTCCGCACGTCACATTGCACTAAATCCCGTATTTCACGAACGGACCAAACACATAGAAGTCGACTGTCATTTTATTAGAGAGAAGGTCCAAGCCAAGGAAATAGAAACACCGTTTGTTCGAAGTGAGGACCAACTAGCGGATGTGTTTACAAAAGGATTGGATCCCAAACCGTTTGAAGAAATCACAAGCAAGCTAGGATTATTCGATATTTACAATCCTAGCTTGAGGGGGGGTGTTGAATAATGATCTCAGAATATAATTCATCATAGATCAAGGGCATATATGTAAAATGTACAAATCAGGTCACTGTAGAAAAAGGCTCCAACGGTCATATTAGACCTTGTAATATATATAGCCACTGTGTAATAAGAAAAAGATTAAGTGTAATACAAAAAAAGCTTTTTCAGAATCTCCTCAGATTTGCATCTCTCAAAAATAACAAATCCAAACATTTCTTTGCAGTCCAAAACCAATACATCACTTCTACAAAGTATAAAGAACATAAGGTGATTAGACTTTGTCTCGTGCCGAAAAAATAGCAAGAAAGAAGGCCTATGATGTTGATACATGGTGAGTCGGATGATTGCATAGCTTTTTTCAAAGATGTTAAGATTGTTAATGAAATAAGTATGATGCCTATAAATATTAAATAATAAATTTGAATGAGAAATTGCAAACTCTGTATGGAAGAATCTTGTCAGGAGAGAATCTTATTGTAAATTTGGGTGTGTTAATTTCCACTGAAATGCATCTGCATGCGTGTTTGATCAAGTAGTAATTTAATTTTATTAGCATTTTTTTCTTGAAGTAGAACTACAAGAAAAGAAAAGAATCATGCTTATGTTGAATATATAGTACAGGAGAATGATTACACCAAAAAAAATATATTACACCCAAAAAAAAAATTGTATAGGAGAATGATTATGTTGAACATAAAGTAACGGGTCCACATTCTATTGTGAAATAGAATTGAAAGTGTATGTAGTAATGACATTGTGATAAAGAAGAGATAAGGAAACACCTTATCTGATGTTGAGTGATTGCAATTGGATGAAAAATAGATGTGACCGTAAGTTCCACGGAAGAGATACCCAGTCAAGTATTGAATATTGCCTACATTCTTATTTTCATTTTGAGGAGGCATATTAGTCATTCCATCTTATTTTTTATTCCTTATGGAAACCATTAGATTTGCGTATAGGAGCAGCACTATCTCCTTTCTCACAATGACACCTGGGCTGTGGCTCCTTGCCCTTCCTCATTTTCACCGTCTTAATCTGTCAAACAAATCAGAATATCTGATAAAAAATAACTTTATTTTTTTCTATGTAACAAAGTATAATCTAACTAATTACACGATTTGAAGCAATCCGCATAGGAATAGTCTGTTTTTTACATTATGTGTACTATATCTACGGTATATTATAATTGTAAGTTATTGCATGTTCTGCACTTGTAGACATTACACATGATAAAAAAAATGTCATGCCTGTTTAATGCAGGGCCAGTATACAAATTTAAAATACATAATGCATAGCCGGGGCTTGAACCCAAGTCAATACAATAACAATGTAGAAGTCTAACCACTAAGCTAAAAGCACAATTAAGTGTGATAATTTATGTGAGAGGTTGAACTATATAAAAATTTCAAGAAAAGAAATCCAAATAAATTTCAATATTTCTGATAAAAAATTTATGTTCGAACACACTCGGGCTCTATATATCTAATAAAACTTTTATGTACGAACTTCCCCCGGGCTCTATATATTTCTGATAATTTCGGACAGTAAATTTATTTTGGTGGAAATATTTATTTTGGGTTTCCTATGTATGTACTTTTTTATACGGTTTTATTAGTTGAGATGGAAAGTAAGATAATAAAAAATATCAGTTCTGTTTATATTATACTTGCCACTTTATTACACAAAAATTATGCTAATGAGCTTCATAAATTATATCGTCCATTTTAACGAAGCTCATAATATCTAGACATTCAGTTAGATTTTAAAAAATAAATAAAGCAAATCTGTAAGTAGATATTTCTTTACCTCTAGCAGAATTTTGTTTTGGTTGCTCGTAGAAATAAATTTATTTCCAATTACCAGTTGATTTTCTCTGATTTTTTTGGCTTAGAAAAGAACAAAAAAATGAAGAACTTCATAATGACAGCATAAATTTCTTTTCCTTCTATGTTATATTTGTCTCATGCTGAACAAGTAGCAAGAAAGAAGACCCATGATGTTATAGCGGGTCCTTTCTTTCAATGAACAACAAAGGACTTATTGCTACTCGGTGAGTTGGATGATTTAATAGCTTTTTCAAAGATGTGGAGATTATCGATATAATAAATACAAAATGCCTGCAAAATCTTAAATAATAAAGTATCTATAAGAAACTGCAAACTCTGTTTTAAAGAACTTTCGAAACAGCGAATCGTTCTAGCAAATTTTGCGAAGTACAAATTTGAAGCACACACTTATAGTTAGGAATGTTAACATTAGACAACTACAATTGAGGATACTACGTAGTAGATGGATACATGCAGTCCTCTTATATGGATAAATTAATGAATTGTTGATTTAGTTAGAGAAGTATTTCTTTAGATTATTTGCACTGAAAGGGATAGAGAGTGACTTTACAGAGGATTATTATAAAATGTAAGAAGTATAAGAGGGTGGCATAATTAGATTGATTGTTATTTCAATTCGTTTGATCTTTTACTCTTGTTGGGTTGTATAAAACAATTCAGATATTTGATTTAGTTGATTTGTAAAAAACAATTTAGGTAGTTTATTGTCATAGCTTACCACTGGTATTGCTTTGTTGTATGCACTATTTTTAGTTAATCTTTATATTTGAAATTGTTCCCTAGAACTAATTTGTGCTTAAGACATGAACTCTCAATTTTTTTATATATCTGTTATATATTCCAAATGACTTTAATGAAGTTGCCTTTGTAATTAGTATTGTAACCACTTTTCAAAAACTAGTGTCGTGATTTATTAATTATTGAGAAGTTTCGAATAATAATAGAAATTTTAGACCCTTCACTACAAAAAGTTTTATATTTCATATAAAAATAATTGATGTTGTTCCATGAAAGAACTTAATTGGAAAAAATAATATATTTTTTATTGTTCCGGTCCATATATAGACCATGACAAAGGGAACATGCTTGACTGGGTAGAAATTAACTCAATGAAGACAAAACTAGTGCAAAATCCACGGTAAAGAATTGGAATCAGATATTAGAAACTTCAATTTCCATTCTTCATTTATAACTAGTATCATGCCCGTGCGTTGCAACGGGGACATCACTACAAGAATCACTGAGTGCATTTTCATATTTATTCCCCTCCTCAAACATAGGTTCCTATTCTTATTTATTTACAGTTTTTTTTTACTATGATTTGTAACAGTAAGCTTATTTATTTTAGAATCACTAAGTGCTCAGCCATTTGACCCACAAAATGTAGTATAAAGTCATGATGCCTCCATTTACTACTGTAGGTACTATCCACACATAAATCTTCTCCTCAATTTATATACTTCTATTTGGTACAGTAAAAAAACAAATAATAATTGCATGTATTGAAAGTTAAATGACACAGAGTCACAATAAAACCCCTCGCATTATCGATTATACGAAGCAATCTTGCAATAATAGTAGCAAAAGTTGCTAGTATTTCTTGTTACTAGCCATAACCACACTCGATATATGGGTATGCTAATAGGTAGTTTAGGCAAATTTTTGTAAATATATTTTTTAAAAAAGAATATTTCTAAGCATAGAAAATGAATAACAATGTCAAAAAAAATTCCTGCTGCTTTGTGCTTCTATTAATTTTTCTTGGTTTTATTGGAGGGCTTCTATGATTTTCAAAGGGTCGTGAATTAGATCTATATAGAAACAAAATTGAAAATATATTCTAGATTTACCATGGCAATATGTATAGAAACAAAGTAAGAAAAATAAGAAAATTAGGAAAAAATCAATTCGTTGTGATCGATATATAAACGCATAAGAAATTTGGAAACAAAGAAATAAGAAAACGGAAGGTGAAGTCTACTCCATTGAAGAGAGAGGAATAAGGAAACAAAGAAATAAGGAAATGGAAAAATAAATTGCTAAATTTCGGACTCTACTAAATTTTTATTGTAATGTATCGTGTGGCAGTACATGTGGTGAGTATGTTTTTAACTAAATTTAGACTTCTACAATTAACATATGTATTTAATCAAAAGAAGACAGATTATGTGATTGGAGGGCTGAAATTAAATCCGAAATTTCATCTTTCAATCGTAGCCGTTGGCGGATCGGACACCCAACGTGCTTAATAATGGAATGGAGGTATAGATGCTCATGGCCTCAGCCTCAGTTATTTGGAGTAGCTAGCTGTGAGGGGCTTGTTTCTGAAAATAAAATTGGCCTTTAAGATGGCATATGTTTTGTCGTCTGTGTAGATATCTCACATAAACATTGCATTCAAAATTTTAATTTTTTTAACAACCTTAAACCTCATTGTCCAGCCTAAATTAACATATATGGCAATGTGCTAAATGCAATAAATAAATCCAAAACTGATGTATGAATTAACTTTCCTGAATTTAATTTAAATTTATTTTCATAGGAAAATACAAAATGAAACATGCTAATAGGAAGAATAATTGAATATATTGAATAAGTAATTGGTCCACAATCTATTGTGAAAAAAAAAATGAAAGGGAATGTAGTAATCAATTGATGAGTGACTAATTAATTAGCTGGATGCAATAAAATGATGTTTTTGTTGCCTTTTTTAAATGTGACTGTTAGTTCCACAGAAGACTTCTCCAGTCAAGTATTGAGAATTGACGGTTAGTTCCACAATCTATAATTTTTTTAATGTATATTTAAAATGAAATTAGTTTAGGGAATGGGTTTTTTATATTTATATTTGATATTGTTCCCCACAACTGATTTGTGAGTAAGGCGTGTACTTGATATATATGTTATAAATAATTTCAAATGACTTCAATGAAATTGCCTTTTGTAATTAGTATTGTAACATCCCAAAAACATGATTTGTGAGTTTGCCTTTTATGAGTAAATTGTTCTAGATAATTATGGAAACTATAGAAATTTGAAGCAGACGATTAATGTTAGAATTTTTTTTTTTTGAGATGTCTAACAAAGGTTGCCAGATGGTTTTACAACTTTACACACTCAAAAATTAATCCAAATAAAAAAAAAACATGCTAATTACATGAGGTTAAATTTAGAGATGTTTAATTGAGAATTTGTGTAAGATGGATAGATATATTCCTCATATGGATAAAAGACTAATTGAGTTAGTTAGAGATGCATTTCTTTAGATATCTGCACTAAAAGAAATAAAACGACTTTTAAGAAGTTTAAGAGGGGCTATAATTATAACTTGATTGTTCTTTCTTTAGCTCTATTACTCATGTTGGGTTGTATAAAACTATTCAAATACTTTCTTTTGTTGATGAGTTTTGGTGGCAACTAGTTAAAACATTTTGGATCGTCAACTGTAATAGTTTTTCCCACTGGTATTGCCTTGTGGTATCATTTTTTGAATTTATAGTTTCAATTGAAATTAGTGGGTATCCACTATTTTAAGAAAAAAAAACCTCAATTTGCATTGGGTAGAAGGAATTGTCTTTTGTATATATTTATATTTGAAATTATGCATTTGATCCCCACAACAGAATTGAGCTCAAGATACAAACTCTCAAGTTTTTTATCTGTTATAAATAATTCCAAATGACTTTATTGAATAATTTCATTTTGTGTTTACTTTTGTAACATGGACCCCAAAAAATGTCATGATTTATTGATTATTTGGACGTACCCTACGCTACAAAAAAGTTCTATTTGCCATTATAAAAAAGTAGATGTTTCTCCATGAAAGATTTTCATTGAAAAATAAAAACATTTCATCAATTCTTTCCATACAACCTATGTTACCAAATACCTCATATTTAGCTCATATTTAGCTTCGTACATGTATCTGACACGTATACAGCTAGGACTGAAAAGGAATCTAGAATAATCCGCTCCGTTCAATATCATATCGGATTTTAAACTCTACCAATAAGGAGCATATGTATTGAACAATGTACCGGACAAAACTAAAGAAGGTATTGGTTTGTGTCAGTTGCTCAGAAAAACGATGACTTTGTTTACCACATGTGCATCTGTCGAGATCAATGACCCTTTTACTTAACCTTGTTGTGTGTTAAAAGTCAACATTTAGCATGTTTAAAGAACGACACTCCAAAGATTATGCAGCTTAATCACCAGAGAGAACAACCTACGTTAGAAGGCCACTAATATTGTTCTGGATTCGTACAATCGTTTGATCCTGTATGTTTTTCTTTCGGTTGATTGATGCTTTACAGTATGTTTTAACCTGCATTCGATCACAACCGAAAATGACAATTATGAATGTTTTCTAAACAGAAGTGTGAGATTACTTTCAAAGGACAGGTTCCGATTTGAAGAGTAAATGGACAATACTTTAGTATTAGCTTAGTAATAAAGAATAGGTTATAAATTGAATGCATTGAACTTCAACTCAAGGTAAAAAAAAAAAATATCAGTAAGGTACCAGTACCACACTCTCTCTTATGGTTCCTTCAAAAATTAAATGTCAAACGTTAATTCAATATTGTTGACGAGTGTAGATGATGAAACAATGATTAAAATACAGAACACTATTGGAATGATTTAAAATGCCAAGAACTCATTAAAATTTGTTTATATGATTGAACTTGAAATGTTTGACGAAAGTGGCAGTTCCTAGGTTAATCAGACCATCATCGACTAACAGCAGGGGTACCATGTGATTCCTCAATTCATGTCCGAACTTCAGTTCCCCGTTGCCGGATTTCTCCTGACATGATCGGAGCTCTTATCAGATCCAAAACCTGAGTTTAGCCAAACACATCCTATTTGAAACCAAGTAGAATGAAGCAATCTGATATCATTATGAAAACAAACTCGGGCCACACATGCGTGGGAAAAGAAGTCAAAAGATCTCGTTGAAGCCCGTATGAGTAATTTCGATGAAGCCCAAAAGAAGCAAACGATCTTTAGAGAGAAGGTTAAAGCCCAAAACGATAAACAAATAAAGGCCCAAGGAGATGGAAAAGCCGAACACAAAACACCAACAGGTTTATAGCAAAGTCCTTTTGACTTGAAACTTACCAACTCAGCTTTAAAAATTATGAAATTGATCCAGAACAATCAGAATTATGTATAGAAGGTCCTGAAGATCCTGAAAATCAAAGAATATCCTCAGGCTTTATATATTTAAATAAATTCCAGAAAATGTCCAGAAAAGTTCAGAAAATTCATAAAAATTATCATAGTGTGTAGAAAAATTCACAAAAATATTCAGATGCTAAAAAAATTCATATAAATTATCTAAATATTTACAAAATCATCCACAACATTAATAGTACAAATCTATATTAAGATATAGCAATATAAATTTGTGAAACACGTAACTATTGAAGCATCCGAAGGGAGGAAAATGGAAAAATGTTTCCTTGTAAATATGTCTTAACTATATTTGACATATGTTTCATAAAAAAAAATGTTTGACATATATAGGATTCAACATTCTTCAAACAAGCATTCATAATAACAAGAGTTAATTGTACAACATTAAAAATAAAGAGAAATTAATTGTATGCCATGAAAGCTACCTCCATTTCCAATGGCAATGGCAGCGACAACAAAGAGATGCAAGACCACATCTCTCGACTACCGATGGACTGTCTAATGATGGTGATGAAATTAACCTCCCCAAAGGATGCATGCCGATCTGCAGCTGTATGCACCACATTTCAATCAGCTGCTTATTCAGTCGATTTATGGCAAAGTTTCCTGCCTGCAGATCTCTCATTGATCCTTTACCGTGCAGAGACTGATGTCCAGCAGCTACTTGTCTCAACGAAGGAGCTTTACCTCCACCTCTGCCGCAATTGGATCATTCTAGATGGCAGCACGAAGGTGATCTTATTGTTCTTTTTTCATTTATTATATTTATCCAAAAATAAATTATGTTCTTTCTCAGCTATTTCTCAAAAATATAAAAAAAAAAACATCGAGTGTTTTGTTGATTTGAAAAGACAATATTCAAAATAAAATATCTTTCAATATGTTGTGAATTGATTCAATCTAGCAACATTTATTTTCATAGAAAATCACATTTTTCTTATGCAGAACGGTCCCCATGAAAAGCTATGTATTAATAATAGTACCCAATATTCGGACTGAACTGTCGTGAGAAGAAACAATAAGTGAATAATTATTGTGAGGAATGAGCACTACAAGAAATAAAGCAGTATATATGTTTGCACTTTATACATACCATATTTTGAATTTTATAAGATTTTGTTTACTTTTTGTTTGCATGTTTGGTGCAAAAAAAGAGTTTAAGATTGGATTTGTTGAGCGGAGCAAAGATAATACTGCTACATAAACAATATCCATCAATACAGGATCCGATACAAACAACAATAAAGATTAAAGGAGCAATACATTGCAAAGAACTCTCCCCCAAGAGGAACTATGTTGCCTATATTATCTTTAAAGGAACGCCAAACCCGCTGTCTCTCAGAATTACTCAATGGATCAATGACAGTTCAATAGGCCAGATAAGTTCAATTTACTCACTGGTCATCTGGCAACAAAAATCTCAGACAAGAGAAGATGGATGGAGGGAGATTAGGTTGGGAGAATTTAATACTAGCAATAGAGACGATCGAGCTGTGCATTTCGTCATGTCTGATACATACTCTAGATCTCTCATAAATCATCTAATTTTTGTAGGCTTTGCAGTAAGACCTGTATGTTAAATCATGGACTATATTAGAGAAATATATAGAAACAAAAGGTATTATTCCTCCAAAAATAAATTTTGTAATAGATCAAGGAAACTAAATATGCTGAGTGAATTATTTATGTTCATTTCTTGTCGTTTCCATCTGGATATAAACAATCTACACCACACAAACAGTGTGATGCAAGTTTTTCTTTTCTTTTTTCACAATCTCACATATCTTATGATGTCCTCTAGAATTTATACCGAATTTCAAACTTTTCCAAGAAATCAACAGTGGATGCGCTGCATGTGAATAACTTTTTTATCAATATATTAGTTTGCGGCAATTGCCGCTAACCTTAAAAAAAAAGATGCATCGCCAATTTCCATTTCATGTCTGTATATAACTCATAATCAGTTTTCATTAAAAACTGACAAACGAAGACCAGTATTTGTCAACAGAGAATAGAGGAGAAAATAAATACTCGTCCATATAAGAATAATAGATATGTTTTTATCTAAGTATGAAAAAATTTGAGTAAATTTTGATCACATTTTGATGTCTGAACTAGAACAATACATGATATTAGCAATACCAGCCCTTTTATACCTGCTTTCATTCTTTATTATATTATATTGCTTATATTTAAAAGTATGATTAAAAATTAGATCAAAAATTTCCATTCTTTTATGTAATTAGATAAAAGCAACAAATTAATAAAAAGCTAATAAAAGGCCACAAAAAATGTGCAGATGTGTGGATGTGTAGATGTGGAGAAAACTAATTAAAGGCCATAAAAATAAAAAGGCTATAAAAAAAAATTGTTAATAATTTTACTATCTTTGCGGATGGCTTAATTAATGAGATGCTAAGATGAAAATACTGATTAAATACCAATAAAATTTATTGAAAGGAGTTTGTTTTGCCAAATCATAAATTTCTTGTATTGCCTTCTGACTGTCCTTCAATAATCTCTAGTGCAAAAATAACCTACCACAAAGTGCTTTATTTTTGTCTTGTTCTATTTTGAAAAGACTTCGTCACTAACACTGCTGATAGAGAGTGCCCAAAAAAAAAAAAAATCCAACAATTAATAATACGAAGTGGATATTAGATTAGTGAGCAAACACCTGCATAGAAAACAAAAACAATATCAAAAGGAAGAGGAGACATTGTCAAAATAAACGATCTATAAAATTGGGTTATATATATAGAGTTCGTAGGCTCGCTTGACTCTCTTGATGTTAAATTACTAATAGATGGATCCCAAAACAAAACATCATATGAACAAATTTTGTGGGCCGAAAGGGTGGGTTAGAAAGTATGAGTTGTATTTGGGCCTTGTACATTTCTAATTGATATTTAGGCCCAACCGCCCAAATATATGTATTTAGATTTGGACTGGAGACAAATTTCTTATATCCTCCTAGTACATAGTTTTTTTATCCTTCTGTGTATATAATTGAATATTATCTTCGACATTTGAACATTTATAAACTTAAATTAGAAAGTCAAAATAAAATATATAATTGAAATGTTAAGAAATAATAAAATTATAAGAAAAAGATTTTTTGACAAATTCATATATGTATTATCAATTATGATAAAGTTTTTATCCATATTTAAGGCTTGATATGGCAAATATCAATTAACCCAAACTTGTAGCATCAGAATTCACTCTCTACTCTTAAGTATCCATTTTTGCTTAAACATTGCAATAACAAACCCAAAAAGGGGCTGCCAAAGGTTTTTTTAACAGAAGTTTTGTTTACGAACTAGTGTATACATTAATGCCTTTGTTAGCAGACCATCATAAATAGATCCTACCAAACATTATGTTACCTTTCTGGATAGAAAAAGGCATTACATAGACAAGGACACACACTCAAGAAAAATACATTGTGGTTCGTACTTGTTTATTAGAGCAAAGCTCTAAGATATATCCAATATCCCTGTCAGTCTAAAATTTATGTCTAAATAAGCCCCAAAATAATGTCTAAATACTCTCAGTATCATCCTCAATACGAGGTCAAAAGCAAAGCAAGTACTGCACTACTTGTACAAGGCAAACACCAAAAAATAAGAAATCGACCTGTTCTGGTAAACCAGTCAGTGCAGAATGATATAGGGACCAAAACCCAAACCAACCACATTAGCATGTAGAGAACTTCAAGACACTCAAAATGGACATGAATTTTACATCATAACATTTTTCTGTGATTTATTAGCTATTTCTAAATTTAGTTTTCTGAAATACAAAAAAACTGTTAAAACTGCATCTTTTACCAGTCTGCTCCTACATTTAAACATCTGTTAAAAATAGCTACAGAATTACAAAAATCCTAAAAATTGGCATGCATGTAGATTAGACTTTCTTCTACATTTCCATAAAAGAAAACAAAAATCTGTTTAGCCAATTGCTGAGAATTAAATTTCAAAGTCTGGTCAGTCTGAAATCTTGAACAGCAGAGGTGTTGATACAAAATTGAGTGAAAACCAATGAAAGAAAATTCATTAAGAACTGATAAAATTCAGTAAGAACCCTGACACGTATTAGAAGGTCTTCTGTAAATTTGAATCATGCTCTTAAGTTCAAAATTAAGAGAAAAATGAATCACATCTGAGGGACAAATCTGGAACACTGTGCTGGTATGCACTGTTACAAAAAAATGGAAAAACTTGTGCTATAGATGCCCTCTGGACCTGAAAGCCGACAGGGAATTCCATGAACCCATCCTAGACATGAACATACAAATCCCAGAAAATCCAGGAAGAATTGAAAATCTAACAAGCTGCCAGCCTTATCAAATTCCTGAGCCAAATAGCCTCCTTGAAACCCAAATCAAAATTAGAAGGAAGCTTGTATAAACCTCCAAAACTCACATCAACCTTGCCCCAGGAACCTCCTTGAAGTGTCTACAAATTCAATTGTAAAAGAATTGAGTATAAGCCATGAAGAACATGAAGGCAGCAGCAACTAGAGCCCCTCGGCCTTTGCCAAAACTAAACAACAAGTCTCTTTTGCCAATTGAATAAAATGAAAGGCCATACTGTAAATTTCTCAATTACCACCCTCTCAGCTACCTGCTATGACTCAAAGCCTATGCTCCCCATGCCAGTACCAAATCGGTACTGAACCGAGAACTTAAAGTCTGAAATGAGCTTAAGGCTTGACCTAAACCCAAATTGACACCACCTGAAGCTTTAATAGCTCAAGGCGATGCCAAACAACCGATCAATTGAAGGAAATAGCAAGGAACTATGAAGGAACCAGTTCAAACTCAATACGGTACCAATAAGTATACACTCAACCAGGACCGCCACTTCTGATGATCGCCGGAGGCCGAGAAGTGGTGAAATATGTTCCTGACACTGAGGCGACTCTAACCATACCCTTCTCCAGTCTTGCCGTGACCGGAGCACCGCCGGAGCTCAAGAACCCCAATGCTAGGATAACCCCTAACCCGCATCAAGCTTAGCACAAAGATTAAAGCAAAATAGAGGTGCATGATCAAAGCGCCAAAAGAAAGATTTGAAAAGGAGCACGGATCTTGACGCGATAACTCAATCCGAGAGTCCATGTTCAAACCTAGCCTAACAGCTCCTGAGGCGCCGGGTCTGCTGGTCAATAGGCCGATGCGAAGCCTCTGCCTGAAATTATGAAAAGACCCTTTTACCCCAAATTTAATTGATTCTCTTCATGAATAAATTATAAATAAAATACACGTGTATTTCTCAAGCATAAGACATGGTCCAAATAAATAAATAAAAGTAACAAACGTATTGTGCATAATATAAAACTTCATGATCGCATATGCATCATAAAACACATATGCACACACACATGTCCAATAGCGAGAACCAATCAAATCCCGTAAGTACATGAGCCCCTCTCTTAGCCCCATTATTCAGTTCACACAGACATAGGCACAAATCCTAGAATGAACGAGGCATTCAGTTTGACTCGGAAAGATCTGCTGATATAATTAACGGCGGAAGCTTGTGCCCGTTGGGAGTTAAACGTCCCCACAATCAATAAACTCTCTCGATAGACCAATTATGGACGGTAGGCACATCGAGGGTGAATCCAAAGGATAGCAGAGAGAAAAGAATGTCCCAAGTTCGATGCCCTCCTCATGACCAATAAATAGAGAGAACTGAGCCCTGAAACATTTCACATAACCGCACCCTCAGTCCAACTTTCTGTGCCCTACATTGTCTCTCTCTCTCTCGAGATAATTAGTGAAAGAGGATTTTTGAAAACACGATTACATATTACCCGAGTTAATAGAAATTTTTAGTTTAGTTTTGGAACGTCCTATCTCCTCTGGCACGAATATTGAAGCCCCAGATTCTAATCAGACGGTATTGGTTATAACTCAAATATTGAATTACTGCAGAAGCTATGGCCCCAAAAACACAACGTTGTTTAGACGTATTAACTGACAAGTGGGGTCGGATATGTGTCGGAGATGTCAGTGTTGCTTTTGTGTACACTAAATAAGGTGGGGATTGGGGAATAATGAATTCATATGACCAGAGTTAAGTTTTCAGTTTAGATCTAGACCGTCCAATTTGCTCAACACCATATTAAAGCGATCCGTTGTATTTTACTTCTATTCCAGGATTTCGCAACCATATAATGAAATCACCATCTCTAATATTTTACTTTCTAAAATTATCTCACCTTCAATATTTTAGAGCATATTTTAATTTATATTATAATGATATATTATGTGAGATGTTTAAGAAATTATAATTTTATTTAAACGTAAAATGTTTCTCAAATTCTTGTGAGTTGCGAAATGTACCCGCTCTGGATCCGGATCCGCCCCGAATCCGAACCAGACCTGATCATCCATAAACAAGTTATGGGTATATATCTACCCGGAACTGAAAGATTGGACCGGAAATATCTATTGGTAGATAGGTATCCAGATCTGGACCCGACCAATTTGAAACAAATAAATATATGAATCGAAATTCGGACCCAAACACTTTTAAAATACGGGTCCAAATATAATAGTATCCGGACCCTACTCGACCCGATAGCACCTCTAAGTTTGACCTGAGAGTCTGGGAACAATTGGTGCGGTGAAAAGAATATTGTTTGGATACTCTCCAATTAGGGGAGTACAGGCTTGGGACGGACGGAATGAAAATGTCTTATTTGGGAGGTAGGATATAGATCGGACGGTAGTAAGAAGGCCTACTGTATCCTAATGACTTCCTCTAAATGGTTTCCCATGATTGTATATATTTGCCATTTTTTATTTATTTATTTATTTTGGCAGTAAGCCCGTAGGCATCATTCATAAAAAACACAGCCTATATCAGCTGAGCCCAAACAAGCCTTGAACCTAATAAATTGGTGGTAGTATGAAGTTGGGAGATCTCAAGAGAGCCCTTGAGGTGTTTGATGAAATGCTTGAGAGAGGTGTGTCACCTGATGTGGTCTGCTACAATCTGTTTATTCACGGGCTATTCAAGAAAGACAAGTCTGACACATCACACAATCCATCACAAAATAAGTTATATGCTGCCTCATTTGTTTTGTTTTTCTATTGATGCACACAGGGCCTCCAAACAGGAAAGTTGGTGGAACAGGCATGAACCCAAGTTCATGCACAAATGTCAACTGAAAATTTTATTTGGTTAACCGAACGGAACAATATAAATATAGCAACCGATTAAAACCGAACCAAAATAAACTTTGGTTTCTTTGAACCATTGTTTAGTTGAGATTGTTTTAAAAGAAGACATTCACAACTCACAAGTTGAGATTAATACACTGTAAACAATAAATTCAGGAAGTTGCGGATGGGGACTTTGGGTCCAGGTCCAAAAATTTTTAACCCAATATAGGAGCACCTTTAGAAAGAGTCAATGCAGTCGGAACACTTCGACCTGAGAAGTTTCGGATTTTTGAAATAAGCGTGCTACAAAACCTTTACAAGGAGAGTTTTTGAAATATGTATTAGTACAAACGAACAAAATGCGTAGAATGTTTTGGAGCACAAGACAGTATAAATAATTTTAATTGAGAAATATAATTTGGCAAGAGAAAATAATGCGTCAATGTACGTGCAAAAATGAGAGAATTCTTTTTTATAAAGGACGCACCATCCATGTCCTAGACACGAATGCAGGTTTAGAAGGAAGGTGCAAGTTAAAATTATTTTTTTAACAAGTATTCCTCAAAATAAGCTAAAGGGTTCCTAAGAATCGCCTGCTAAAAATTTCCTAGATTTGGCTCAATATAATCTTCATATTTTCTTGTGTCAGCAGACGGGAATGGATCATGAGATATAGACGATTTGTTCCGACGAGCGAAATTATTACTTAAAGAATCTTTTGTAAGAAGTATAGTGACTAACTGTTTTTCATGTAATATGTAATATGATTTATAGTCTGTCATCTACATAAGGATCAAGTAGTTAGAAAGTTCATCATATTAAGATTTAAGACAGCTTTGATATGTCCCCTAAATAATTTTTTTGAGCAAAGTCTTCAAAATATCGAATCAGTTTAACTTGTCCAGCTATATATTTCTTTGGATAATATTACAGTTCACTGCATTTTACAGAAATAAAAAATTATCGATGGTCATAGTAAACTAGGTTTGACAGATCAGCTGAACTATCACCTCATAAATATTATTAATATATTCTTCTATGTATAGTATAGAAAAAAAAATTGGCTCTTGCATTTTTTAACTCCATTATTACTGTATAGTATATAGTATAGAAAAAAACAAATTTCATAGAAGTTCATACATGAATTCATTAAAACAGAGGATCGTGCCGCTTGGCAGATGGCATTAGGCCCATAAATAATTTTAAGGGCCTGGTTGTCAAAATAATAGACCGTACGACTTTCAGTTGTAAGAAGCAGTTGCAAGAGGTTAGAGGGATCGATGGTAAATTGAACAGAGCATCTATTCTTCATCCTCCCACTTTGGGCCATACTTTTCATGTCTTGTGATTTATATATAGTCTGTTATTACTTGAAATAAGGATCAAGTAACCGTTTGTTCATCACATTAATGTAGCTTTAATATGTTCACTTGAGCAATGTCTTTAATAATATCGAATAAATTTTTAGTTGTCCGTTTATTTATTTCTTTAGATAATATTATAGTTCACTGCATTTTATCCAAAATGAAAACAAAAAAAATATGTTAGAAAACAAAGATTGATATACTAAATTATTATTATTATTATTATTTGTGTATGTCTGTTAAAGCCGAATTAGTATTCGATCGGTATGCCACCACCATGTCAATACATTAAAGCAGCTTTGATCTGTACATAAGTGTATAAGTGTATATAAGTAAGCGATCAAACGAAAAATTGACATGTGAATACTTGATCACATGGTATATTTACATGGTGATGAACTTATATACGCTTACTTTAATGTGATTAACTTATATACGCTTTGATCTGTTAAACTAATATACGCTAGAAATAAGCATCAAGTAAGCGTATATAAGTTCATCACATTAAAGCGGCTTTGATCTGTCCTTTTGAATGACGTCTTTTATAATATCGAATACATTTAATTTGTCATGTTTTCGATTTCTTTAGATAAGGTTGTATTTCACTGCATTTTATCCGAAATGAAAAATTAACATTATACTAAACCAAGTTTGACATATATATATATATAACATAACTATTATTATTATTATTATTATTACTATTATTATTAATATTATTAGTATTATTATTATTATTATTATTATTATTTGTGCATATCTACTAAAATTTGTAACGCACTACTTTTTAATGGGTAAAAGTCGAATTAACGATAAAAAAGGTCGTATTTCACTACTTATTTGTGCATATCTACTAGCTATAACCTTTCTTGTACCTTCAGTTATATAACTCATACTTGAATATTGCTTAATAAACACTTGAGTATTACATTAATTAATTAGTAACATCTCTTTCACTCATGCTATTGACAAAATTGAACCTTGCAGATTATCACATTATAGGAGGGGGCGGGGGGCTTGTATACACTTTCTGATGATGATTAATATACTTCTATTTAAGAAAAACAATCTCATTTTGGATTTTGTTATCAGTGATTTCTAGAGAGTCCTTTAGTAGATTTAGTTTTTTCCGATAAAAATTTGCAGTTCTGTAGTAGTGCGTGAATCCTTAATTGGGTGGACCATTAAAAACCCTTAGTTGAAGCCTTATCCGATAAACGATGGGCGGTTAAAAATCGAATTAATATTCGAGATGCTATCACCATGTGAGGCACCAAATGATCCATTTACACTTCTAAGTCTAAGAGGCACCAAATGATCCAAATTCTTTCAAAAAAGATTGCTTGATATATAAATCAGCTGCGCAACAAAAAGAACTTCTGGATCCAATTTGTAGCTAGTACTGGCAGCTAGTTTCAGGAAGTGCTAGATTCCTCGATGTAAGAGTTAATTAAATTATATTTCTCAGTGAGAGACTGATCACATGGCTACATTATATAAGCATGAGTAAGAGTGCTTGCACAGTTGCGCAAGAGAGATTAATTAATCAGCACAATAAATTATTGGGAAATCGTAATTATCGACAGATCAAAGATCGGGAACCTGGGGCCTCCGTATTATCTGGGATTCAATTCCAAATAAATATACACAGATGTCAGAGATTAAAAAAATAAAGTAAGTTCGCCGAAGTCAACTGTGTTACTGCTCCATTCTCATTTGACAGCTAACCTTATGGTCTTAATTGCTCGAACTACAACATGCAAATTAGTTGACTTGGTGCGTGGATCGAGAGTTTCATTGATATCAGATTGTCTGCCTGTAGCCTGTTCATCTGCAATTCATTACGGAACACACATACATCATGGAAGGCCACATCAAAATCCAGACATCACCTCTATTGTGACGGACTTGTATTGAATAACGTTTATATTATTTTTTTAAATATAAAAAATTATAGAAATGTTGTTTTTCTTATATCATCTAATATTCCATCAAACATAGTTATTTATTGATCGTTGCAAGTTTCATGCATGATCTTTGATAAATGATGAAATTTGCTTAAAATTTTGCAATTTTTTTTATATATGATATGTATAACGTATAAGTTGCATATTATTTGTCAGATTTAAAAAATATAAGTTATTTTTTACAGTTGTCAAACTAGCTTGTCAAACTAATACATTATTAATGGATCCTAGCTGTATCAATGTGTCTAGTTGAAAGGCACTATCTTACTTTTTTTTGCGATCCAACTTGACTTGATCGAGTCAAAATTAATTGACACAGTGACACAAAGCGGTCGCGTTACAATCTTGCCCATTAAGCTCACGTACCGGTTATGTAATAAAAGAGGAGAATAAAATCACAAATAGAGCAAAACAACAAAACAACAAATATCTATTTCATTTTCTATTCAAACTTCGCTGCCCAACAGGGGTTTCCATACATATTTAAAGAAAAACAAAATTAAAAGCTATCATAAGAAATGCTAACTAATAAATACTATTAATGCTAAATTTTAGTAAACCAACAAAAAATTTAATGCTTATCAAAAACCCATGCAGTCAAAGTAATTAAAACTGTTTAATTGTTTCGAAGACTGCTCATGTAGACTTAGAAGACCATGCCATCATTTAATTGTTTCTTAGAAGACCGCCCATGCCATTATGAAGGATCAAATTTCAAGTTGTACATTGAATTCATTGATCGGACTGGATCTGGTGTGGCCATCGTTTACGTCCGAATTTGAACCAGATATTTCTTCAATAACGCACCGCGTCAGGCTCCCCGGGTTAGTTGAAGCTTGACCTCAAGCATGCATCTTCTTCGTAGTACTTGTAGAGATGACTAACATTGAACTTATTGCAGATATGCAAATCGTCATCGGGTAATTTCACGCGGTAAGTATTTGCTCCAAACTTCTCCAAAATCTCACACAGTCCAAACTTGTATTTTGTCGTATCCTAGTTTTCTTTGTAGAATTCTTTAAAACAATACAATTTCAGATCAAGTACTATTAAATCTTTGTAGTCCTCTTTAAAATTGGATTTTCTACACATGTGTTTCTGCAGCACTGCTCTCGAAATCAACAAACTAGAGTCGGCTTCAATTGTTAATAGTTTGGCACTTGGTTGTAAGAATGGATCATTGTAGTTGGGCCTCAAGGCTTCATTGTTGGTCAAACACAAATGTTTGGTTTGCAACAAAAAATCATATCTAGCATCCATGGACAAAGAATTTTGCTAAATTACCCGTAAGCATCGGGAAATCACCAACAAAGTCTTCTTCAAAGTTTGAAGAGTTCTCAAAGATCTTTGTTTCTGTCTTGAGTTCATCTGTCAAGGTGTTGACTTCACCTTCATCATCGGGCTCTAGAATTTCTTCAACCATGACAAGCCCATCAACAAGCTTATCCGTTTGTTCTAGGCACTCTTTCGCTAGAGTGCTGGCCTTTTGGTCTGTGACCTGTTGGGAACATGTGCTCGGTGGGGTGTGGTGTTGATTGATGAAGCCAAAACATATAGCGAAAATCACTATATTTTCTTCCGAAAAATGGCCAAAAGCGAATGCAAAGTAGCAATTTTCCCAATTTATTTACCGCAAATGTGTTTTTAGGTCTTTTTGGCAGGTTTTTGAGAAAATTGCGTATTTAGGCCAAAAACAGAGCGAAACTATTATATTTAGGCGATTTCTGAATATAGCGTAAAAAAAAAAAACAGGGCATCACATGGAGCATGCAACATCTCACACGAAGTGCACAACATGCAAAATGGTGAAATTACAAGAAAATCTGCTAAGTCAGGAAGTTGTGCGACCTCCTCTATGCCTCATGCGGCATAACCTAAGGCCACACGATCCGTGGACTGTTTCCTGTGGATCAGATCATCCACCGTTGGTGCTATTTTCAGCAGAGATCTTCTAGGAGGATGCGATTGCTTCAGAACCAAGCTATCATAGCTATGTTTGACTTCATCTATCCAAACTTGGAGTGCACTCCAAGTTTCCTCCACCTCCACTACTTCTACTACATCTCTCATATTAGGAAAGCTATAAATACACCTCTTGTAATAGGATTTAATGCGTGTGATTAATTGTATTAAGTCCAAAGAATCAAGTTAGCAATTCTCATTGCTAGGTTAGGTTAGAGAGTACTTAGAGAGAGAAGGGTAGCCATCAGAAGCCAACCAGGAAAATAATGCATCATCTAAGGAGGCAGAGGTTCATCTATCTTTAATTGGGTTATAATTTATGTTCTCTCTATTTTATTCCTTTTATGTTGTTGTGGCCATGAGAAGCTAAACTTTTCATCTCTAGATTGAGGGTTTATGTTGATGTTTTGTTAATTATGTTTTAGTATATGTTTATGTTTTGTTTATGTTGATTTGAGTTTTTTTATTATTTAATTTCATTTTTATTAAGTCCTTGCATACATAGTTCTGTCTACTATGCCGGTAATCCTCCACATACCAATAGGTGTTTAGTCATTATATCCTGGTGTGAGTAGGATAATGCATATAAGTACAGTAGGCACTTCGGCTAACGAGGCTTGGCAGCGGTTCAAAGAATAGGGTTAGAATCTAGTAGGCTCCCTTGACAGGATAGCGTAAATTGTACATTTAGATTATATTAGGAAACACATAGATTAGGTAGGGCCTTTGGGATACTAAATTTAAAGAAAAATAAAATTAAAAGCTATCATAGGAAATGCTAACTAATAAATACTATTAATACTAAATTTTAGTAAACCAACAAAAGTTTTAATGCTTATGAAAAACCCATGCAGTTAAAGTAATTAAAACTATTTAATTGTTTAGAAGACCGCTCATGTAGACTTAGAAGACCATGCCATCATTTAATTGTTTCTTAGAAGACCGCCCATGCCATTATGAAGGATCAAATTTCAAGTTGTACATTCAATTCATTGATCGGACTGAATCTGGTGTGGCCATCGTTTACGTTCGAATCTAAAACAGATATTTCTTCAATACGCACTGCGTCACACAGATCCGACCAAATAGGCTGAAAATTATAACCCCGTACCGACTCATTTACCATAGGTCCGGATAGAACCGGGTTGAATATTGATGTTCCTAATGGATCCCCACCCTTTTTTATTAAAGATCGCTGGTCTGATTGAATTAATGGTTTATAAAAGGCATATTTCCATGTAAAACTAATTTAGAAGTTTGGAGAAGTGTTTAATTAGAAGAGCTGAACCAAACAGATATTTCCTTGTATGCAGGATATTTTTGCTGGAAGCATAGTCATAAATGAGAGAACAATTGTTTTATGAAAAAAAAAAACTGAAATATTTTAAATTATTTTTACCGAAGGAAAAGATTATGAATCCAGTGCAGCTAGTATAGTACATTTATTTTTCTTAATTATGTCTTGTTTACAGCAAGTTACTTGATTTTAAAATTAACATGATTAAAAATGCGATGCACTTTGGTTAGTGCAAATGATATATACAATCTTTTTCATAGAAAGAGAAAAAAACATAAAAGTCTAGCATTTCAAATTTTAATATTCGTATAGAACATTCCATCTTGATTTCGAACCAACAACAGATTTCGAACCAAAGACTACTTTTTACTTTTAGAAAAATACGAAGGTTTTGCACAATCTGAAATAATTAAACCACACAATCTGAAATCGGAATAAACCACACAAAAATATGTAACTTTTTGACAATGGATAGATCGGAAGATATCATTTTGGTCAAACCACTGCATGCAATCCTGAACGATTTTTTTTCATAGCATTTAAAAAATAATAAAATAAATCAATAGGCTTGATTGTTAAAAATATTAAAATATAGCATCGTAATTGGTTATATGACCTGCATTATTTCAAAGAAACCATATTAACAAAATTTGATTTCTGTAAGAATAATCTACTATTTGTTTGTCGAATTTAAACTTCAGCCAAATTCTCTCTATATATCCACTCGAGCTGCTCTAGCAATCATCCCCGCGAACAAAGCTAATGCACTTTCAACCCCCCCACCAACACACACACACAGAAGAGACCCAAAAAAAAGAAAAAAAAAACAGACAGACAAACACTTCCAACAATCGAAAATACATGGCAGAGGCAGCTGTGGGCTATGTGTTGGAAAAGCTTGCTGATGCCTTACTGAAGAAAGCTCAGGAAGTGCACGCTGTGGGTGGGCAGATCGAGCAGATGCAGAAGGAGCTTCGCTTGGTCCAAGCTTTGCTAAGAGATGCCGATTCCAAGCAGAATAGAGATGAATTGGTAAAAGAGTGGCTTAACCAGGTCAGAAACATGGCGCATAGAATAGAAGATGTGATAGATACCTTCCTGGTTGAGATTGAAGGAAACCGTTCCCGCTGGTTCAACAAAATTCCTAGGGGGTTAAGAAAACCCTACAAAATGAACAAGCTTGCTGGTGAGCTCAAAAATATCACACAGGAACTAACAATGATTTACCGACGCCGAACCGAGTTAGGAATCACGGTTCTTGGTGCTGGTAGTAAAGAAAATGATCACCTAACTTTTAGGCTGACAGAAACTTCCATTCATGTTGATGATTCCGAAGTTGTTGGCTTTGAGGCTGATAAGCGCAACATTATCGAGCAGCTTCTTGATAGCAGCATTTCAAGGCGCACGGTGCTTTCAATTGTGGGTACTGGCGGCCTGGGCAAGACCACCCTGGCCCAAAAAGTATACAAAAGGTGCATGTCCTCTCTTCTAAAACCATGAATTTGTATAAAGTGCGTATTTTTTTTGTGGAACAATTTATTACAAGAAAATTGCTAAATCCGAAACCAACTATAGTTTTAAAAAGTCAGGGAGATTTTGTTTTCTTTTCTTTGTTTACATTTTTCTTTTCTTTTCTCAAGAACTGAATTACTTAAATATTTCTTTGATCTAATCAGGTATGGAATATGGAGATTTTGTCTAGAATAATTCATCACTATAAGCAACAAATTACTTTGTATATAATTGTTACCTATAGCAACCTGATACGTTAACGGTGAACAAAATCCAGCCTGTCTGTTTAACAGAAACTTATGTAATATATGAGATAAATTCATGACAATGGGTTATGTAGCGGGATTTCTTTGTAGTTTAAGCGGATCGAGCAAATTATATTCTGTTGATTTGAAAACATGCACGTAAATTCATTGAAATGTCACTCAACTACACCCAATAATATATGATTGAGAACTTACAAAATGAGCTTCTCGTTTTGGTTTATAGAACTTACAAGATGGTAAGAATTAAGAACTCCAAATGTTGTTAGCTTCAAGGTAATTTATGCACAAAGAAGTGGTTCAAATATTCTTATTTCTTAACGATATGTAAATTTGTTAAAAATGTGGTCGCAATTTTCTTTACAATACAAATAATCAATCAAGTAGTCATGGATCAGACCGGCCTCCAATTGAACCTTCCTTTTTGTTAAAATTCTCTTTGTAATGACTTTTTTTTTATGTAACACTTTCCTTTTTGTACCACAGTGCCGAGTTGGAGGGGCACTTCCATTGTCGCACATGGCTGTCGATTTCTCAAAAGTTCAGTTTAAATGATCTCTTGAGAAAAATTCTTTACTCAATTGAACCTGAAATCAGAAAACAAAGTCCACCCTTGACAGCTGAGGATGTACTGGTGCAGCTTGAGAGCTCCCTGAGACACAAAAGGTACTTAATTATCCTAGATGATGTGTGGACGACTGATCTTTGGGAGGAACTGAAAAAAACAATACCTGATCCAAACAATATGAGCCACACAATAATTACCACCAGATTTGTTGATGTTGCTCTCGCAGCAGATTGCAATACAAAACCGTATGAACTACGTTACCTAAATGACAATGAGAGTCTAGCTCTCCTCTTCAGAAAGGCTTTCCAACAACATATAGAACCTATGAATTACCCTCCTGAACTCTTAAAAGTTGCCGAAAAATTAACAAAAAAATGTGGTGGGCTACCCTTGGCATTAGTTGTGCTAGGCGGTATCCTGTCAAAGAGAGAACGCAACTACACTGCCTGGAGTACAAAGGAGGAGTCGATGGATTGGCACGACGAAGATGGGAAGAAATGCTTGCAGATCCTAGCCATGAGTTATGAAGACTTGCCTTACAAACTCAAATCATGTTTTCTTTATTTTGCTTCTTTCCCGGAAGATTATGAGATTTCGGGAAAGCACATTACAAGAATGTGGGTGGCTGAAGGATTCGTACCGAAAGATGGAGGTGGAACAATAGAGGACAGAGCTGAGAAATGCCTTGAAGAGCTAGTGCAAAGGTACATCCCTTTTCAGTTCTATTTTTTAAGCTACTTATCAGCTGGTATAAAAGAAGTCCTGTTGTGTTTTTGGCCCAGCCCAGTCTCATCACATTTCGACCAAATTTGTAACTCATTGAAAATTCCTCTCTAAATTCAATCAGTGCCCGGTACAAACATGATCTCCTTTTTACCTACTTAATTCCACCATTCTCACAAGGTTAAAAAAAAAATTCCAATGATAATACCAAGCAAATTTTATTTTATATAAGAATATTTGCATGAAATTTAGTATCTTTTAATTCATAAAGGTCAAGTATTGTTCTCATAGAAATACTTTGTTAGAAATTATTTCTCAACTCCAAAAATATACATTAGTGTTTGACAATTTCTAGAAATAAGAATTTTCGATCTCAGTGCAACTAAACAACAATTTCCGTATGCATCCACGACTCCATGTTTAAAAGAAATAAGAATGGAGTTAGACAGTGTAGAAGTTATTTTACGAAAAGCTTTCCAATGATCAATTTAATATATTTTTTTAAATAGACTATATTAATTCAAACAAATATGTTGGTGCTAAGCAATTAGTTATTATCTCTTAATACATAGTTAGATATTTATTAACATTTAGTTATATATTACAAAAGAGGAGGTTTCAAATGGCTCCATTTTTTGTGCCTCCACCATGCATCTATTTTTAAAATCTTAATAAGTCAAAATTTAAATCATAAACATCAAAATAAAACCGTTAGATGTGATTTATGTCATTTTCTTTATGTGTTCAAAAAATATTATCACATTTTGATTTTTTTTTTATGTAAATCAATAAGTTGAAAAGTCAACGTTTAGAAATTATCCACATTAGTACATTTTTACAATCTCTTGATGACAACCAAGACAAAGTTGAAATGTCATAAAAATTTTACATGTACATAGATAAAATGATGTAGATCATATCCAACGGTTTTATTTTGACTTTTAAGTTTAAATTTTGATTTATTAAAGTTTTTTAAAATAGAGATATGATGGAGGCACAAAAAATGAAGACATTTGAACTCTTCTCATTATAGAATCTGTAGTGTGCAGAACAGACCATGTTGAACAAGAAACAATTCGATACTGAACATTTTCATTTTTTTTTCTCTTGCAAGTACAACTTAATGTTATTTATTGGTCCTTACCAAGTGTGCGTATAAATAATTCACGATGGCAGTTTTGGAATGTGTGTGGGGAACACCAAATGGTAACAATTATTGTAGTTGACCTTGTGAAGGATTCCGAAAGATTAGTCATACTAAGTAATTATGCAAGCAGATACTTCTTTATATCTGTATATATATATATATATATATATCTTTGTTGCATCCTTGTGCCACTTGGCGAGATTATAATTAGTGTTCTCAGTATGTAGATAGTTCTGGTCCTCGCTGAAAGATATTAAAAAATAAGTTTTACTTCAGAAAAGGACAGCAATATATTTTTTTTAGCAGCTATTTTTCGCGACTTACATATATCATCGTTAATTGTTTTGTGGAAACTCAATAACAAACTTTTAGGCAACAAATTATTTGTTACAAAAAAAATAAAAAGTTGATATTTTGTTCTTGTTTGTCAATGTTTCACAGAATTAGATATAACGTTGCATGATTGCCATGAACATTCATGGTTATTATAAGTTTGATATTGACATATGTTGATATGGAGCATGCGTAAGGTACTGTATGCAAGAGTCAATGACAGGTGTGGCACTTAAGCTTCCCTTTGTCTACACCAATATTTTTTTACTAATATTTTTTTGAAAAATTACAATATTATATTCAAAGTTTAACTCGAAACTACAGTAAGAATTGAAATTCAATGAGCAACGAGGAAGAGAACTGCATACATACTAACATAAATTTATTGGCTTACAAAATTAAGTATTAAAATTGATAAGGACAACACCTACCTGTGCAATAACAACCTGCTTAGTTCACAGGGAATAGCAATAAATAAAAAAAAAAAATTTAATTCTCATATTTGGTTGATCTTGTCTTCTTCAGTTACAATATAATTTGAAGAGTACAAAATAAAATCAGGGAATAACAACCTGCTTACTTCACAGGGAATAGCAATAAATAAAAAAGTTTTTTTTTTAATTCTCATATTTGATTGATCTTGTCTTCTTCAGTTACAATATAATTTGAAGAGTACAAAAATAAAATCTCTAGAAGATTACAGTGAGTTATAAAAATAATGATCTTACTCGTCTATAAATTATTTTTCAATCAGATAAGAACTATTGATGAAATTTTCTTTCTCTTGTCTTACCACTTTTTGTCTGCCCTTCATCCAAATAAGACATAATAGTAAATCTAGAAATTATTTTGTCGCCAGTTTTTTATCTTCTAAATTCCAATATACATAAATGATACTTTCATCTGAATTTCGAACATGCAACTTTCCACATGGCATTGCCTTTTGTCAGTAGGCTAAAAGCCGGTTTTGGTGTCTAACCACAAGTCAGTTTTAGTCAGTTCAGTGCAAATCACATGTTGTTTTAACAACGTATTTTTTACATTACGTGCAACGGTGAAGCAAGAGGAATTTTTTATTATCATCGTACTGCGCTTGCTTGAAAAAGGAGGCTAATAAAGCAGAATAAAGAGCATCTTCCACTTGTAAAATTTGCTTAATATTCCATAAAACCCTATTTAAATCGTAAATTGGTAAATGAAGCCTAATATCACCCACCGTGATTAATGAGTTGTGAATTACTTTAAAAGTCATATTTTTGTATATATTCTTTTGAATCGAAAAATTAACATAAAAGTTAGCAAAATAAAATATAAAGTAAAAACCATACGATAAAAATACAAAAGTCATTACTTTTAGGAATTTTATTTTTACAATACAATCTCGAACAGAGTTTCTAGTGGACAAGTTATTGCTATTTTAATACTAGAACTGAAAACTTTAAAATTAGAAAATTTATTTAAATTAAGCATAGTAGTAACATTATTCTCAATGCTTCTATTAAAGTCTTCATTTTCATTCACTACATCGTTTTCTTGAGTGGCTAAATCTCATCATCAAATAGCTAAATGTTAGTTTTTCTTTAAATTATCTAAACAATTAGATAGCAGAGAAAACTTTTGTTCAAAATTTTTGAGTTATCTACTAATTTTAACAACATAAGAATATTGTAGAAAAAATTAACATCATTTGGTCCTGTCAATATAATTACAAACAATTAAATTTTTTTATTTGAAATAAAAGCTAATATTGTATTTTTTTTGTTATTGCAAATTATACTTTTCTCATTGTATTTCATTATCCTACGAAACATATTCAAGAAAAAATATTTTCCCTTGGATTGTACTATATTGTCAGACTATCAAACATAAAAATTCAAATATACGTGTCTACAAAACTTCATTAAAAATAAAACTTCCGTACATATTTAATAGAGAGAAATTTTGAAGCAAAGGGAAACATGTTTGAATAATTAAACTGATTGAAAAATTTAAATTTATCTTTATTGAGGTGGAACTTGAAAACTTGGGATATAAATCTGCTGTTATTCCAAAGGGATTTCAAGTACCATGTTATTCCTATCTCAAACATTCAAAGTTTTTAATGCACGAATCTCAAAGAAAAAAAAATTCGTGCTCAAATCTCGACAAAAGTCAACGGCTGGAATCGGAATAACAGAGTCCTGTTATCCCTTTGGAATAACAGAAGATTTATTTCCGGACTTGTAATAACCTCTATCAAAAAGAGAAAATAAGCACGAAGTTCCAAGTAGCAATTTTCTGTGCTGAGCCGGAAAGGCCAACCAGGGTTTTTTTGCCTTTTACTTCGAAATTAAGTTTAATGAGGTGTTAATTAAAGATGGTCAAAGCAGTTATTTTTAAAAATTTCTCTCATGGACTATAACGTGTCCCGTAAAGACATGGTATACCAACAAAACTTAATTTAGCATTTAGGAGAGCATTAGTATAAGTTGTCCGGTAAAGACATGGAGTACAACAACGACGTACAGTACGGATCCTACCGACAAAAAAGAGGATAGCGCTTATTCTTAATTAATTGCTTCACTGTCAAGCAATACTAACATTCTTAATTTTATCCATTTAGAAAAAAATATAATGCCACTACAATAGATCGACTCAAAACAAATTTATATGCAACAGCCGAGTAAGAATTTTTTAAAAATAACTTCAGCATTTCAAGTTGCCTGAATATATTTTATATTTTTATCACCGCACCATGGATTATCCAAGTGGGACATCCTTAAGAAGTACCTACCAATATAGCGGAGCATTCATCATTTATATAATTTTTCTTTTGACAAAAGATATAGCTGAGCGTTCATTACTTTTCATTTTAATTTGACTTAAGAAATACCTACTTATTCATAAACAAATATTTCTCTTCTTCTTTGATGTCAATTTGTCTGAAAAATATTGTTGTAGGTGCTTGATTAAAGTTACTAAAAAATCTTGGAACGGCAACTGCAAATACTGTAGTATGCATGATCTTCTACGGGACCTAGCTATCAGCAAATCCAAGGAGGAGAACTTCTTCATCGTATTCTCCAAAGCAGAAGAAGATGTTAACCAGCTAGCTGCTATAAAGCCGCGCCGTGCAGCACTGCAATCTTGCACGCTCAAAAAGGATGGTGTTTATTCAGAAAACACTCGTTCTTTACTCTGTTTTGGTTTTAACGAATTTTCATCAGATGATTGTGGCTTTAGCAAACTAAATTATAGTGGCTTTAGACTACTTAGAGTGTTAACCTTGGAGCGTGTCGATATGAGAGAATTTTCTCGGAGACAATGGCCGAAGGGCTTGATACACTTGAGGTATTTGGGTTTAAGAGGCTGCAATATTCCACATGATATGTTTAAGAAATTTTCCTTCTATAATCTAGAAACCATTGATTTAAAGGAATCGGAAATAGCAATTAACGAAAAAACTGTAGCAACAATAGATTTGTGTGATGTCATAATCCCAAATCTAAGACATGTATATGGTGGTGATTTCTATTTACCATTAAAATGGGATCAGCATACAAATCTACAAACAGTAAATGTGCAGATACAGATAGAATTAGTTGTTCAATTAGGATGTTGTACCAGCTTGCGTACATTAGGGATTTTCTTTGCCATGAATCTAGATAATGAAAGGGCTCTAAAAGTGTGGGAAAACCTCAAGAGTGTGCTGAGAAGGACAGAACAGTTGGTCTACCTCCGTATTGGAGCAGAGGGGTTGCTACCGTTTGGTGGTACAACAGACTTACCTTGTCATGGCAGGATACTAAAACTATATCTCATGGGAAAGTGGGGAAGAAATATATGTGTTCCAAGTGTTGAGATGTTCCCAACAAACATCACCAAATTGACGCTCATATGGTCTGAGCTTAAGGAAGATCCAATACCCATATTGGAGAGGCTGCAAAGCCTCAGGATACTCCATTTATTTGCTTATTCATATATGGGAGCAGAGATGATCTGTTCAACCGGAGGGTTTCCTAACCTCGAAAAACTGCGGCTTGTACTTCTGGTAAATCTATGTCATTGGGACATAAAAGAGGGAGCTATGCCCATCCTTACTCACCTTGAAATTAACAATTGTAAGATGCTGCACACACTTCCCGAGCTACAAAAGGTGCGGACTCTTCAAGAGCTACTAGTAGGTGACCCCTCACGTGAGCTACGCAAATCTATGCAAGGAAAAGATCTACACAAATTTGAGCATATCCCATCTGTGTGTATAAGGTGAGATCTCATGCTTCTTTAGTTGTAAAATTTCTTTACAGTTTCCTAGTCTTGATTTGCTATTCATATACTTAGCGTAGCTGCAAGGCTTTTTTTTTTATTATCAGCTCTTTTTTATTCTTTTCACTGTAATTTAACTACTCTTAATTATTGTATGGATTATGTTGAGCAGGCCGGACAACTAACAATAAAAAGAGACTACACGGAAAAATACAAGAAGAAGACATCACATAAAATAATACATATTCTCCCTCTGCTTAGAGACGAACGGTCAGATTTCAGTCTCATTATAATTTTATTAGTTCCCTTTTTTCATAATTGCTAGGTTTAATTTTCTATTGTTAACTATGTACTTTCAGTGTTTATAATTGTAATTGTACTCATTGCATGGATTTAAATTGGGTCGGATTGTTGTGATTTACTTCATTTATTAACATTATATATTTATATGTGGGTTTTTTCCTAGTTGTGAATATTTGATATTTGTAACATTAGATAAATATTTGATGCACAGTATGACCTGAACAATCGAAATTTTTTCGAATATTTCTCTCTTTTAATTGAATGGACGGAATATATATATTTATATATGGATTTTTTCCTAGTGTTTCTAATATTTCTCTCTTCTTGCGAATAATATGCCAAACGAAATCTCATATTTTTCAATAGATCAGGCGATGAGAGTCAAATCACTTCAACTCATCTCCAGCACACATATTTTTTTTTCGAATATATGTCTATCTACACAAAAAAAAACAACGCATTAATCGTAGAGTAGACGTACTTTTTTGAAATTTCATATTTTACGTGTTTATTAAAAGAGAGAAAGCAATTGCATCTGATGAAGAAACTAATAGATTTTTTTTTTTGCCTATTTCTCTTTTTTAGATTGTATTGTATTAAAATAATATCTCTAATTTTAAATGTTTCACAATTCTATACATAATTTTTAAACATATTTATTTATAACTATATCTAAATACATACCGTCCACGTCATACTGTGCATCAAATGTTTTTATTTTGCATAAATGAGTGAAACAAACGAGAGACTTCACATACAATTATATATTCTTTTCGATAAGCACACTTAATTATTTTAGAACCTAATTAATATTTTATAAATTTGCATTTAACTACTACGTACCTAGATGTTAAAAATTTCTAGTACACATGAAGGAACCAACAGATCACTAGATTCTTTCTACCACATACCAATTCCAAGATTTTCAAAGATATAATTACTCAAAGATAAAAGAGGTGTGCTTATGGTGGGGCCCACACGTTGCACTCGAATGCCTTTTAGATTCTTAACTCATGGAAAGAGATGCTTGCGGTGTCTCAAAACTCAAAGTGGAGGTTTCTGTTCTTCCCACCATTTTTTCTCCGGATCATCTTCATCTCTGCTCCTGTGCTTCACTGTGTACATATATTTTTCACTATAAAAGTCAATTATTACAAAAGAAAATTCCTATAATTGGTTTAGTTGTTGTAACTTTATACATGATATATTCCGTACAAACTCTTTCCTTTTAAACATCACAAAATTATTGTTTATTGATTCATTTTTTCATATGATGGTATAATATATATCTCTACAAGTGTTAATATAATTATAAATCAATGAATTTTATTTTAAATTACCTCCCATATTTATAGAGAGGCTGAGCACAGGCGGATTTAAAGAGGCTCATGGATGACTAAGTTTTCTCTATAGTTAAAAAAAGTTGTAATATCTTATTTAATTTCTGCTATTATGGAACTGGGTCCGTATTGGCAGTGAGAGAAATATTTTTGTCAGATCTAAACCGAGTCTATTGAGATTATGGCGGGTTCGCCCGCAGTGCTCTGTGCAGGGGAAAGGAAAGCGACTCGTGTCCGTGCTGCTGTCGTTAGATTTCCTGTGAACAATCTGTTACAATCTCTGTGCGGGTCTTAGAATCTGTAAGGAACTCTTAGTATTTTAGTAACACCCAACAAGATTTTTGAATCATATTCGCATTAAACTTTTATCACCTTCTCAAATATTTTTGAATTTGACAAGTTATGCAAATTATATGTTATCATCCCGTGTTATTTGTATTATAAATACAACAAATTATTATCAAATTAAATTTGTATTATGTAATACTCATAAATTTAAGATCTTAGCAGATTAGAAACTTATTACTATTACATAAGTAACACTTGATTGTTCATACTACAGAGCATACATGTTATCAAAAAGACTTTGGCTGACTCCATTTATATCGATATTGCGGCATGTTATCCGGACGATTGCGTATAAAGACAGTAATTGAGAAATCAAAATGGTAATTATCTTCCGCGTGATTATCCAATGGCAGGCGTGAAAATTATGTGTAACTTTAGATAACTATTACATTTTTCAATATTACTCAGCAAGGTGATATGACATTTAATGTTACATTAATTATCGTTAGTTCCACTTAATAAACAAAGTGAAAGAAAAACAATGAATTTTTGTAGCTTTTATTGGATGCAACTATTAATTTATACTTTAATTGTCTAGCATATATAGTTACTATTTTTAGTATAGTAGTGGTAAATCTATAAAAAAAGAAAAAATAGCAACTCTGTAGATTTGGATATAGCATAGATTCGTAGTTAGGATGGAAATAGATTTGATAAAAGAAAAATAGATCTCTAGTTGGGAATTGGGATGAAATAACTATTTTCATAAAAACATAATTATTTTTAGGAATTATAAAACTTGGCAGGCATAACTTAATATTTGTCTGATAAAATCAGATTTAAAAATCCTGCCGATTTCCATTTGAAATAACAAATTTTTAAATTTTGTGAATATTTGGATGATTCTTATCTAGATTTGTACTGATTAGGCAGTAAATGAAGTGTAGTAACCAGTAAGTAACACAAATATGAATTAATTAAGCAGTGATGTAGAGGCACAGAAGATCCGGGAGCCCTGTGGTTAATGAACCCGCACGTCACTACCACCATCTCCAAAGTGGGCCCCACCACCGGGAATTTTTTATTGGTAGAAATTAATGAAAAAGAAGCGAGGGAAATAGAAAGAGTACATGAATTGTAATATTGGTAGAAAGACCGGTAAAATTCTTACCGGTCTAAAAGTTTTTTTTTCTTTCATTTTTCTAGTAACATATAATTTGTTTTATAAAAATAGATAGAGTATCTTAAAATTTAGATATAATAGAAACATTATATCTATTTTTGAATTTTTTTTCATATTTTACTAAAAATATAATATAAGAATTCCCTCCATCTATACATCAGATTTTTAAAAAAAGAAAAACTAAGTTTGGACCGGTAGAATTCCTACCGGTCCAAACTTTTTAATATTTTAGACCGATAAAAATTTTACCGGTCTTTCTACCAATATTACAACTCATGTACTCTTTCTATTTCCCTCGCTTCTTTTTCGTTAATTTCTACCAATAAAAAATTCCCCCCACCACCTCCTCCAAAAGTGAAGGAAAAAGAAATATACGCTTTCTTACGTATTGACTATTGTAGTATTGTACTGCAGTCTACAGTCCATAGGCAACATCAGTAGACTAGTAGAGTAAGAGTTTCTCCCTCTCCCTCCGTCTCTCCTCAATGGACCAATTTTGACTTCATGCAGCGCACTAATCATATGCGCTGTACTGATTCTACAGTCAGTTCGCTGCATGAAGTGAAAACTACTCCGTTAAAATATTTACTCTCTATCTAAAGCTAGTGGGTCCCACCACATCTTTCTGTCTCGTCTTCACTTTGGATCCGTATTCTCTGCATTAAAGAATTTTTTGAGTTAATGAATTTTAACCGTCTGATTTTAAACAGAGTCAATCTGGCTCGTGCCTATAACATAGGGGTCCTTTAATTTTAGTGCAGATTTAGTTCGCAATAATTTTAAAATAAATTGGGTGGTCTAAATGCATTAACTCAAAAGATTCTCCTATGAGTTACCGCAGAGGATACGGATTCCTTCACTTTTCACCTCCATCTTTATGACGAATTCGGATACTCAGCAGTAACACAAATTTTGAGTTTAGATCCAGACCCACGGGGCTCTTTAATATTAGTGGCAGAGCAGATCGAACAGTTTGTATCCAAAAGCAAAATTTAAGCTACTGTAGGTAGGCGATTTGAATTCTCTTCTCAAATCTCTATTTCTCCCCTCTCCATCTCCATTTTTTATTCATTCACCCCCTGAAAAAATAATAAAATATCTCTCTCACCTCTTACATGCTTTTATTTTAAAGTGTTATTTTTCACAACTATTATATTTCAGGTTTGATTACTTTATATTAATTTTTTTTTATCATAGAGGTGTTTCAGTATATCAAACAAATTATCATATAAATATAATTTTTTAATTAATGGTATCCTTTTATCAGCTCCATTATTCCTTTAAATATTTTTTGAAGGTTGGAGGCTGAAAGCCCACCAACGTTTTGTATTAATAAGAAAAATATTTACAAGCTTCCTTTAAATTTTTAGATTCCGCCTTAATGAAATTGTCCAATAAATCTAGTCCTATATTCCAAAAGAACCAGTTCAATTCCATTTTCCTTGTCCTTTTTCTTTTTAAACATCCGCCGCCCAGCTGGGAGTCGCGACAAGAACAACACCCTCGTATCCATCCGTCGTTATGTCAACTTACGTCGCCAACAAAAACAAAAAGGAAAAATAGTTAGTTACAAATCTCAAAAACCGGTTATTTAATTTAAACGCGCTGATCTATAATTGGTTTAATTAAACAATCATTTAAATTATGTATGTATATTTAACCAGCGATAGCACTTGGGCCAAGGTTTTTTGTAAATCAAGTCACACATTATTCACACAATTCAAATGCTTGCCGTTAAATATGCCTCATAATTTTACACATTATTCACACATTATTCACACACAATCTCATAATTTTACAAATCAAATTCGAACCTCAGACCCACTACCCGTTAAATATGCCTCATAATTCAATACCCGATTCGAAATCCAATATAACCATACAAAAAAACACATAAAAAATACATATTACAGAGAACTCTAATTACCTAATAGCGATCAATTCAGAATCAATGGTAACCAAACTGGTAACCGGAACTCTAATCCTACGCGACGTAGTCAAAATTGTAATGAAATATAAAATTGAGTAATATCAATATCAGAATTTTTATCAAAATATTTCTTCTCATTTTTCTTTTTCTTCTCTCTTATTTTTCACACTTTTTCTTCGGTTTTGCTCTTTTCATTTTCTTCACTATTTTTTTTATCCTAATTCAATAAAGGGAGATAATGACCCATTATAAGGGGGTTTTTAACGGTGGTCAAATTAAAAGTGCAAGACATACATGGGCCGCGTGGCCTTAGTGCCACGTTGTCAATTTCTTTTTTATAATTTAAACCTTGAACTTTATAAATATTGTATAAAGATCAAAAATAATTTCAGAAAAAATATTATATTTAGCGGATGTTACACATTCAACAGCACCAAAGCCCAAAGGCCCAAAGGGCAAAGGCCCATGTCCAAATCAAGTTCCATTTCCCCTTTTTAATTTTCAGCCGAGATTAAGACCCAGCCATTTTGCCAATTACTTCCTGTGCTGGAGAGGGGTTCATTGTTAGAGGGGTATTATGGGAAGAGAGAGTGTGGCGCTATTTGTTTGGCATTTGTCGAGAAAGAGGATTTCTGAAAACACGAATTCATATTACCTGAGTTAACAGAAATTTTGAGTTTAGTTTTGGAACATCCGATCTGCTCTGGCACGAATATTAAAGGCTCGGATTCTGATCAGACGGTCCTGATTGTAAATTAAATTTTGAATTACTACAGAGGTTATGGGCCCAGAAAGCACAGCGTTGTTTAGACTCATTAACTGAGAAGTGGGATCAGATATGTGTGACACATATGATCAGAGTTAACTCAAGTTTTCAGTTTTGATATATCCGAAACATCCAATTTTCTTCAACAGTCAACACCATGTTAACTCGATCCGGTGTATTTTACTTCGAATCAGATTAGTCAGATCTATTATCAAAATTTGAGGTACTTTAGAGAAACCGGACACGTGAATAATTGGCAAGAGACGAAAAAAAAGAAAGTTTGAGCTGAAGAGTCTGGGAACAATTGGTGCGGTGAAAAGAATATTGTTTGGATACTCTTCAATTAGGGGTCTACAGGCTTGGGAAGGACGGAATGAAGAAGTCTTATTTGGGAGGTTGGATATAGATCGGACGGTAGTAAGAAGGCCTACTGTATCCTAACGACTTCCTCTGAATGGTTTCCTTGATTGTATATAGTTGCCATTTTTCTTTATTTATTTATTTATTTTGGCAGTAAGCCCGTAGGCATCGTTCATTAAAAACGCAGCCCATATCACCTGAGCCCAAACAAGCGAGATATTATCAGATTCACATCTTGTGTCCCCCAAATCCCCAATCCATCCAGCCCTTAAAAAAAAAAACAATGCACAATGCACCTAGCTCGATCTGGGTTTGAACCTAATTTTGTCACCTACATCACGGTCATTGGTGGTACTATGAAGTTGGGAGATCTCAAGAGAGCCCTTGAGATGTTTGATGAAATGCTTGAGAGAGGTGTGTCACCTGATGTGGTCTGCTACAATCTGTTTATTCACGGGCTATTCAAGAAAGACAAGTCTGACACATCACACAATCCATCACAAAATCAGTGATCTGTTGCCTCATTTGTTTTGTTTTTCTCATAAATGCATACACGGCCTCGCAAACAGGAAAGTTGGTGCAACAAGCATGAACCCAAAAAGTTTACGCACACATGTCATCTTTACTTTCATACTTGAATCTTGCCGCAAGGTACATAATATACATTTTATTTGGTACCCTGGTAGGGGTGATCATCGGTTCGGTTCGGTTAGAACGGAAATAAAATAGGCAGAACAAATTTTATACGGTTAACCGAACAGACCAATATAAATATAGCAACCGATGAAAACCCAACTAAAATAAACTGAACAAACCGAACTTGAGATTGTTTTAAAACAAGACATTCAAAACTCACAAGTTGAGATTAATACACTGTAAACAATAAATTCAGCAATAATATGAAATATTGTACCACCCATGTACCACTGTAAAGATGAAACTCACAAGTTGAAATTAATACACAGTTGATTAAACAGCTGCCAATATATATATATATATATATATATTATTGATAAAACAACTACTTTACATCATGGTTTAATACTAAATAACAACCCTCTTCAACTATCCTTATATTTGAATAAATAGGATATAACCAACTGCTATATACCAAAACAAAACAAAAAAAATATAAAAAGGGCACATGCGCCAGAACTTCTCTTATCCCTCGACGGTTCTTTAAAATATTGCATGCACTTGGTAGCTTTACAAAAAAAGAAAAAGAAATTTTCAAGATTACTTTACAAAAAATTGTGCGAATATTTTTGGACAAGTGATCACATTTTCTTTCAAGGCACCAAGCCATAAAAATAATGAGCCCAACCACGTAAATTTGAGGAGACATTAGTAAGCAGCATTGCAACAAATGGAAGTCTACCAGAAATAACGAGAACTGATTTTTCCAACCTTTCTTTAGAGATTTTATTCATACCAATCCAAATTCCAAGATTGTTTCAAGAAAGTTTATGTTCAGTTTATCGTACAATTAGAACAAATCCAACACATTGATAATTTTTTTTTTTTTTTTTTGAGCAAGTGCCCATAGGCTTGACATTGAACTGAAAATTACAAGAGGAGCTGTTGTTACAAAGGCAGCATTCATGAGCATCTGGTAGATATTTTGCGACCTTTGTGTATAAAAAAGATATTTAATAGATAAACACACACTCATGAAAATACATGGTGATTTATACCCGTTTATTATTACAAAGATCTTACATATATCCATCAGTGAAAATATCGAAAGTAAAACCTATCTATAATGAAATTAAACCACTTTCTTCCATTCTCCCATGATATGGTAGCCCAAATTACAGAGGCAAATCCCACACCTAACCCCAATCCAATAGAAACGGAGAGCCCAATTATATCAGCAGAAGATTTTGAAGGCAAACCTTTATAAATCCCATGATTGGAAGGAGCTGTTGCACATTGCATTGTTAAAGGACTACCACACAATCCGGGGTTACCCAAGTAAGAATCATTCATAAAGGTTGAGAACTGACGGGCTTCGGGTATTTCTCCAACTAAATTGTTGTATGAGAGATTTAGTGCAGAAATAAAAGTGAGAGAGGTGAGTTCTTGAGGGATGTGTCCGGAAAGCTGGTTGGAGGAGAGATCCAGCATTTGAAGTTGCTGTAAATTAGCGAATTCCAGTGGAATTGAACTGGTCAGAGCATTATGTGAAAGGTTAAGAACATCAAGTGCCTTGAGGTGCCCTATCTCTTCGGGTATTCTACCCCAAAATTCATTATCTGACAGATCAATGTAACTGAATATGCCAATTTTGTCCATTAGATCAAAACTCAGCCCTTTGTACGAGACTGAAGCTGTATATGGAGTAAGAAGCCCATTTAACATAAAATTCAAATCTGGAGAACTTGTATTTGATACACCCATCATAGCCTTCAGATTCACAAAAAAGTTTTTTGGCAATGTACCACTGAAATGATTTGAAGAAAGGTCAAGAATTTTTAGCATGGGGAAAAAGGAATAATTTCCTTTTGTTTTGATTTTCACGTCAGAAATTTGTCCATAAAACATATTCGATCTTAAGACAAGAACTCTCAAATTTTCAAGATTTCGCAGCCAATAGGGAAATCTATTCACTATCCGATTGTTTCCCACGTCTAAGATCTCGAGACCATTACAATACATCAGTAATTTGGGCAAACTTCCATTAATAAAATTTCCGTTCAGATTTATTGCTTTAAGTCCACATGGTTGACTAATATTTTGTGGCAATGGCCCACTTAATTTGTTACTTTTCAGGATAACCTCATGCAATGAAGCACCTTCTAGAAGGCATGGTGGAACTGTACCAGTTAAATTGTTATGTGAAAGATCAACATCCCTTAGCAATGACATATTACAAATGGAAAGGGGAAATGCTCCTGTGAGACTATTATTTGAGAGGTCTAAGGCGTCAATATTTGTTTGGTAACTTAGAAAAGAAGGAAACCTTGTTAAATTGCACGATGTCAGATATAGAACATATAGTTGGGGAAATGAAGCATAGAATGACTCGTTATGGTTTTTGTCTTCTATAATTGACAACTTGTTGTTTGAGAGATCCAGATATTCAAGCTTCTCAATGTGCTTGATGATGTCTAAATTCAATGTACCATTGAAGTTATTTGATGCAAGATTCAAACTAGTGAGCTGGGGGGATTTGAATATGGAAATTGGCAACTTTCCTTGAAGATTGTTGTTGTCAATGTAAATAATTTCCAAAATTGATGATCCATTTGAGAACTCAGGTAGATATCCTGAAAATTGGTTATGTGATAGATATAACCATTCCAAAGAATGGTGTGAAAACAATGACATGGGTATCGCACCTGTCAATCTGTTTGACCCTAAGTTCAAATATACGAGTCTTGTAAGGTTTGTTATTGAAGGCGGAACTTCTCCATAGAAGTTACAGCCGTCAAGACTCAATTCCAATAAATATTGGAGATTTCCAATTGAATCTAATGGACCTGACAACATTGAATTTAAAAATAAATCAAGTTTTGTAAGATTTGTAAGGTGAAATATTTCATCCGGAAAGTTACCCTTTAATCCACAATCTGACATGGACAGCTCTTGAAGAGTTGGGCCAACTTGAAAAATTGCGTTGCCCCACTCAGATCCATTTAGTGAAATGTCAACCGCATTCATGCGAAGAACTTGGAGCTTGGTGAGGTTGCTGAGTAAGAATTTTAGGCCTGTGTCATGAAGATACAAGGGATTGGGATTGGGAATTTGATTGTTTGATAAGTCAAGTGAGATAAGGTTTGTGAGGGAAGAAATGCTGATCGGAACTTGACCGGCAAATCCAGTATTGGAGAAGTCGAGATGGGTTAAATTTCCAAGTCGATCAAACCCGGTTTGTGGAAGGGAAATATTATTGAAGTTGTTCCAAGAAAGGTCGAGGTGCTGAAGAGAGCTGAGATTGAACAAAGCCGGGTTGAGTTTACCCGAGATGGACAGGTCGGTAAGGTATAGTGAAGTCACCATACCGGTTTGCTCATCACATGTGATGCCATCCCATATGCAACAGTCGGTGCTTGCATTCCATGAATGGAGTTCAGTGGTGTTGAAATCTTGCTTGAGTTGAATCAAGGCATGGCGTTGGTCAGGCATGCATTTGGCTTGTGTTAGAGTGGTGGTTTTGACGGAGAAGGAGAAGAGAACAAGTAATATGGAAACAAGTGCAACATGTGCCATTGCAGGAGTGAAAAAGAAGAGGAAGCAAGGCAATTTGGAGTGGTTCTTAATTGTAGAAATTTATGTATATGGATATATATAACCATGAATATGAATTAAAAATAAAAAAACCAAGAAAGCATAACTTTAATGGAACGCGGACGACATGTGAGTGTTTGAATGTTAGGTAAGTGGGGAAAAGGGAACTTGCGCTTGCATGACTTTTGACTCCAGTCGTCAAGCTTAGACTGCTTAAGAAACAGTGTGACTAGAAGAAGAGGACACAAAGGGTAAGAATTTGATTCACTCCCTCTACACTTTGAATCGGGAGAATAGATTTCCGAACTTTGTATGTGGAGTTTCCACAGGTGTAGTTTGTATACACTATTTCGAAACACGTACCTGTTTTCAGAGGGGATAGGTTTTCGGCTTTGGAATCTCAAGAGAATGGCTTCTATTTTCTGAGAGACCTCCAAGAAATAATGGTGCTATTAGATAAATGGTTGAGATATTTCTCTGATGATCAACCAATAGTAAAATAAATAATAGTGAACCAGTTGTATGCAAAAGGAAAAATAATGGTGCACCACTTTTATTTGAAAGTAAAAAAGATGCAGACATGACCTGACTCATGAGTGACACTCCACATGGTCCGAAAACCCCAACTTTATGAAATTTATATTGGATGCAGTAACTTCAATTCTGAGTTTCTGCACTACGAATCCAAACCATTCGATCCGTATTAGCACGAATATTAAAAAGTTTATATATTACAGACATGAGTCGGATTGATTCGAATTCTAATGGGAAGGTCAATTTTCTAAATTCAACATGTGAGTTAATACAGAGGATGCAAACTTAAGTTCGTCATAATTTCTAGCAGACAACGCGTCATGGGTTCCACAGGCGCGTCCAGTTTGTTCGACACAATGTCCTGAATGTATGTGTCGGTGTGGCCCAAAAATTTGGAAGGTTATGAATTAGTGGATTTCGAAATCTATCTAAACCGGAGATTAAATTTCCGGTTTCATACAAACTTTCCACAAAAAAAATTTCCAGTTCTAGACAGTTCGAAATTGGGCAAAAAGTTTCCGGTTTGCAGAACCGGAAATTAAATTCCCGGTTATGGTTTCGGAATCCAAAAACCGGAATTTAATGTCTCAGTTTTAAGTTTTTTTTTTAAACATAAAGTGTTATAATTTATTATTTTTTGTATCGAAATATTAGAAATATTTTATATATTTATTTTAAAATAGATGAAATACTATATAATTTGATTTATTAAAAAGACTGTGACAAATAAACCAGATCAACATTTTTAGGCAGGATTTTTTGCGGCTGTAAGAAAAATTAAAATATTTTTTTGTGTTATTGGAAAAAATAATAATGTTTTGAATCAGAGTTATTGATCCCAGTTGAAAAGTCACTTCTAGGTAAATACATAAAATATTGTAATCCTTATATTTTTTTTAAAACAAATTTTTTTTGAGAAAAAGGTTCTCCAATCAGATTTTGTCATTTGTAATTGATTGCAATTGGAAAGAAATTAGTGTCTTTATTTCCTTTTTAAATGTGACCGTAAGTTCCACGGAACACTTATCTAGTCACCTATTGTGTATTGACTATTCCTTTTTTGAGTGGGCATACTATTCTTTGTTCCATATGGTAACCCCACCATTTGATTTCCACATATGGGAGGAGCACTACTCTCTCCTTTTTGACATTTCTTTCCACACGGCAAGAATTTTAGGGACATGATTGATTGATTTTCCATTTCATTGACAACAAGGCAACGGCTCCTTCATCTTTCTCTCTTTCACCATGTTTATCCACGTACCTAAAAAGTCCGAATATCTAATAAAAATTAAGTTTATTTTTCCATTTAACAAAACATAATTTAACTAATAACTAATAAGTTTATTTTTCCACATAGGACGACTTTGAATTTTAGAGTGATGACTTAGAAAGTTTAAAGAAACAACAGCAAGAAAGAAAGCCTATGATGCTGATAGCGGGCCCTTTCTTTGATCAATGTTATTATTAATTCTTGACCTCGTTAGGTACAAGTGGGGACACTTGATAATAAATATAAAGACCACTCATGGAAGAAGAATCCCGTTGCAAAATAATGTTTTAATTTTTTCATAAAGAAGTAGTATATTTACTATTTTCAGTAATATGGGATTTCTTTGAATATTTGGTAAAGCAGGGAAAAGGGAACTTGCACTAACATGCACTAAGAAAATAGTGGTGATGTTAGGTAAGCAGGGAATGACTTTTGAGTCCAAGTCGTAAAGTCAGGGAAGTGGGACCTCAGTTATTTTCAAAGACAATAATTTGTTTTGAAAGTCCAAATTCTGTCAGTTATTTTATGGAGAGTAGTGTATTCAAAACTTACTGGTATAAAAAACACATGAAAATTTTGTAGAGTAGCTATTTTATGTAGAGTAGTCCAAATATTGTCAGTTATTTTAAAAGTCCTAATTTATACATTTTTGTCGCCTTCTTTAGTATAAAAAACACATGATAATTGGACCGAAATTTTTATTAATATCCAAAATTAATAAATAATTTACAAGTCTACACCTTAGTACGTTGGATTTCGACATCTGTCCAAACTGGAGATTAAATTCCCGGTTTCATACAAAATTTCTGCAAAATTAATTTCCAGTTCTAGGTAGTTCAAAATTGGGAAGAAAGTTTCCAGTTTGTGGAACCGGAAATTAAATTCCCGGTTATGTTTTGGAATTCCAAAACCGGAATTTAATCTCCCAGTTTTAAGTTTTTTTTTAAACATAAAATGTTATAATATATTTATTTTTTGTATAGAAATATTAGAAATATTTTATATATTTCTTTGAAAATAGATGAAATACTATATAATTTAATTTATTAGAAAGATTGCGACAAATAACCTAGATCAACATTTTTCAGGCCAGATTTTTTGCGGCTATAAGAAAAATTAAAATATTGAAAAATAATAATAATGTTTTGAATGGGAGTTATTGATCCCGGTTCAAAAGTCATTTCTAGGTAAATACATAAAATATTCTAATCCTTCTATTTTTTTAAAAACAATTTTTTTTTAGAAAAAGGTTCTCCAATCAGATTTTGTCATTTGTAATTGATTGCAATTGGAAAGAAACTAGTGTATTTTTTTCGTTTTTAAATGTGATCAGAACTAGAACGCTTATCCCGAAACATATTGTGTATTGACTTTTCCTATTTTGAGTGGGCATATTATTCTTTGTTCCATATGGTAACCCCACCATTTGATTTCCGCATAGGGAGGAGCAAGAATTTTTGGGACATGATGGATGGATTTTCCATTACATTGACAACAAGGCAACGGCTCCTTCATCTTTCTCTCTTTCACCGTGTTTATCCACCTAAAAAGTCTGAATATCTAATAAAAATTAAGTTTATCTGTCCATGTAGCAAAACATAATTTAACTAATAAGTAATAACACAATTTCATGCTGTCCACAACTCTGATATGTTTCTTCACATTATATTTACCAGATCTACAGTTCTTTAACTTCTTATATACGTTATACATGATTAAATAGATATGCGATGCATGTTCTATGTGCGAGTTTCTGCCGACTGCATGCACATGTTTGATCAAGTTATTGATTGCTGTGTCCCTCTCTCGTGCAATTTGAATATCATTCCATGTTTCATCAAATGATGTTAAATATAGACTGCTATTAAATTTGTCCTTTAATTTTTTAAAAGATCAATTAGGGAACTAAATTTGCTGTGTGAATTTTTTATCTCCATTATTTCTTGTCCTTTGCAAATGGATGTAATGGATTTCTCGTAATAATATGAATAATCTTTATTAGAATATGAGTTAGTTATCATATCTCCTTAAAAAATATTCATTAAAACAACAATATATTATTATTAGATATTTGTTTTTTTTATCATATTTAGTATTAAAAAAATATAATACAAGTTATTGTTAATATCTTTTTTAACTTTTTCCATTAGTGTCATTCATGAAAGTAAAGAGATATTTAAACAAAAAATCATGTAAAGTTTGCATGATAGATCATACTAAACATACTTAGCTACTTGTGCATCTGTCCACATCAATGAGCCTTTTGCCTTGCTTCCTCGCTGTCGTATACATAGTGATAGTCATTGTTGTATGCAAGTCGATAGTCAAGTCATAGTCATAGTCATAGTCGTTGTATACATAGTTGATATCATCATCGAGGTAGTTATGAACAAAATCGTAACTTGTAACTTCTAAGCCATTTATTACAATTTTGTAATATTTATCCATACAATGACACCAGATTTTGTAACTTCTAAGATGTATGCATGTGTTTGGTCGCTGTATACACGTCATATACAGTGGCAGATGCATATAGGTTGAATGGAGGTTAATTGATCTCATTTTTTTAATTGTTTTTATATATATGTTTTTCTATGTAATTTAGAGAAAAATGTCATGGTTATAGTAAGATCGAATTGCATTTCACGTATTAAATTGTTATATGATTGACCTCCAATCACAGATGACCTTCATAGTTTAAAAGTCTGACTCCGCCCCAGGTCATATATAGCTAAAAACATGCAATTAATCAAGAATAAAGGGAAAATATGACTCAGTTGTTTGGAAATGTTGATGAAATAAAAATCTCTGGACAAATAAAGATCCATAGATTTGTCTTATCCGAGGAGTAAATAGGTTTCAACAGAGCGATTGAAAATTCTAGAATAGATTAGCAAATTAGAGGCATTCGAGAAGACTCAGTAATTTTAGGTGATGACATTATGGTATAGGTCCTTCAAGGAGCAGCGCCAAGAGTTTTTATGAGTTGCGATTTCTATAGAAAGATGTTATAACTATAGAATGTTGTAAGTGAATTCCACCTCCTATATAATCTATAAGGTATATTAAAATTCTGACACAAAATCTAAGACAATAATATGCCTTCTTATTATGGTAGAGAATTAAAATTTCGACACAATCATTTTTGGAAGAGGAGTAAATGTTTTTTGACAACAGTATACCTTCTCATTTTTAACCTAAAAAAAAAAGCCTAATTCATTTTTCGTAGAGCATTAAAATTCCGACACAAATGGCATTTCAGTCCGAAGTGGTTATTGTAAAACCACTTTTGGCAAAGTATTATTGTAAAACCACTTTGGGCTGAATTGTCATTTCGGTGCGCAAAAAAAAAGGTACAGACCGAAATGGCATTTCAGTTCTTATGATTTTTGTAATAATAATAATCATATTGGTTTCATAAAAAAAAATTAATTATGTTTTATAAAAAAAAATTCAAAATCTCAGGACAATAATTTTGAAATTTAAAATGCTAATTACATGCAGTTTTAAAAACAAAGCACCTGCTGCAGGCACTCAAAATTTTTTTGACACGCAATATCCTTTCACATGCACCTGCAGCCTTTTTAGCCCATCTCTCTTTTATTTTAGATGTCTCTCATACCTTTTTGTATGAGAGGCAGACAAGAGGGGATGATCAGTAAAAAGAGACACCAAGTCACCAACAATGCACGTGTAAGGTCATGGGAGAATCTTCAAAAATGTTCCATGGAAGTGATGACTTTTCCATGGTCAAACAGTGACCATTCCCATTGTTAGCATATAGTTCATTCCAATGGTATTTAACATGGATCCCTTTTCCATGTACATGTACAGTAGAATTAAGAGGGCTTGTTTTTTTTTATTTCACTTGGATCCCTCTTCCATGTACATTTTTTCCTGGCTATCTATTGGTGCCAGGCATATTATATCTAAAAAATAAATAAAAAAAGTTCGTTATATATAACAATATATCATGAGCACGTCAAAATTTCTTACCAAGAATTATATCTTCTTCAAAATAGTTAGCTTTTTACACAACGGTCAAAGTTGGAGGTGGTAAAAAATAAAATAAAAATGAGGCTATGGTAATATGCATATTACACAACGGCCCGCGCTATGAACTTATATCTCTACTTTCAAAGTTCAAATAATTGATGTTAATGAATCACCCTAAACAACGCACATGCACATTACTACAATGTATATATAAATATATCACGAATATGATGCCCCACGTTTTTTCCTTGTATCAAAGCAACTAGGTAGTCTGAAAATGTTCTCTCTTCTTCTGAATGACACATAAACAGAAGCGATCCATAAAATGATCCATAAAATTTTAAATGGGATTGAATATCAGATAGAATATTGATAATGACACAAAATGATGATATAGAAAACATGAATGTGTGACTATGGGAATCAATAATGAAATCATTTTTTTAATTTGGATAGAGATAAATTAAAAATTAAAAAAACATTAAATAATATACTTCATATATGTATAACTAAATTGAAAATGTGATTATTTTAGTTAATCAATTGATCTAGGAACCTAAATTTATTTAGTATTATTTTTTATGAAAACATTTATTCAATTAATATTTGTATGTACGAATGCATAGACCTATCTACGCCACACGTATAAATGCATGGAACAATCTACGTCACACCAACAGCATATCAATGATTTTCCTCTTGAACAATCTACTCCGAATTGCCTATAGTGTAGCGGGTAGAACTACAGTTGGTACGACAAAATACACTGACTCGTTAAGCCATGCATTCAGCCTCTGGATCCGAGACCTTTTTGCATGGCCTTGTTGTGTGTTAAAGACAACATTTAGCCTGTTCAAAGAACGACACACCCTATGTTACACAATTCAATCACAAGATAGAAGAAGCTATGTGGTCTCAACGATTCCCTCCAATTTCAAAAGGCCGCTATATGGTTTTATAAATACTCTAATATAGAGATAAGGTGTTTCTAAATTGAATCGTTTTTGTTTTCAAGATAGTTGTCTTGTTTATATCGACAGTTAACTACTCTAGTTTTTGTGGATGGCTTAATGAGATGCCAAGTTGTCACTAGTGATCAAATATATGTACATCTTCTTTATTTTTATCCTGTTCTCTCTTAAAAAGACTTCGTCAGTAACACTGACAAGGAGTGCCCAAAAAAATTGCCCCAACAATTAATAATATAAAGGCCCGAGCCAGAGAGAAGAAAACCTAGGGTTTTCAACAGCCGCCCCCCAACCCCATCCCCCCTCCTTTTCCCTTCACTTAACTCCACCATTTTCACTTCTTGTAGTCCTCATTTTGAAGCAGCACCTCCCTTCTCTCGGTTCTACCTTCTCAAGCGGAGAGGAGAATGAGGGAGAGGGGAGAAACCGGAGCCGAGCGGAGCCGAGCGGAGCCGAGCGGAGCCGATCGGAACCGAGAGTGCGGTATCGTCGGAGTTCGGAGCATAGAGTTCCCATCTCGATTAGAGCGCGACGGTGAGTAGATCCGGTCGCCGTCGGAGCGCGACGGCGGTTGAAGAAGCGGATCCGATCGTAGAACGAGATGGCGATTAAAGTACTAGGGTGATCAACATCTCGATTTGAGCGCGACGGTGAGTAGATCCGGTCATTGTCGGAGCGCGGCGGCGGTCGAAGAAGCGGATCTGGTCGTGGAGCGAGATGATGATTAAGGTATTAGAGTTATTACGAGAGGATTAGAATATTATATTAGTTTAGAGGATTTTATGAGAATAAAAGAATAGATTTAGGAATTACGGTCATTTGACCTATTGTAAATATGTTTTTTATAAATGAAATTGTTAGTAGGCATTTAAAGCCACTAACCTTAAAAAAAAAAACAATTAATAATATAAAAACACACATGTACAGAAAAAAAGAAAAAACAATATATCAGTAGGAAGAGGAAGACTTGGTCAAAATAAACAATATATCTTCTTGACTGTCATAATATAAAAAATATTACTAGATGGGTCTGAAAACAGAACATTATATGAAGAAATTTTAGTGGGCCAAAAATTTGGGTATATAGTATGAATGGTATTACAACAATATTGGACCCAGAAGTGAAATTGGACCATATTTTCACAAAAGCCTTGTATTTGTACTGTATGGGATAACGGGATTATAATGAGTGTCGCCAATAGGTACTCTTAAATCTTTTCCAGGATAGTTGGCTCTTTTTTGTGGACACAACCAATCTAGTATTAGATGTTGCATGACTCACATTAATTAATTAGTGTTACAATTTGAGATTGAATTGAAAAGAAGTTATTTCTCTGAATGAAAATGATAATGCTTACAATGCTTACAGTTAATTCTTACACGGATTTACAAACAAAACTCAGCTGTTATGTTTGCCTAATTTACTACTATTATTTTTTATTTTTACTATTAGTCATTATAGGTCATTCTATTTATACAAAGTCTAGTTGATCCGATATTCATAATTGATAATACAAACTTAGAAGGTAATAAGGGTATTTTAACAGTCTTTTGCTCACAAATCGAGTTGGAATTCATTTGTACCTCCAACGTGATCTCCTCAATAAAAACGATTCAGCAGCAGCCTCTAACACCACCTTTTGTAATCTCTATTCAAAATAGGACAAACCGATGAAACTACCAGTAACTAAAAAATTTCAGTACCATAATTATTTAGAACAAAGAGTGACGAGCATGATACAGAAATCTGGTTCTTAACATACGATTTTTTTATAGTTGAAACAGTTTTTTCTTTTTCGAACCATACCAGTTACAAGAATTACAAGCTATTGTGGGTAACAACATCTACCAAGCATTTCTAATTTCTGACAACCAAATTGTTCTAATGCATTTAATCCATCTCCTTTTAGATAACTGTGGACTTTTGTTTAGAAATATTGGCAAAATAATAATATAAATCAGATCTGATTTGTTGATTTCAGAACTTTGAATAGAGGCCGCAGTTTCGCCATACAATTCATGGTATTTTAACTAAAAACTTTGATCGGGTGTACCTAACCTTAAAAAGTCAAAACATTGCTCTTATTGTAATATTTGATTTCTTCAAACCAATTATTGGTGCCAACAACTAAAATACTATTAAAAATATGTTTGTACACAACAGGAAGAAATACAGAGGAGTTGACTTCAATAATTGAAAATCCTCTTGATGGAATACAGACGAGTTGACTTCAATAATTCAATAATATGTTTGTACACAACAATACGATGTAACGAGTCACTGCTGATAGCTCCAGTCTGGTTTTATGAAGACAGTTCCTGAGGATCAGCTTCTCATTTAATTTTCACACCATATGGTGTAACACTGTGCGTGCCACATAGCATCTCAATGATCTACTACAGTGTAGTAGACTTGGATGTTTCAACTGCTCGTGCTCTTGCATGTTCTTCACGACTAAATTGAATCAAGTAACCTTGGTTTGTCATCTCAGTCTGTCTCTCTCCATCTCTCATGTTCGATACATATTTCAATTTCTCACATTTCTCCCTCAAAAATGATATGTTGGCTGTCTTTGGCTATCTTCATTTCTCAATCTGTTCTCTCAACCAAGAATTTGGTAGGTATTTATAGAAAAAAATAATAAAAAATTGGTACATGTTCTTTCTTATTCCCAAGCAACACTAGCTAAGAAAAAAAAGAGACAGAAAAAGAAATAGAGTAAAAACCCAGTGGCTTTGATTTGACGAAGGTACCACACGAGAAGAAGAAGGAAATTCAAGATGGCTCTTTCAACGTTCACCAGTTGGGCGGTTCCTGCTGTTTTCACCATTGCCGACTGGGCAGGGTCCTCTGTTGTTGATAACCTTGTTAGCACGGCTTATTCGTACTTGCTAGACCGTATGCTTCCAGCCGATAGCGAAGCCGAGCTAAAGAGGCTACAGACAGCACTTCCCCAGATCACTGCTGTCATGGGCATTGCTGAAGCACTCAGGATGACGCACCCAGATGCTAGCCAATGGGTGGAGCAGTTTAGGCTGGCTGTTGAAGCATCCGAAGATGTGCTTGATGAGTTGGAGTACAAAAAGCTGGAGGATATGGTGAAAAAAGGAGATGAGGCGGGCGGATCCGCTTCTATTTCAAAGAAAATAAAACCATGTCCTATCAATGGTGATACTTTGGAGAGGTTGAAGGAAGCCCTAACAATGTTGGATCGGGCTGTTGCTGATGTGGAGCATCTCCTGCAACTTGCCACTACGCTAGGTATTCATTATCTTTCTGAATCACGGCAAGAAGCCAATAAAGTTTTAAGGCACGAAACTACTTCCTTTTTAGCTGAAAGAGAGGTGTTTGGCCGCGAGGCTGAGAAGGATAAGATAATTGGTTGGCTGAAGCGACCAACTAATGCTCGCCTCTCTTCTTTTGGTATTGTCGGGGTGGGTGGACTAGGGAAGACCACCCTTGTGCAATTTGCATATCAAGAGATGTGCAGGTTGAATCACTTCGACAAAATAATTTGGGTTTGTGTTTCTACTAACTTCAGTGTTGAAGATATAACGAGAAAGATTCTCGGTGCACTAGGGGAAAGTAGCTGTAGTGGTAAACCATTAAATGCACTTCATGAGATCTTGAAGGAAAAGATATTTTCGAAGAAAGTCCTTCTCGTTTTAGATGATGTTTGGGATGATGAGAGCAGGAGGGATTGGGAGCAACTGATTGCCCCATTGAGGTATGTACTAGAAGGGAGTAAAATCTTATTTACAACTAGAATGAAATCAGTGATAGATTTAGTTGCTAGTGTGATAAGTACAGAGCATGAATCTCTTGCATTACAAGACTTAGGAGTGCAAGAGTTGCGATTGCTCTTCTATAGCTATGCATTTTATGGTTTTAACTCTGACAGTCATACAGATTTGCAAGCAATTGGAGATCAAATACTAAAAATGCTTCATGGTAATCCATTAGCAGCAAAGGTCATTGGAAGCTTACTGAATTCGCGTATGAACCCCCATGTATTGGAGAAGAATTTTGAACCACAGCTCCATATTTAAATTAGAGATAGCGAAGGATGTAATTGAGATTTTGAAGTTGAGCTACTACCATTTACCAGCAGATTTGCAGGTTTGCTTTAAGTTTTGTAGCATATTTCGTCAAGATCATTTATTTGATAAAAATGATTTGATCAAAATGTGGATTGCTTCTGGATTCATCCGGCAACAGTTACGTGAGGAAGAAAGGCCTGAAGATATTGGAGAAGATTACTTCAATCACCTTTTGAGAAAATCATTCTTTGAATATTCTAAATCATGGGATAGATATGGTGAAGGTCAAAGGTATATTATGCATGATCTGGTGCATGAATTGGCGCAAAACGTTTCCTATGGGGAATGTTGTAGAATAGAGCCCGATGATAAATCTATTACCATACCTAGCACTGTACGACATGTTTCTATACGAGATCTTTCTTTACTTGAAAGTGAAATAAAAAAGGTCTCCCATCTTAAAAATTTACGTAGCTTGGTTATAACCACTTCTATGGAGTATACTCTTTTCTATTTGGATCTACCGAATGATTTAATAAAGAAATCTTTACGTTTGTTGAAAATACGCGGAGGGCATATCTCTGGTTTGCCCAAGGAGATGAGCTGTTTGGTACACCTTCGCTACGTATCCATTCAAACTGATGGTCACACTAAACCGTTTAATTACTCGACCCTCACTCCACTTTACAAACTTTACCATTTGCAAGTACTAGAGTTTCCATTAGCTAGTGATAATTCATCCCATTCGAGAATTGAATCAACTGGAATGACCAATCTACTTAGGTTGCGTTATATGAGGCTTCCCCAGGAGATAGTGCAAGCCATTCATGGAGTCCACAAGTTGACATCTCTCCAAGAGTTAACCTTTTTTGTCGGACAAGGGAGTGGTCAACGTATAAATGAACTAAGCACACTAAAGAACCTCCGACACCTGATAATTAAAAATATTGAGAATATTGGGGATCCTACTGAATCTAAGAGTGCCAACCTATTGGGGATGAATAATCTCATATCCCTCTCCCTGAAATGGACCTTAGAGAGCAATCCTGATCATCCTGAGCAAATCATTGATTACCTCCAACCCCATCCAAATATCATGGATTTGATAGTTGAGAATTATAAAGGACATAGATCTCCTAGTTGGATGGAGGATTCATCTCTTTTAATCCTATCATCCCTAAAATTATTTAATTGCCCTGTTTGGAAAAACAAATTGTATTCTTGGAAAATGCCATATTTGAAAATTCTTGATATACGTGAATGTCCAAATCTGGATAAGTTACCTGATCTGCCCCTTTCTCTAATTGAATTTCGAATTCATGATGTGGACTTGACTTCTCTTCCAAATTTGTATCAAAGTTCTGGTAATAACACTCCCACACCATTATCCCTAAAATCATCACTAAGAGTAGTGCACATAGAAAGATGTTCCAACCTAATATCCTTGGGATTTCTACAGCAAGACATCCTAGATTTGCAAGCTATTGTGGAATTAACCATCAGCGACTGTAAGAAGCTGGCACCTGCAGGTGAATTTGGAAAATTATTGTCACTAAAACAATTAAGCATACAAAATTGCGAAAACCTAACCAAATGTCCCGGGCTACCACTTTCTCTAACTGACTTTTGCATAGATAATGTGGGAGTGAGTGCTCTTCCAGAATATTACCCATGTTCTGACCCAAGGGAAGTCCCATCAACATCATCACTAAAATCATCACTCAGAAAAGTGAAGATAAAAAACTGCCCAAAATTGATAGCATTGAACGGATTTATGCAGCAAGACAACATAGATTTTCAGTCAATTGAGGAGATAATTGTCTGGAATTGCGGGAACCTTGTACATCTTCAAGTAGGTGGTTTTTGTAAATTTGTGTCGCTAAGGAAATTAATTATAAGGGAATGCCCAATGTTAATGGCAATTGATAATCCGAGCAACCTCCTGCCCTTGGCACTCGAATACATTTCAGTAAGAAACTGTGGTGAACTTGAGGTGCCACTGCTGGAATCAACATCAAACCTTTATACTCTCCCTAAGCTTCCGATTCAAAAATCTGCAAACATTTCACGTATGCCCTCCTCAGAAAATGCATTCGGATCCCTTAGTAGATTTAGTAATATTGTTGGATGTGACATTGAACATTCATCTAGGAAACAAGCACATAGTGTTAATCTTCGCATTGATGACCTCTCTCTCCTTCTTATCGAACCACTGAGAAGCTTAAGATTTGTAAGCGAACTGACTTTATCGAATTGTTCAGCTATGGAGGCCTTCCATGAACAATGGTTGTTGGAAAACAACAAATTCCTGAGAGAGTTGACAATATATAATGCAAACTCTCTAAAGTCATTATCTGCTATAATGGCAAGTCTCACTGCGCTTGAAGTGCTAAATATATTTGATGCTCCTTTGTTGGAGGAGCTCCCAGAGTTACCTGCTTCTTTAAGGTCGTTGTCTATTGGAAATGCGAACTCTCTAAATTCATTGCCTGCTACAATAGTGAGGCTCACTGTGCTTGAAGAGCTACAAATTTATGAAATTAATTCACTAGAGGAGCTCCCAGAGTTACCTCCTTCTCTAAAGAGGTTGGCTATCTGGAATGCAAGCTCTCTGAAGTCACTGCCTGCTACAATAGTGAGGCTCACTGTGCTTGAAGAGTTAGAAATCAATAATGCTAATTCACTAGAGGAGCTCCCAGAGTTACCTGCTTCATTAAGGTCATTGTATATTTGGTGTGCAAGCTCTCTGAAGTCATTGCCTGGTGCAATGACGATGCTCACTGCCCTTAAATGGATACATATTGCAAAAGTTGATTTGTTGGAGGAGCTCCCGGAGTTACCTGCTTCTTTAAGGTCGTTGTCTATCAGGGATGCAAGCTCTCTGAGGTCATTGCCTACTACTATGGCGAGGCTCACTGTCCTTGAAAGGCTAAAAATCACGAAAGCTGATTTGCTGGAGGAGCTCCCGGAGTTACCGGCTTCTTTGAAAGAAAGATCCATTGAAGGTCGTGGTGGCCGGTTGCTCTGAAACATAACACCCTGCTTTCATAATGGATCCCCAACTCATGCTGAAGATACAACCAGATGTGTTCAGTGGGATAATGCTTCATTATTTGACAACTCTGTATTCACAAGGTACTTCCTTTCCAATTTCTTAAATCAATAAAAAGCTCTTGCAATAATATTCTCATTTCCATCACTCATCGTCTAAAACATCGACTTACGAGGGTTTTTTTTCGTTTTCTTTTGACTTTTGATTTATACTTACAGAAAGAATGCCCCATAGAATAGTGCTAACTCAGCTGTGATAGCTGAGAAGAATAGAGGATTACAATACACACAAGCACCATGCATTTAATTATGAGAAAAATAACAAACAATCGCATGCCGTACATGCACTACAAATAACTATTACAATGGCCTTCCATGCAGGTATACATCTCTCCTTGTTTCCAAGCTCTCTCTTGTAATTCTTTTATTTAAATTTGAGAGATACTAACACATTTTCAAATTGTTAAACCCACCTATGTCTAAACGGCATAGCCAGTTTAAAGCCCGGATAAAAGGAGGAGGGTTAGCAATAAAAAAAATTGAAAAGTGTAAATTAGATGAATAGTAATTAATATTTAAAACATTACACAAAAAATGTTTGCAAAAAAGAACTGCAATAACTAAACTAAACAACCGAAAAATTGCAATTTCTTTTAATAAAAAGCTAAGGTTATTTTTTCAAAGGACATGCTCAAAATTCACGAGGTGTCCAAACTGGATTTCTAACAATTTGAAGAGCCTTATGTTGTTAGCCGAAGTTATTTTTAGCTGTTCTACATTTTTTTCTTTTTTCTTTTTTAAGTGGCATGGGTGAGCAGTACATTGCTCTGTTTTTGGTACCACTAGTGTATCTTTGACTTTTTGTACCGGTTGAGGCAGCTTTCTTGGGTTCTCTGAGTGATTTGCTGTCTTTACTAGGATAAGAAAGTATGTAATCCCAGTTCAGTCCTGAACTAAAACTTCATATTAACCATACTGGTACGATACCTGTATCAGATGATGTAAACAAATTTAATGAGAGGGGGCTAGATGTCAACACTCTCACCTGATGATTTTTTTACTAAAAATGCGGACCATAGTAAACTGAAATTTCAGATATGTTTTGTGAATAATTACTGATGCAGGCATAGAGATATACTTTACTTTTTCTGGCGATGAAATATAAAGTGATTGCATTGACATTCTTTCTGCATATATTATGTACAATGATCCCTTGTCAAGTTTTTATAGTTAAGGTTTCTAATGTCTCCCCTTCATTGATTACCATTTGGAACAGTGTCAAACTGCAGCTGGAAAAGCTCAAGGCTGCATTTTTCCACCAAACTCAAAAGGAAATAAATGCAAAACTGCCAAGAGGGGCTGCATTGCAATGTTAGTCAAGCTGTGGACACCGGTAAGGTTATGTTAGAAATACACTATGAGATGTATAGAGATTACTCTAGGAACCACTTTGACAACAGTCAAAGAAGATTAGGAGGTTGTTAGGAACTATTTTGACCACAATCAAAGATGTTTAAGAGCTTGTTAGAGCTGTTGGAAACAATACTCACCGGCTATATATAAATATATAGAGCCTCTTTTTGTACATGCAAAGAAGTAAGAATGATATAATAAAACATTCATTTGATTACCTCCTTCTAAAACTATATGGTATCAGAGTCTAAATTTGCATACACCAAATTAGGCATTTTCTTTTCTTTCCACAAGATCTGACTCATTGTCAGATTCAAAATTCATTACTGAACTGTTGGAAAATTTGCTATATGCACTGCAAAACGTTACCAAAACAATTTTCTAATTTTTGGTCTATCTCTCACAACCTCTGTTTCAAACAAAGAAAATATTGGATTCTCTAAACTGCTCAAAAACAGAAATTATTTCTTTCACTTTCTTTCGTGACAATACCTCTCCTGCTTACATAATTATTATTCCTAATAGAAAGTCTGATTTTAAACCTCCACTACCTCCACTATGTTCTAAAATTACCATAATTATCTCTACTATATATAGAAATATGTTAACTATAGCTTCTGACTACCAATTTTAGAAAATGATAATCACAACACTTTGATCAATTTTTAACACTCCTCCTTGATCCAAAGTTGTCAACACCAAGTGCTGATCGGAATTGCTCGAATTTGCCTCGTGCCAATGCCTTTGTAAGTTGCATGTGTTTTGTTCTTCACAGCTTTTGCGCTTGAGCTCCGCTGTTCTTGCTGCAACCAATTCTTCTAGCATTGATAGATGCCATTATTCATTTTCTGCTGCTTCTTCTGTGTTGTAGTGTCTACAAGAAATAACACGTGTTGTTTCATACAATTTCTGACATATTTCATTTTTCTTATGGGTGTGTGAGGACCAATATGCATGGTCAGAGTTTTGGCTTTTGTCATGTCTTTCTTGAGGTAATTCAAGATCAGAACTGCTGTTGTTCAGATCTGAACTGATTAAACTACTTGGTTGTTGCAGTACTTCGTGTTCCACATCATCTAATTCTTCAGATTCAACAATATCGACTCCTTTTTCTTCATTCCATTTCCAAATTGGATTTCAACAAACAATACATTGCGACTAATCACAAACTTCTTACTATCTAGATTGTATAACCTGTATTCCTTCGATTGTATGAAATAACCAATAAGTATGTATTTTTCTAATTTTGCATGTATTTTCCTCCTATTTTGCAAATTAATTAAGGTGTACGCAACACAACCAAATATTTTCAAATGCCCAGTTCTGGGTTTTCTCTCATGCCATGCCTCATATGGTATTCTATTTATAACTGATTTGGTGGGAGATATATTTAGAAGGTAAATTGCAGTTGCTATAGCCTCTTAGGTCAAAACTCATTTGGTAATCCTTTTGCTTTCAGCATGCTTCTTGCTAATTCTACCACAGTTCGATTATTTCTCTCAGCTACCCCATTTTTTCAGGTGTATAAGGTATGGTGAACTTGTGGTTTCATTATCACAAAAGTTTATGAATTATGTTGATTGATATTCCCCCCTCTATCTGATCTTAATACCTTTATTCCTTTACCAGTTTGATTTTCCACAAATGCCTTGATTTTTTTTTTGCTTTTCAAGATATAAACCCATTTCATCATGCTATAATCATCTATAAAGAGAAGAAAATACCTGGTACTCAAAATATTTTTTTTATATGGGTCCACACAAATCAGTATGTACTATCGCTGAGAGGAGAAGGACCCCTTTTATTTTATATTTTATATTTTTTTTTTCTTTTTTTTGCTGAAATAAAAAACCCTATCTGATGGCAATGGCAGTAAATTAAGTAAAATTTATGACTATTTTTTAATATTATCATATGAATTCTTCTCAGCATTAAAATCTTTCTGATCTGAAAATTTCAATTTAAAATCGTTATATTGAAATTGTTTCTACTAAATTGAATTGAAGTTGTATATTTTTTTGTTCTTATCAGAGCCTAAGGAGTTTCCGTACCGTGCGCTGCAGCGCTGCGAACCATAAGCTCCAGAAAATTGCGGTCTGGTAAGCTTGGATCCTTTCTTTTTTTCTATCCTTTGGATGAGTTGATGAAAGGCTGATTCTTCACTTTTCTGGTAAACTTGATGATTCCATTTTTCTTAGGAACTGAATACAAGTTACATATGCATCTCATTTTGAGATTATTTTTGACACAAAAGAAAAAAACCTGAAGTCAGGAGGCGTGAAGTATTAGGCCCCAATAATTGTAAGTTAGATTTTGCATCTAGCTCGCGAAACTTTTCATTTGCAGTATCAATTGTGTTTAATTAAATTGCATGGTTGAATCAAGGCTTAATTATGTGACGTAACCATATGCCACTGGTATCAGTCATAATCGTGCAAGTTGAGTCAGGTTATAGAAAGTTACTGTTACAATACCAATAACTTAAAGTTCAGTACTGGGACATTAGTACTGGACATAAACACGCACACTAAAATTAATTACAATAAGGGTATTTATAGCCTTCCTAAATAAGAGATGGAGTAGGGGAAGTAGTGGAGGTAGAGGAAACTTGGAGTGCACTTCAAGTTTGTTCAGATAAAGCTAAAAATCGCGTCCTCTCAGAAGTTTGCTCAGATAAAGCTAAAAATAGCTATGAAAGCTTCCATTTCGCATGTTGTACATTTTGGGTGAGGTGTTGTATGCTCCATGTAATGTCCTGTTTTGGTATCATATCCAAAAATTGCCTAAATCTGACACTTTTTCTCTGTTTTGGCCTAAATACGCAACTTTCTCAAAAACCTGCCAAAAAGACCTAAAAACACGTTTGTAGTAAATAAATCGGAAAAATAACTACTTTATATTCACTTTTCGCCATTTTTCGGAAGAAAAGATATGAATTTTCACTATATGTTTTGACTTCATCACACCCCTACTGAAAAAAAATTAACCTTAGGTTTCTAAATTTCATGTTGTTGTTTAATTTACAGTGGTAAATCGGGTGGTAGAATTAAACCTGTTTAAAGATCTAATGGAAGGGATGACTGTGCTGATTGTGTTGCCCATTAGAAAGACTCAAAGTATCAGCGCCTTTCGCTCTCCTGATCCTCGGTCAACCCGTCTTCTAAACTTTATGTTGATGAGCTCTTTCTAATCCTATTATTGTTTGCAGTACAAAAGGCAAAGTCTGGCCCAATATGCCCAGGAGCAGGTTCCAACGGTTCAGGTTTTAAGGAACAAAGGACTTCAAAATTCGTGCCGAATAGTGTTAACCATTCCATTAGAGTACTCCACAGAACGCGAACTCACGGTTCCAGAGGCGGAAGCATGTGGAGGGGATGGGGTGCTATAATCCGTATGCTCCCAGGTACCTGACTCAAGAAAATTACAAACTGACGGTCTAGATTAATCCCAGACGGGCCAAAAGTCAATCCGGTGTCTACAGAAACTATAGGGGGTACGTTTTGAGATTCGTGCCAAGTTAAAAGAACTAATATGGGCTGTCCGTTTGTAATTTGCTTGAGTCAGGTACCTGAGGTGATCGGAATTCAGGGGTGCTAAGCTCCCCCATAAATTAGAATTTTTCAGTTTTGTAAAAAATATAATATTAGCCTCCCTCATTGTCATGCCTTTTGACCACATACCATCCTTTTTAAGGTAGATATCTTGACCCCATCTTTATTTATTTTTAAAAAAATTAACTATCAATAATAATAATAATAATAAATCATAGTAGTCTTCCGATTGTTCGATCATATAGGATCCAGATAATCAGACTACTGAGATATCATATATCTGGGTAGCACACATTGCTATCATTCCGTGATTTAGAAGCTTAATTAATACACAATTATAAATCAAACACTGATTAAATTTCATATGAATGATTATTAGACAGTATATATTGACACTGATTAATACTCTAACAGGACATGTACTAATACCAACTTGTTATTTCTCTTTAGCCCTCATGAAAAAAATTGTGCTTCTTAAATGTCCCAAATATTTTTTTTTTTGTATTTTAGAGTTGACATTGAAGTTGTTATCTCTTTAGTCTTCATAGAATTCTGTGCTTCTTGGATCTAACAAATAGGTTTTTATTTTCTCTCAAGTTAAGAGTTGACATTTACCATTTGAAATTTGAAGAGCTCTTCCGTTGACCTCCATAACATAAATAACATTTTTAAAGTAAAGTTATAATTATATTCAAACAATTTTATGACTGATATGTACATGGAATAAATCTCCTCAATATTCATTCTACATTTAGCGCAATAAATTATAATTTGAAGTTTCAATGGGTGCAGTAATGTGGATTTGTACCAATGTACCAATGTACCTAGACACTTCTATTTAATTTTATTTCCCTACGTACTCTATTAAATAACACATCCTAAGGCAAAAATTGACGCTAAACCATTGCCAGTGTATCAATTGTCCTGATCCGAAAGTCGTCTCATCTCATTATATTAATTACTCCATTTTGTGTATTGATCGCACAAGTTAAAAAGTTCATATGCTTTACACATGCGCATATGCATTGCTACCGAATAGCTTCAGATGTGCTACAGTGGATCTTGATCCTCTCCCTGCCTCTTGCGGTGTTATATTCTCCAAGCTTGTTGTCTTGCACCGATTTAGCAAATAAACAGCACAATCGACCGCTTTTGTCCAAAACTCCTCAGGCATATTTTTACATTTAATCATACTTCGAACCATGTCAAGAATGGTCCGATTCATGCGCTCTGCGACTCCATTTTTTGTCAAGAATGCCATGTGACTCACAAAAAGAGTTAAATGCAGCTGAAGTATATTCGCCACCTTGATCTTATTATTTCCATCATCCCATTATTTAGAAGCTTGATACACATTTATGTATTAAACACTGATTAAATTTCATATTAATGATTATTAGAAAGTATATATAGTATGTTATATAGTACTCTAACAGGACATGTACTCTTAACGAGTACCAACTTGTGCTTCTTGAATGTCCCAAATATTATTTTTTTTCATTTTGGAGTTGACATTTAAGTTGTTATCTATTTAGTCTTCATAGAACTCTGTGTTTCTTGGATCTACCAAATAATTTTTATTCTATACAGGTTAGATCTGAAATTTACCATTTTAAATTTTAAATACTAAGTCAAATTGACGCTAAACCACTGCATTTGTATCATTTGTCCTTATCCGAAATTAATTACTCCATTTTCGCACAAATTAAAAATGACAAAACTAAATGCACCCTTTATATAAAATAAGTTCTACAATGCCCCTGTATATAGGAAATAAATCTGATGTTATTTCAAAGAGATAACATGACCATGTTATTCCAATCCCAGCCGTTGACATTTGTTGAGATTCGGGCACAAAAAACTTATTTCCTTGAGATTTGCGCATGAAAAACTTTGAACGGTTGTGATAGGAATAACAGGGTCCTGTGATCCCTTTGGAATAACAGCAGATTTATATCCCCTGTATATATATCTTTCAGCCGGCCTGCTTCTAAAACAACATCCATTGATAAACCCAAAAGAAGAAAAAGAGATATATACATGTCTTCAATTTTCTTTCTGTTGTTCCTCATCTCATTCACCTCTTCTGTGTTGTCTACTAAAGATGATGAAATTGTGCTCCTTCAAATTAAGAAGCAACTAGGCAACCCTGATGGTCTTCGCCTGTGGGTCAAAGGATTCGACTACTGTGGTGAATCGGACAATGCAGTATCGGAGAACTCATATATAACATGTACCAACACTGGCCGTGTTAGATTTCTCCTGCTGCAATACTTGGTGGTCACCACCTCCTTTCCAGATGCCATCTGCAGCTTAACCGAAATACAATACATAATGCTTGAACAAATTCCTGGATTATATGGTCCCATTTCATCATGCATTACTAAACTTCCCAACCTTGAACTTTTATATATAACAGACACATCTCTGTCCGGCTCCGTGCCCTGTTTTTATAACCATGCCAATATCACACGCATCGAACTATCAAGTAACCACCTATCTGGTACAATTCCACAATCTCTCTCTACATGTCCCAACTTAAATTTCTTGATACTTGCGTCAAATTACCTCACAGGTTCCATACCACCTGGGCTTCTTCAACATGGTTTGCGTCCCACACTTCAACTTACCAACAACAACTTAACTGGTGAACTACCAAATGGTATGGATCAGTTGATTTCAAGGTAATTGACGTGGGAAACAACCGACTCAGTGGAGATGCTTCTTTTTTATTCGGTAAGGAAAAGAAGTTTGATTACTTTGCTTTGGCTTATAATGACTTTGAGTTTGATCTGAGTCATGTTGAATCTCGGATCTTTTACTTGGGGTTGATATAAGCCACAATAAAATATATGGGAAAGTGCCGGAGTCATTTGCAACTGCTGCATGGTTGCGTTATCCAAATCTTTCATTCAACAGTCTCTGTGGGGAGTTACCTCGGGGTGGTAACACGGAGCGGTTTGATGCTGCAATTTTCGTGGGAAATACATGTCTTTGTGGGAACCCACTACCACCATGCTCCATTTCAGCACCTGCTCCTGCGCCTGTTTCTGGACCACCTTTTTGATTCAACATTGAGTGCCTCTTCAATGTACTTTTGATCTAAGAAATCAAAGAAATCAAACATTATCATGCCATGTTGTTTCGCACCCTAATAATAATGTGGCTTCAGTTTTTTTATAATAAGAAAAATGCATTTAGTGGTTATTTTGTGATTTTTTGCTCAAATTTGACTATTGACTGTTGTGTAATTAAACCTGCATACATTAACTATTGTCATGCAATTTGACATAAATGTACGTTGCAATGCAAATTACGCACACATTAAAACTATAGGTTTGAAGTCATCTGTTGAAAATTACTATACATTGTAGTTAGTCAGTCAAACATAATAAATTGTTTAATAGCTTCAAATTCAACACCAATTTATATAGACAGCACCAACAGTTTCAATTCAACCCAACTCAAAAATATCATGCACCAAATATTACAAGTAAGAACCGCTGGCCAACAAAGCGTACCTTCTATAGGGATGGAATCACATAACAAAGATCTTTTGTCATGCCCTGCCCCAGATCGGACGCGCAATGACAGAACGAGATCCTAGCATCCGTCCGATGGCCCGTCAATATCGTTACAAACAGAAATAAACAGAAGCTAGCTACAGAGCTCATTAACCAGTTATTTATCAACGTGTTTCCCTATAACTGGTTTATTTAGGACAACAGTACAAATATAACTGGTTTATTTAGAACAACAGTACAAATAGAACTGCACAAATATATCAGATTAGTACACATATTTTACCGGATGGGTCTAGGGTTTTAGTACATATTCCGTAAACATATTCCAATTCCTAGACCCAATATCCCGTAAAATATGCCGTCGTAATCCAATATCAAAATAGAATACAATACCCATTATTCAAACAGACCAAAATGAAAACACAGATTATTGGGCATCTAACTAATAGGATCTCTTTGGTGCTTTTTACAGGAGCAAGTAACATATAGGACTGATTCTTGGATTTTTAAATTGGGTCTCTAAATGGCAGGCCTTAATTTTGTTGGAATATACTTTGTTTGCAATACTGCACTGCTTTGTGCCAGTATGCAAAAGATAGAAGAGGGTGAAAAATAACAGTGCAAATTCTATTAATTATTTTTCTGTAACGAATTATGCTCAAAATAACAAACAACAATGCCAACAATTCCTTAAATAACTATGCCTAAAAATAATGAATAACTTAAATAGCAAATGTTGTTTTCATACGTCTAAAAACTACTTCTAAATTAACTCAACATATTGAGAGATCTTCTAAACATAATTTTGAATTAATTCTCAACAGATTTTTTATTCCAAATTTACTGAGTCCAACAAAATTTGTCAAATCAAACTCTCTGATTCGTGCCTACCATGTGGCAAGTTACTCGATTTTTAATACAGATGACTGCCGTTGGAGAAGTGTTATACGCATTATACGTCACTTATGTATGATAATAATAGATTTGTGCCTATTATAGATTTTTATTATTTTCTTGCCTATTATAGTTATTTATTATGAGAAGTGCAATCCAACTCTCTCATTCGTGCTTTTATAGATCTTTATTATTTGTAAAGGTTATATATATAGCATCCACAAATAAATAGTACAAATCTAAATTAAATTATAGCAATATCAATTTAAGAAACACGAATTTTAAAAGCATGAAAATATAACAATATCAATATCAATTTAGATTAAAAATATATTTTTAGGAAGTAGTGCATGGGTAGTTATTTTTTAGGTATAGAGTAGTGCTTTAAATACGCATGAACTTGTGTAATTTGTTGAATTAGAAAATACAGTTGATCAATTTTCAGAAATCAGTTTTCTGTTTACTAGCATTTTTCAGAAATTTTGTCTCTCTACTAGTATTGCAACACAGAGAGTAAGATCAAAGGCTGCAACATACATCCAAAGTTTACAACATTAATTGTATGCCATGAAAGCCCCCACCATTATTAATGGCAAGGGCAGCGACAATAAAGAGCTGCAAGACCACATCTCTCGACTACCGCTAGACTGTCTGATGAAGGTGATGCAATTAACCTCCCCAAAGGATGCATCTCGAGCTGCAGCTGTATGCACCACATTTCAATCGGTGGCTAATTCGGACTATGTATGGGAAAGTTTCCTGCCTGCCGATCTCTCAACCTTCCTTTACCGTGCAGAGATTGATGTTGAACATCTGCCGGTCTCAAAAAAGGAGCTTTACCTCCATCTCTGCCACAATTGGATCCTTCTTGATGGTGGCACAAAGGTAATCCTAATGGTTTTTTTTTTTCATTTCTTATAATTTTCCAAAAAAATATGTTCTTTCTCAGCTATATCTAGCGGTTTCAATGGCATCATTTTAACTGTTTATAGGACCAATATTGTATTCAATTACAGATCATATAGAACATTGAACACGCAATGAAGAATGCATAATAAATATTTGATTGATACCATAGTGCAATATGCTGTTTTCATATATAGGTTCCATCTCGCAAAATTCTTTTCCAAGAAAATCATAATTTATATCAAAATTTTGTATACATGTAGAACAGTCCACATATAAAGTCGAATTATCTACATTGATTGGATCATTAAATGTTAATTTTGAGCAAATTTTTGTTATCACAATTGTAAGGAAATGCTGATTTTTAGATTAAGAAATATCATGGTCAGAAAGTTTTAAATAATTCTACTTTGATTTTTAATTTATTCTTAGTTCTATGATTTAATGAGGACATTATTTTCATATGCATAAGAAAAAACTTTGCTACAATAAAATTAACAAATGCTATTGATGAAGATAATTTCAATGAATTGGAAAACTTAGAATAGCTGCGAAGTGACTGAACTTGAAGAAAAACACAGAGAACAGTATAATTGTATGTAAAGATAATAAAGACTGGCACTTTGAATCTTACAAATATATTTACTACTCATCCAATCTATATATACAGCAAGGGCACTTCATCAAAATACAGAGTGCAGTGACTTGTATTCACAGCAAGTGCACTTTATCAAATCATAGTTTAAACTATTGGGCTAGTAATTCATGAATGTTAAAATTATTTAACCTCTACAATAGCAACTTGATAAGTAGCCGGGCCTTGATTTTTCGTTCCAAAGTCCAACAAAATTTGTCAAATCTAGCACTTTGATTTGTGTCTACCTTTTGGCAAGTTAATGGATTTTTAATGCAGATTAATTGACAATTTCTACGACCAAGGAATTACAAAATACAAATGATAGAAGTGTTATATGCATTAGATAGCTGACAATTTTGTATGATAAAAATAAATCTATAGATTTGTTCCTATTATAATTATAGATGTTTATTATGGTAATATAAACTGTGTTGAACGAATTATATTTGATAGCCAAATGAAATATAGTTTCTCCACTATTTGTAAGCCTATGCACTGCCTCCTCACAGGCTTCCACCAACTCTTTGACAATTAATGGCCTTCCTTTTTTAACAGCAATATGAAGTGGCAATAGCCCTTCCTGTTTCTCACTTAATAAACAAAGGTCCAAGACTGCCTGCAGCGAAAAATAAACATTGAATTGAAGACGAACATATTTTGTAAACTGTAAGATTTTTAATGTTTGATGATAACTAAATGTTTACAAGTTAATGGTATGTACTATATTGTCGTGATGATCTCATTTGGATTTTGTTTATTGTTTTTGTTTATTTTTCGAATCTGATGGACTTTCCTAAAACATTAATTTTCCATCAAAAACTTCGATCAAGTTGAACAAGGATTTCAATCAAAAATAACTTTAACATGGATTATAGTTAATGTATATATGTACAAAATTATGAAAAAAAAACTGATAGAAAAGAACTTAAATTTGCTAATCTGTGTAATCTATTAATTTGCACAATGCAACTTACAAAATTAAAAATTATTCTTCTCCATTGTATGTTTTATATATATAATTCTAATTAAATTTTGTTGTAAAAAGGACTCGATTAAGGATCTTAGTTTTCTTAGGAGGGAGCCACTTTTGTTTAATTTGAAATTTATTCATTTTAATTTGGATTGGACACTACCAACGGGCTAATTCTCATGCATAGAACAAAAACATATAACAGAAAGTCAGAAACAACAAAAATCAGCGGATCATATGTTGAGAATAGATAATTGGGTGCAAATATGATACAAATTGTCTAGTTGGTTGCACACAGGGTGCACTTAGGATAGATAGGGAAACTTTTGTAAAGAAAAAAGTGCAATTAAAGGATATCAACACACCCTATGCATGTAGCAAGGATCAACTAGAAAATACAGTCATGAAGGATTTAGATGCGGAGAGCATCTAATTCACTATATTCAAGTTGGGTGCTATTGACTTATACGATCCTAACTTGAGAGAGAGTGTTGAGAATAGCCAGTTCGGTGCACATAGGGTACACGTAGATTTCAGAAGTTCTGCAAATTCAGTCCGTATAGTTTTCTTCTCCTTATTTCTTCTTCTGATACCAACCAAAATTGGAAACTATCTCTAAAATTCACTTTACTACTGTGAGCACAGGACAATGGGTCCAAAAACCTTCTATGTATAAACAACCACATAGCCAATTGTAAAGGTACAACAGATTCTCAATAAAGCTCAAATTAAACTAAATTAGCAAAATTTAATATCATATTACCTTCAACAACTCCTTCACTACGGTGAGATGACCGTGGGCGGCAGCCAAATGCAGAGGTGACAAGCCCTGGCCATTCAGCTCCTTCGCAAGCTCAGGCTCGTGATAGATCACCTCGCGAACAAAGTCAGCATGTCCAAGCTTTGCTGCAATATGTAGCGGGTTATCTCTCACTGTTGTACTCCCAATCAAATTCGCAAGCAAGAGCTTATCCTTTTTGAGAAGCTCTTTAACTAAATTCGCATCTCCAGCATGAGAGGCCTTTTCAAGTCTTGTAGAGAGCGTATCCATTGTCAGTCTCTTTTCCTTGGTTGAGTTTGCATACACAACTATTGTTAAATAGAGTTTATGCTGCGTTTTGGCCCAGCACCTACTATATATATTAACACTTTAAAATTTAACAATAGAGTTTATGCTGCAATTCTGTAGGGTATATGTTTGATTAGCTCCTTTTTGTAGGTATCTGTAATGTGATACCAACAGCTTGGTATATACCGAGACAACTTTCTGATTTCTTGATGAAATCTGTGGGCTGATCCCCACTTTGTTCAATTAAATAAGAAAAGGCAGAGTAGCTTTTCAAAAAATATTTGTCTCTCCGTCCCATATGTATTAACTATTAAAAAATTGTGTATGAACCTTTTGCGAAGAAAATCTACACTTTTTTTTTAGAAACATACACCATTCGGCAACCATGGACAAGTTACCGACACATTCATACACTTTCAAATCGGTTGCAAAACCGTGTACAATTAGCATTTTTAATTGTCGACAATCTGTATTAGTGATTTCTAGTGTTTTATAATATAGGTTTTGATGTCTCTCGGGCTGATCCTGTAGGTAATAACAATTAAGATTATTGGTTTAGCAGTTGTCCTTAAATTGCACTCTCTGTTGGTGAAGTACAAAGAGAAGTTTTCACATTGTTTACTTGTATCTCGGGATTATTGCTGCTTGAACGTACACAGGTTATGAAATTTTACTGGGTTGATATTAAACCTAGAGTTCAATTTTTTTTTTTTTTTTTTTAAACTTGACAGTGGCTGTCAAGTGGGTACAAGAATTAAAAATTATAAGCATCAAAGACATCTAAAGACAGTTCAAATTAAATTATCAAAATCAATTAATTAGCTTATTTATTTTTCTTATATAACTAATTAGTTTATTTCTTAGTGGTCTTCTAAAATAATTTTCGAGTTTTAAATCACCTTGTATAATCAAAGTTTAAATGCAGGTCGTAAGACTATATCATATTTTACAACAAAATGTCTTTTTTGATATATTTAGTTATACTAAATGTCAACTGGGAATTGGTATTACATCCATCTATTATATAAATGTCAGCAGAATTAGTCTTGGTGGCACATGGCAGTTTTTTTAAGTCATATAATCAGTTGGCATCACGGATTTTATACGGCACCATGTTTTTGAAATTGGATATGACATCAGTTAAAAAACAATACACACTGTTACAAAATTGGATATGGCACCAGGTTTTTGATCGATTCATATATAATCTTCTAGAGGAACACATCGCTTATTAGTTAATTAGTGGTACGTACTTTACTTCATCCTCACACACACACACATATAATTTAAAATTGTACAGAATAATTGACAAGGATGCAAATGAATTCCTGTCCCAAAATTTGTTTCACTAATATGTTAGGCATTTGAAAATCAGACCAATTAAGATAACAAGTAGATTATGTTGGAAATATTAAACTTAATTAATTTGTTAATTAGTCGAATGGTTAGGGTGATTGTATTCGAATTTTCAAGATAGATTAAATGTTTAGGTTTTCTAGAATCATGTTGGTTTTTGCAATTCATGCACTTGGTATTTGTGTCATGTTTAATGACATTTATGTTCTAGGTTATCTAAAGAACCATGTAGCCTATAAATTTAGATGTTGTCATTGTAATTTGTAAGAGAGTAAGGGAGTAAGAGAATATTGAGAATAGAAGATAAATTTATGCATATAGTGCTCTCTCTTCTACTATTAAATATATTAAGTTCTTATCGAAGACTATCAGAGCCCTGGTGAGATAAATGAGGGTTAAACCATGGCTACGAAGAAAAAAAAAAGAATATGTGAAGTGGGATTTCCATACGATAATCCTGGAAAAAGAAAAATAACCGTTAATTACTTGAAGAAGAGTTGTAAGTGAAGGCAACACTTTAAAAGAGAAACTGGGCAGTGGTGATCAAGGTTAGGGCGGCTGTGGAGGTCGCAATTATGGTCGCGGTAGAGGTCGCGGTCGTGATGAATGGTCGTTGCGAATTAAGGCTATTGTTGGTACTCATGGATTGTGGAACATTGTCGAGAACGGGGTTGAAGATCTCGAAGATGATAACGAACACACAGTAGGCGAGTTAAATGCTTTGAAAAAAAAAAGAATGGATATCAAAGCGAGCTAAGTATCATCCATCAAGGATTTGATGATCTCCATTTTTTTTTCTTTTGCAAAGCATTTAACCCCGCCACCATGAGTTCCATAAGCCATGAGCACAAATAATGGCCTTCATTTGTAATGACTATTGATCATAGTTGGTTTTAGTTAGAATTGGGTATTGGAAGGAGTATTTGCATAGTCACGGCTCATGGTGTCGACTTAGATAATTTGCATGTTCACCAATTTGACGTACCGCGACTCACATCATGAAGGGTTGAGTTTCCAGCATACAAACTCAAATCAGAGGCAGAGGATTACAAGTGATGAATCGAATTGACGGTGATAACATAGACAATAACGAGTGTCGCAAATACAATCACAGATCAAATCCGAAGTAGATCTAAACAGGAACCGTGGAACTCCTTTTAGTCTTTTTTTTCTTCTTCTTTTCCAATATCTTATTTTTCTTCTTCTCCAAGATTGAACTATCTTCTATTTTACCTGGCTCTGATACCACTTTGTTAAAAATAAATGGTGGATACATCAACTCTCTTTAAGTGGAGATAAGAGAGTAACCAACTCTCTTTAAGATATATAATGAGTAGGTTAAGTGTCTGGCTGAGGAAAAAAATAATATTGCTATACGTATCTTTACCTGAGATGAAAATCTCTTACCTTTCTTTTTCGTGTTGCAAAAAAACATAATTACCAAAGTATTTCTTTTCTTACATACATTTTTACATATCCCGCCAATAAACACAACAACAAAAAATCCGTCAAGCTTTTATTTGACACACTACACCCAATGAAACAACATATGTGACAACTGATTTGCAAGAAAACAATCAAATACAATAGTTACAGAATTTTACATCTTCACACAAAACCAAATTTGAAGCAGGCTTAATTAATCCGCCTCACCTTGGTTCTCCGGTGCTGATTTCGAACACTGTACTATATTGTGTACTATTAAAACCAGATGCATCGGATATAGAGGGAAATTGTCTTTCACCGAGCAAGCTCTCCATCTCTTCTTGATCAATTTGCTGGCCCGGCAAGCTGTTATGGAACCTCACTACCTTTTGTAATTCCTCCACAACATTCCCCATTGTCGGCCTATCTTCTCCGTTTGGGCTCAGACACTGCAAAGCGATCTCAAAAATATCATCAAGAATCTCCATAACATTCTCCTCATTATTTACTATTTCCACATCCAACATGTCACAATGCTCTTTTTTCCTTGCTTTTGAAAGAAAAGATGTTGCCAATGGCTTCTCTTCCCCCTTTTCATCTATATAAATTGCCTCCTTTCTAGTTAGGAGCTCCAACATTACTACCCCAAAGCTATATACATCACTTTTCTTTGTTATTATCTGTGTGTACAAGCACTCAGGGTCTAGATACCCATGTGTAAAATGGACAATCTCGATATTTTCATTTACTGTCACAACACTTGAAGCTCCAAAATCAGACACCTTGGCAGTGTAGTCGGCATCTAGTAGTATATTAGCCGACTTAACATCACCATGAATAATATAGGGAGAAATAGAAGAGTGCAGATAATCTAGAGCCACCGCTGAATCTAGAGCAATTTTTAGCCGAGTACCCAATGGAATCAACCTTGTACTGCTTTTTCTGTGAAGAAAATCAAAAAGTGTCCCGTTCGGGACAAACTCATAGACCAACATAGGGATTTTAACCTCTAAACAACAGCCCAATAATCTAACTATATTCTTGTGGTTTATTTGTGAAAGAAGAATGATTTCATTCACAAATTCTGCTCTTTGGGTTTCTTCAACTTCCTTTGCTTTCTTTGTGGCCACAACCTGGTTATTTTCTAATAATCCCTGGTACACATTACCTTGGCCTCCCGTGCCTAATACAAGATCATCGCTGTAATTATCAGTCGCATTTTCTATTTGCTTTTTACTGAATACGTGTAGGTGCTTATCCATCATCAGATAGTAACTTTTATACTCTCTTTTTTCCTTCATGTGCCTTTTATGTTGTCGACACCAAACTATAAGGACACATACGCCCAGTAATAGAGAAATACCAAGTATACAAGCTGCAATCATGCATGAAAAAAATGAATACATTAATTGGGTGAGTAAAAGGTTTTGCTAGGAAAATAACTTCAATCAACAAATAATAAGATAAGATTATTGGATAAGACAATTCAAAGGCCAGGATTGAAACAACAGCTGACAGAATTATCATCTCCCACGAAGCATTATAAATTAAAACAGTAGTTCTCTATGTTGTTGAGTGAAAAAATTTGTTATTGTTATATTGTTATTGCTATAATATCATTTTAATTATTATTACTATTATTAATTAAATAACAATGGTCGCCATTGCTATATTGTTATCTTTTCATCATTTTCATTATCATAAACATGTAATTCAATAATACGACTTCATTATCATTCCAGATATAAATAGAACAACTATAAAAAAATTGAATTTAACTCAAATATTTCATTTGCAAAACCATCATGGAAATTTCTGTGTTTTTAAGGAAACAATTTAAAATGTCTCTATATTTTGAAATTGGTACCTGAATTACTCAAAATTTAGTGATAGTGGACTATCAGCACCTAATATTTCTATAGGACAATGACTCGTGAAATCTCCTCATGTAATTGCATGAAAGACAATGAAAAGTGGAATATGATTCCTTGATAATTGCTTATCTTAACAACCTCAACAACGGTTTGTCAAATCATGTAAAAAAACATAAAAAATAGGAAAATATATAAATATTTTATTTTCCTAAATTAATTATTTATTAATTTTATACAATTTAAAATATCATTTGATGGTTCCAATAGATGTTGTTGAATAAATACCAACCCTTAAAATTTAAAATTGAAAGGCAATAATGCTTTTATTCTAAAAGCTGAGCCGAAATGAATACTTACACGTAGCCACACGAGCCAAATATGGAAATTTCTGTGTGCAATGATCTGTTTTGCCGTCACCTTTTGTGTATTTTGGGCAGGCACATGTGTAGTTTCCTTCTGTGTTTATGCAACTGCCGTCCTTACACGGGTGTTTCTCACATTCGTCGATATCTGTCCAATAACAAATCAAAGAGGAGAATTAAACACCTGCAAAACAACAAGTTAACACTGCAGCATTTTGCGAATTAATACACTAATGCATAGTCTTAGGAGAACACATAGGGTAGGTTTAGCTTGCTGACATGTTCAAATTAGAAAGTAATAATTAAATCTCAATTTATCCCTAGTAATTTAATTACCTGTGCATCCATTACGGAGGTAGGGGTTTCCCTCGTACCCTTCCATGCAGTTGCAGATGTATCCCACACCGTTAGTCGTGTTGTAGCACCTGCTATTTTCGCTAAGACACAAAGAGTAAGGTTTCTTCTCCATGTCGGTATCTAGGCATGTGCCATTGTCCCTGATAGCCCAGTCAAGCACAATTGGCACCCTTCCCTTATCAGTCCTATTGTAATAAAAATCCCCCCCGCTGAGATCCTGGACTTGGAACTTGTACCAGTCTTCCTCCACCAGCACAGCATAAATGCACGGGTTGAAAACCCAGGCAGAGTTGTCGCTGAAACCCCACTGTACTTCATAATTGGATAGTCCTGCTGGTATCGAGGTCTGGCAACAACCCAACCCATTGCATAATCCACCATCACCAGTTGTTTTATTTATGCTCCCACAGAAGCTCACACAGCCTGAAAAGTATGATTGGCTTCTATCAGATTGTGATGGTGGGGTCGCAATATATGCCAACATATCGCAACCTATTGCCGTGAACTTGTTGCGTCTGTGGGAAAAGTAGTATGGAGTACTTTCGAGATAAATTGGAGCGCTAAAGTTGGAACTAATTACGGTCCGATTATTGTAGCAGCGAAACCCAACATATTTGTAGACACGTGCTTCACCGTCAGTTATGTTGATATTTAAAACCTCGATATTTACACCCAAGATTGTTTTCGGGGGATTAAAGGAGTCGTTGCACGTAAGACTAAATCCATCCCGGTAACAGCCATCAATGGTGCCGAATGGGTAGGGGATGGTGATGTTGCCGCATTTGTCTGGGCAACCAGGCAATGCGGAGGCAACTATGGTAGTTGGTATGATTATTAGGCATATCAGTGTTAGGTAGAGAAAGAAATGTGCTTTATTTAGAGGAGAGGCCATAATCTCTCTTTTTCTCACACACATGCACATATACGAAGGGTTACTTAGTAACTGCAGAATAAAAAGAGATGAAGCTCTTCTGTCTACAAGGCCATTTATAGGGGCTCTAACCCGTTGACCAAAAAGATAATTAATTGCATCACGTTATTTGCAAGCATGCAAAAAAAAAAAAAAATTCATTATATTCCATGCACATTAAAATAATTATAATGATTCTAATAACATTTTTGAAATCATAAGAATAATACCTAGTTATATTCGAGGACAATTTATGTAATTTATTCACAATAATTTATCATAATAGATTCAGGTTAATCCAGTAGCAAGAAATATAATTTTCTACCGAAAACAACAGTGAAAATATCAAGATCTGAAGTATAAATTCTGCCACCAAAATTTTTTTGATATGTTGTTCATGTTTAAATGCTTGGGATTATTTGTTGGAATTTTGGATAAGAAAATTTGGTCCGATATAATTACATTTTGAATAGTACGCGCCTAAAACTCGGACTCAAAAGTGCTCCGCACGACAAAGCGTACCACAAACAAAAGAGAAAAAGAGTTTAATTTCTAGACGAAATGCTCTCCAAATTCTCTTTCTTGAACACAAATGTGATAATTAATAATAATAATAATAAAAAGGAAAGGGGCAATCATATTTCAAAAGTAACTTAATTACTGTTAAATAGACCAAAAAGTCCATAAAGATGGCCACAGGCTTAAGACTGCGCAACGATTTGATTAACTGTAACTAACGGTTCTCTATACAATCATAACATTTACCAACTGTTCAAGTAAAGAGGACCCTTTTCTTAAATTAATTAAAGTACATGACCGAGCATAACCGTTATAGCAGAGCGTCCATATCTAACATTATCGTTGCCAACGGTTCAAGAACAAAATGATTAATTAGCTGATCCATTGTAGTTTTCTAAAATAATTTACTAGTTCTAAATAATCACCTTGTACCAAAGTTCAAATGAAAGACGTATGAACATACCATATTTTGCCACAAAATGTTTTTTATTATAAATAATTGTAAGAAATGTCAACTGGGAATTGTAATTACATCATCTATTTTTAATTAAGGACGTCAGCTGAATTAGTCATGGAGAATGGATAATGCCAACTTAAAAGTCATATAACCGGTTGCTATCTACAAAACAAGCGCTGATTAACTCATCAGGACAGGAATTCGAAATTGTAAGTCTGAATTTGAAACCAGCAAAACCACTTTTAAAATAGATAAGTCATCTTTATTAAAATCATCATAACGTATGTATGTATAAGGGATTAATAATCTTTACGCAGTCTTCTCTATAGATTGATTAATTGCACAAGTTCATGAGGTATTTTATTCTGAAATGGAGGAAGAAAAATAAACAAAAATTTCATTAAAAAAAAACAGAATCATAAAAGTCTAAAAAGATGAACCTTTTTATAGACTAAGCCTCCAGACTAAATGTCTGGTTTAATTTGACATATTAGTTAGTTTGCTTTTGACTAAGCCTCCAGACTAATTTTTAAGTAACACAATGGCGCTCATAAACAGGTCACGACAAGGAGAACGGACCAAGTCCGATGGACATCTGACCTACTTTTGGATCCAATGAGCTCCAAGACCATCCGATCCGTATTAAGATCTGTGCGCACGAAAATTGAAGCAGACAGGCACAGATTTTAAAGAAGAGTGCACGCATCTAAAAGCAGATCGGATGATGATTTAGCCCATCGGACCTACTCTTCTCTGCAGGACTAGATATTGTTGTTCTTAATTTGTAACCAGGAAAACAAATATTACTCGTATAAAGGGATTAATAATGTTTACGATCTCTTCTCAATAGATTGATTAATTACATAAATTAATGAAGTACTTTTCTTCTGAATTGAAAGAAGAAAATAAACTAAAATTTTATATAAAAACAAAAAAATAAGTCTAGAATAGATTGACCTCTTTTAGCTGGTTTATTACTCATTTGTTCAAGTAATCCATATGAAAGGCCACTTAAATTAAAGGATAAATTTCTATCTTTAATTGTCTCAAATTAAAAATAATAAGCTATTAAGGTCAAAATTTCTAGTGTTTTTCTATTGGTTTTTGTGTCTTAATTATAAGATCATTGCTTTAGCAGTTGTTCTTAAATTGCTCTCTCTGTTGGTGTAATACAAAGAGAAATTTTGACATTGTGTACTTGCATGTCCGGATTATTGCATGGTTGCACACAGGTTATGATATCTTACTGGGTTAATCTTAAACCTAGATATAGTATAAATTAAATTATCAAAATCAATTTATTAGCTTATTTATTATTCTTACATAACTAATTAGCATATTAATTATTTCATAGTAGTCTTGTAAAATAATCACCTTGTATAACCAAAGTTCAAATGCATGACGTAAGAGACCATACCATATTTTACCCAAATAATATTTTTTTTTTTTTGTATATTTAGTTCTATTAAATGTCAAATTGCTATTACATCATACATTATAAGGATGTCAGCTAGCAGAATTAGTCGTGGGGAATGCACATGGAAGATTATTTAATTACAAGTCATATAATCGGTTGCCATCACAGATTATACTGCACCAGATAAAACATAATCCCCGCTGTTATAAAATTGGATATGACACCAGGTTTTGGATCGATTCATATTTAATCTTTTAAAGGTACACATTGCTTATTACTTAATTAATTAGTGGTACCTATCATAACTTCCTCCTCACACACACACACACATATAAACTTTAATATCTTCCCAATAATTGACCAAGATGCAAATGAATTCTTGTCCCGAAATTTGTGTCACTAATGCAAGGCATTATTTGAAAATCAGACCAAGATAACAAGTGGATTATATGCTGCAAGACTAATTATTGGAGGTACGAAATATTTAAATTTAAATATAAAAATAATGTTTTTTTTTTAAATGACGTCAAACTTCTCAATTTTAAGTAAGAATGACGACAAGTCAGAGCCATAGGGCCTTTTACTACTTAAGATCCATACTTTAGCATTTCATTGATCACTAAAAACTCCAACTAAACAAATATAAAACAAATTTTACCTATAATTAACGAATGGTTTGACCTTTATACCCTATCTTTGTCGATCGACACCCAATCAAACTGCACGGTAGGTTTATGCGCTTATAATCCGATCGTAAATAAAATATTATGATAATAAATTTATTAGCTTCTGATTTCACCCATCACTCATCCTCCGGCATCAACTTTTTGCAATGCAATAAGAAGTAAATAATTGAGTATTTGAGTAATGGTTGTGTACTTGCGATCTATTCGCATATAGTGTAATATTCTACTCTAATATAACTTCTATCTAAGCTCGATGGTTTGATCTTTAAAATCTTAGTATCTGATATGAAATTAAGTATATTTTATTGATAGAACAGAGAATAACGGCAAAAATTTAAAATATATTGAATTAACACTTTAATGATATGAATATACGCTATGGAGTGTTATGATCTCTTTCAAAAAATAGTAAAATAATTGTAAGAAAAGATTTTGTGCTTTCCAAATTTTATAAATTTTGGATATCTTTTTCTATTGTTTTAAATAGACACAAAATTATTGTTTTCAGAAAATTCGGTATCATCCAAAAAAAATATTTTGTATATTGAAAAGAATAGTAAAAATATAAAATTTGATCTTCAAGTACATTTGAATATATTAAACAATATTGAACTGTTCGAATCGGTTGTTTGAATTTTTAAAATAGAGATAGAAAAATGGAACATGATTGAAGAACCGGTAAGACATTTAAACCCCCCCACGCACACCCAACAAGATAACAAAAGTCTAAAGTGGTATGTTTTTATATTTATTTATTTTTAGAGAGACTAAAGTGCTATGTTTTTATATTTATTTATTTCTTTGATTTCTTGCCTCCTTGGGCCTCTTTCTTTGACTCTCTCTCATCTCCCTCCATAACAAACCCATTTTTTGCATTCTTTATTAAAAAAATTTCCCAATCCAACACTAAATAATAACAACTTTCTACACTCCACACATTTAAATGATTGAAAAATCGCAGAAGGCCGAGGATCTCGCAGCCCTCCAAGGGCTTGGTCTCACCAACCCTAATGTTCTTTTTTCGTTGTCATTTAATTTATTTAACTGAGTTGAAAAACGAGATCTTATGCGGCAAAGCACTGTGGCGGGTAAACTGGGGTAAAAATTTAGTGGAACTGCACCCTTAAAAGTGTGGTCCGATTCAAGCAGTGAATTGTAAACATGCTGTGTTGTGTTTTGGCATACCGTGTTCTAACATGTTGTGTCTTGTTCGCCGGATGGATAGCCACACTGTGTCGAGCTCAAAACCACCGGAACTGTGCTGAACTGTGCTCCCACGTGCCATCCCAGCTACCCCTCTTTCTTCATTCGCCTTGTCCCCGTCAGTCTTGCTCCAACTCCCAAAACCGCAGCTAAGCCCCCAGCACTGTAATGATAAAATTTTAAACTTTCGAATTAATTTAGTAGAAATTCAAATAGTCAAATTAATTTGTTTTTTTAACGATTTTTGACTACTTGACTTTATACAAAATTAATTCGAAAATATAAAATTTACAGAATTGATGAGTTTCAAAGGTTCGGATTCATTATTTCAAGCCAATCTGATAGATTTTAGAGTTGAGTTCACAATGTGGCTTGGTGAACTTAAGAACACACTGGGGCCATTCGGCAATACAAGTAGGATTAAATCTTAATCCGCACTAAGGAGCTCGTGTTCGGTTGTCTTAATTCGAAGGTAAAAGCTAAGGAGGTTTAATCCTAGGGTAGAGATGACTTAAGGCTCGAACAAAGAATTAAGATTCAGACAAAAAGAGGCTAAAGGAGGAGATCTTAATCCTTGCTAAGGAGCCGGTATTCGGAAGAATTAGGCGACTACAGAAGCTAAAGGAGATGAAATAAAGCTTAAGGAAACCTAATCTTGTGTTGTCGAACGACCCAACTAGTTAATACAAAATGACATTAAACGATCAAACTTTCTTGGAAGTTAACAGATTTGACTTTACTATTGCAATTGGGTTTATTAATTAAGGTCCTTTCTGAAACCCGCTAAGTAAAAGTTGGATTATGGACTAACTAATTATAGTAACTAGATGTTAATCCATTTATGTAGTCTCTTATTGGGCTTTTGGGACTATATTCACGGCCCACACATAATGCCACTCTTGAGAGTTACATAAATTATGGCCTTTTGGAAAGACCTGATACTAACAAAAGCTCAATTTGTTTCCTCAACATCTCTTGCACTCCGCTTCTATTGCCTATTTTAGGATAGTGATATAATGTGCCTATTTTAGGATAGTGATATAATGTCTCTTGTTATGCTCCTGGAAGTGAAGTTACTACTTCCAACACGGCAACACATCAATATTTTGAGAGGCATAATAAGGGGCATCTCTTCTTCTTCTTTTTCTTTTAGCTATTCTCATAAATGAGGTTCATTCTTTCAATGTGAAAAAAGGGTTTCATTTTCCCTTTTTTTTTAGGATTGTGATACAATGTGACAAAAGGATTTCCTTCGTTGTCCTTTCGTTCTCGTGTTGTAAAAAAATATAAAGTCCAATATATTTCTATTCTAAAATGTATACATGTCCCAGCAATAAACACCACACAAACAGAGCGGCAAGCTTTTATTTCCCACGAAACAACACAAGTAACAACTGATTTGCAAGAAAATAATCAAATACAATAGTTACAGAAGTTTGCATCTTCACATAAAACAAACTTTGAAGCAGGCTTAATTAATCTACCTCACCTCGGTACTCTAGTGCTGATTTCGAGCACCGCACTATATTGGGTACTATTAAAACCGGATGCAACTAACATAGAGGGAAATTTTGTTTCACTCAGGCTCTCCATCTCTTCCTGACCAATTTTCCGGCCCGGTGAGCTGTTATGTAACGTCACTAACTTCTTTAATTCCTCCACAACTAACTTCATTGTTGGCCTATCTTCTCCTTTTGGGTTCAGACACTGTAGAGCGATCTCACAAATTCCTTCAAGAACCACCATAACATTCTCATCATTAGTTACTAGTTCCACATCCAATATCTCGTGATGCTCATTTTTGCTTGCTTTCCAAAGAAATGATGTCACCAAGGGCAGCATTTCCCCCTTTTCATCTATATAAACTGCCTCCTTCCTAGTCAGGAGCTCCAACATTACTACACCAAAGCTGTAGACATCACTTTTCTTTGTTATTATATGTGTCAATATACACTCAGGGTCAAGATATCCATGTGAAAAATGGACAAGCTCGACATTTTCATTTAGTGGCACAACACTTGAAGCTCCAAAATCAGAGACCTTTGCAGTGTAGTCAGCATCTAGTAGTATATTAGAAGACTTAACATCACCATGAATGATAGAGCGAGAGATATAAGCGTGCAGATGATCTAGAGCCACTGCCGAATCCAGAGCAATTCTTAGTCGAGTATCAAGTGAAATTAAACCCCTCTTTCTATGTAGCAACTCAAAAAGTGTCCCGTTGGCAACAAACTCAGAGACCAACATTGGAATTTTAACCTCAAAACAACAACCCAATAATCTAACTATATTCTTGTGGTTTATTTGTGCAAGAAGAATGATTTCATTCAGAAATTCTTTTCTTTGTGTTTCTTGAACTTCCTTTGCTTTCTTTATGGCTACAACCTGATTATTTTCTAACAATCCCTTGTATACATTCCCTTGGCCTCCCATGCCTAATACATAATCATCACTGTAATTATGCGTCGCATTTTCTATTTCCTTTTCACTGAACACGCGAAGGTGGTTTTTCATCACATGGTAGTATGTGTTATACTCTTTTTTTTCCTTCATGTGCCTTTTATGTTGTTGGTACCAAACCAGAAGGAAACACACGCCCAGTAATATGGCAACACCAAGTATACAAGCTGCATTTATGCATAAAAATACGAATACATTACTTGGCTGAGTAAAATATGTTGCTAGGAGAATAATTATAATCAACAGAAAAAAAAAGAAAAAAAAGATAAAATAATAGGAATAAGACAATTGAAACGACATTGATTTACACAACAGTTGGCAGAATAATCATTTCCTACAAAACATTATTATTACTATTATTAATTTAACAACAGCTGTTCCCATCATTATTATTAACTATTATTACTATTATTAATTATCAAGTTCTTTGAGATTTATGCAACAACTACCATGCAGCCAGCAAAACCCTATGTCATTTTCTATCAATACCAGTAATTCTGCAAAAACGACTGCAGTACAGTATATTTATGGAATTTTAGAGAACAACTATCAAAAAAAATAACTTAACTCAAACTGTTTAATTCTTTTTTTTTTTTGGAAAACCCAATGATTTCTTACTTTGCAAAGACATCATGGATATTTCTGTGTTTTTAAGGAAACAATTTCTAATGTCTCTTCAAACTAGATAATATCAAACAATTGGTACCTAAATTACTCAAAAATCAGTGAAATAATTTACTTGAGTCAATATTAGACTATCACCATCTAATATTTAAATTGGACAATAACTCGTCAAATTATCCTCTAGTAATTGCAGGAAAGACAACAAAAATTGGATTATGATTCCTTGACAATGACTTACCTTGACAATTCTTAACAGTTAACGCTTTCTAAAATCATGTAAATAAATATAAAAAAATAGAAAAATAATATATATATAAGTTGTTTTCCTTAATTAGATGTGTATTAATTTTATAAAATTGAAAGGAATTAATGATTTTATTCTAAAGGGTCTTTGTTTCTTAATTTTTGAAGCCGAAAAAAATACTTACACGTAGCCACACGAGCAATATAAGGAAACTTCTCTATGCAATGTCTTGTTTTGCGGTCAATTTTTGTGCCTACAGGGCAAATGCAATCATAACTTCCTCTTGTGTTATTGCATGTGCCAGTGCCTTCCTTGCATGGGTTTTTCTCACATTCGTTGATATCTGTCCAATCACAAAATTAAAGATGAGCTTTATACACCCGCAAAAACAACAAATTAATTAATTAATATGCTGATGCATGCATATATAGTCTGCAAAGACCACTTATGGCTTATCATTTACCGTAACTGCTGGTTGATTTAGCTTGTGACAAGTTCTTATCTTAAACATGGATTATATATATATATAGAATCTAGCTAATATGCTACATGTAGCATAGAGGGCCTCGGTGCAACGGCTCAATATTTGAGTTTTCAAAATCCTAACAGTCAATCCGAACCATTCAACATGATCTCCATATGAATATATACATGCAAACCAAATTTTATATTTTTTAGAATTTTATTACTATTTTTTTAGATAGGTAGAAAATCACTTGATCTGGTGATCTCCATATGAATATGTACTTGCAAACCAAATTTTACATTTTTTAGAATTTTTTTACTATTTTTTTAGGTAGGTAGAAAATCACTTGATCTGAAAATTTTGTACCATTCAGATCAAGTGATTTTCTACCTATCTAAAAAAATAGTAATAAAATTCTAAAAAATGTAAAATTTGGTTTGCAAGTACATATTCATATGGAGATCATGTTGAACAGTTCAGATCAACTGTTAGGATTTTGAAAACTCAAATATTGAACCATTGCACGGAGGCCCTCTATGCTACATGTAGCACCGTAGCCAACTCCTATATATATATATATACTATGGTGAGTTGTACTTCACGCTCATATCCCATTTTGAAAATCCAAACCATCGATCTGAACCACTCAACATAATCTCCATAATGAAATGTGCTTGGAGACCAAATTTTATATTTTTTGAATTTGTTTTACTATTTATTAAGCTACTTTGAAAATCGCTGATTTGAGTGAACAGTAAAAACTTCTGGACCATTCGATCAATGATTTTCAAAGTGGCTTAATAAATAGTAAAAAAATTCCAAAATATGTAAAATTTGGTCTCCAAACACATTTCAATATGGAGATCATGTTGAGCGGTTCGGGTCGGTTGTTTAAATTTTCAAAATAAGAATATGAGCGTGAAGTAAAAATGACCTTTTACTTCGCAACTCACCATAGCCCACCTCTTTATATATATATATATATATAGAGGGTTCAAATACACCATAATTTTTGTGCTCCAATATATGTATGTGTGTGTGTGTGTATTTCTCGTCATCGACATTAATTTAGTGCACAATTAAACCTCAATTTATTCAACCTATTTTATTATAAATTCTTAAAACACAAACCTAACAAAAGGAAAAAGAAAACAAATCAGCAATTTATGTTCAATAGAAGTTCATTACCAGTACATCCATCAGGGAGGTAGGGATTGCCCTCGTATCCTGGAAAGCATATGCAAATGTATCCGCCACCATTGACCGTGTTGATGCATCCACTGTGTTTGCTGAGACAAGCAGGATCAGAGCTGGATTCGACATTGCCGAGGCATGTGCCGTTTTCTCGAATAGCCCAGTCAAGTACAATTGGCACATATTTGTTATTCTTCTCATAGAATTGAAACCCCTTTAGATCCTCGACTGTGAATTTGTACCAGTCTTCCTGCACCAGCGCAGCGTAACTGCATGGGCTGAATGACCAAGCATTGTTTCTATTGAAACCCCATTTCACTTGATAGTAGTGTAGCCCTTTTGGGATTATTGTCTGACAACAACCAAACCCGTCGCATGGACCACGGTCAGCAGTTGTTTTGTTCAGGCTCTCACAGAAGGACACACAGCCTGACGTGTAAGAAATGTCACCTTGGTCGCCATCAATATATGCCAAGGTGTAGCAGCCAATTGCAGTGAACTTGTTGCGTTTGTTGGAGAAGAGAAATGGTTTTCCGATCTCAATCCACGGTTTGGAAAAATTTGTGTGGTTCTCTTCCGTTTTGTTATTAAAATAGCAGTCATAGCCAATTAAATTGAGGACTCGTGCTTCAGCACTAGTTATGTTGATCTCTAAGAGGTTGATATTTTCGCCCCAGATTAGTTTCGGTGGAGTGGTGGATTCATTGCACGTTATTTTGAATCCGTCCCTGTAACAGCCTAGACCAATGCCAAATGGGTAGGGGATGGTGATATTCCCGCATTTGCTTGGGCAACCGGGAAGTGAAGTGGGAAATTCTGAGGCGGCTACGGTATTTGGTAAGATGATCATTAGGTACTTTATCAGTGCTAGATAGAAAAAGAACTGCGCTTTTATCAGAGGAGAGGCCATAATCTCTCGAGCTCTCACACACACAAAGGGTTGGTAACTGCAGAATAAAAGAGAAGAAGTGAAGAACCTCTTTTGTCTACAAGGCCAATTATATGGGTTCTAACCCGTTGACCTTTAAGATAAATTAATTGCATCAAGATATTTGCAAATGCTAAAACGATACTGAAATTTGAATAAGTTACAATTTTCCAATGAATGTAAAAAAAAAAAAGAAACTGTAAATTACGTATAATAGCGAGTGATATTCAAGATTCATTTATATAATTTATTCACAATAATTTATAGAAGCGAACTCATCTCTGCACATTCGAGGAGTTACAATTCATGGCTTCATTACAAAAAAAAACTATAATTTATGATTTTGTACTATAGCTTAATTAAGAGCCATGGAATCAACGTTTTATATTGTGCTTTGTGGCACTTGGTAGTTGGTACCAAGAAACTCCTTGTTGATTTCATAATGATTTTAATATATAGGTGGGTACCGTTCCCACTTTTGCCAAAAAAAATATATATATCTGTTGCCAATTGTTGTCTTTGTACAATAATAACATTGCCAACGGTTGAATTTTTTTTTGTTTTAAATCAACTTGTACCAAATTTCAAATGCAGCACGTACGAACATATCATATTTTAGCACAACATGTGTTTTTATTGTCAATAATTGTTAGAAATGTCAACTGGAAATTAATGGATCATGTGCACACTCCTCAAAGTTTGCATTTGACTAAGCATGCTTCCCGAGGGAGCTCTAGAGCAACAAAACAAGCGCTCATTAACTGTGTGCTGGGCTACGGTGAGTTGTGAAGTAACAATCTTGTTTTACTTCACGATTATATACCTGTTTTCAAGGTCCAAATAGCCAATCTGAACCACTCAAGGTGATCTCCATATTGAAATGTAATCGGAGACCAAAATTGACATTTTTTTAGAATTGTTTACTATTTTTTAGATGGGTTATAAATCGTTGTTTTTGGATGGATTATGTACCATCAAAAAACGGAGATTTTAATAAATTCTAAAAAAATAGTAAAAAATTTCCAAATAATACAAAATTTGGTCTACTAGCACATTTCAATATGTAGATCATGTTGAGCGGTTAAGGTTTCAATAATGTTTACACGCTCTTCTCTATATATAGACGGATTAATTACATATATTAGCTATTGAGGAATTTTCTTCTTAAATGGAGAAGAAAAACTACTAAAATTTTACTAAAAATAAAATAATTACAGAAGTCTAAAAATTTTCTTCCAGTATAGGCCATTTTACTATTAGTGTAATGTAAGGCACATTTTGGTTATAGATTGAAGGTCATCATACTTTAGCTTCAAAATAAGAGATTTCTAAGGGCCGCAATTCAAGGTTTTATTATATATATGTTAATTTACGAAATGACATTCAACAGATTTGACTTTACTATTTCAAATGGGTTTAATTAAGGTTCTTTCTGGAACCCGATTAGTGAAAATTTGGTTATGGACTAACTAATTATAATAACTAGATGTTAGTCCATTTATGTAGGCTCTTATTGGGCTATCGGACTATAGACCCAATTCACAGCCCACACATAATACCACTGTAGAGACTAACAAAAGCCCAATTTGTTTCCTCAACATCTCTATCATAAAATAGGAATTAAGTGAAGGAATAAACACCACAACATCTTTAATGTACGAGTGGTGTCATTTTTTAGTGTAATTAGAGGTGAGAGATGAAACAATGTAAACAATAACAAAAGAGAAATGCATGTAAGACCTAACATAAAGAATATCAGATACTTTTGTTTATGTCTCAACCCCTTAATAATTATATATTAAACTAAAAAGGAAATATTACTAATTAAGGTATGCCCAGTCACAAGGAGATTACAACTCAGAAAGAACCTTTATCATAGCTTCTCGGGGCCGATACATTGCTTCGAGTGGAACGGCTTTTGGAAGAGTGAGACCGGAACCTTCGCTTAAGTCTACGAGTTCATCCCCGGTTCTTTCCCAATCGAAACATTGAATTAGAGTTCCTAATATCAACCCGACTTCTCGCATTGCAAGGCCTTCTCCTGGACACCTTCTCCTGCCCATCCCGAATGGTATCATCCATTTACCCTCAGCCTTCCCGTTCTCGAATCTCTCCGGCTTAAATTTTGTAGGTTCCTCCCATATGTCGGGATCTCTGTGGATATGATACACATTCACTAACACCATTGTTTTGGATGGGATGTTGTAGCCTCCAATGGTGACATCTTCGCGTGATTCATGAGGCACGAGAAGAGGCCCACCGGGGTAAAGTCGGAGTACCTCGCTCAGAATGCAGTGAAGGTAGGGAACCTTGGCCATGTCCGACTCCTCTATCAACCGCTTGTTCCCAACATGCTCGTCAATTTCAGCCGCCGCCTTCTTGAGTACTTCTGGATTGTTCAGTAGATTGGCCATCGCCCATTCCACTGTGTTAGCCGAGGTATCCGTTCCAGCGATTAAGATGCTCTAAATTTATAAGGAGAAAAATAATTCAACCCAAAATCTCAACTTTCAATTAATTAAGTATAGCTACTCTATATAATTTTTTTTTTTTTGTACTTGTTTTCAGTTAAGAGATTAACATACCAGGCTGATGTTTTGAATTACAAGGTCACTGTATCCCTCTGGATCCTTTTTCTGCAATTCAAGCAAATGAGCTATCATTGTTTTCTTTGTTTGAGCACTATTTGTACGGTGCTCTTCAATTAGCTTTTCGCTCATCTCACTGTGTTGCTTTGACAAGTGTGCCTTTTTCTTAATCACTCCATTTAGATCCAACAACCTAAGAACCGGTATGAAGTCTTCGATATTAGATGCCCCGCTTAACGCAAAGTGCTCCTCCACTGCTTCCCTAAACCGTTTCGTCTCCTCCAAATCCTCTATGTTATCTCCATAGAACCTCTTTCCGGCTATCGTTGTCATCAATACGTTAAGCGACAGTTCAAATAGACTTGTTTTGAGCTCCAGCTTCTTCACCGAGCGATCTGAGCCATTCGATCCAATACAACAAGTCTTCCAAGATTTGAAGAGTCGGCGAGCCATGTCTTGGACTTCTCTGGCGCGAACATCTGACGATTCATGTAAACGCTGAGCGGAGAGGAGCTCAACTGCTGCAATCCTCCTGATACTGCGCCAGAAGGGACCGTAGTTGGCCCCAGCTATTCCAACGATCTCGGCTTTTCCATTGTTGTATTTGCCCGAGGGAAATCGAGGTCTGTTTGCTAAGGCCAAGTCATGGGTGGTGAAGCACTCTTCAGCTAATAACCGAGAGGAGATGACGAGTACCGGTCGAGGGCCAAATTGAAGAAAGGTGATGGGGCCGTATTTTTGTGATATGCGGATCAGTGCATGGTGGAGAGGCTTTTTGAAAAGATAGAGGTGGCCGATGAACGGCAGTGCCAGAGGACTCGGAGGAAGTTTCCTTTTGTTGGTGGTATAAGAGAGAACAAATTTCACAATGACAAGGAGAGCAATGGAAAGGAGGATGCTTTGTAAAGCAAAGGTTGCCATTGTTAAAATGAGTAGTTGCTTTATTATGATTCTAGAATTTCTAAAAGATTGAATGATATCTTGTGACGGAGTAGGATTGCAAATCTGTGGATTATATTGAGCAATGCAATGATTCATCATGTGAGCCTTATAAATAGGATTGAATAGGAACATTATACCAGTGTTGAGTTGAATATTCTATTTTTTGTACGACTTCCAAACAAAAAAAGGACAAATAATATTCCATGTGTTTGGTGTGGGAGCTTGATGTTTTCAATTAACATCGGATCAAATTTAATCTAATGTTTGATCAATATTGTTTAATTTGCTCTGAGATTTGTACAAAAATTAAAATTATAAAGCGCAAATTGTGTGAATCTCAATGCAAATGAAACGACTTATATTAGAAATCCAAAAGAATTTGATCTGATGTCTATTGAACCCTTCGCTCCTGGTGTGAGTGAGCATCCCTAAAAAACCTGACCGTGTAGAATATTCACAGTCGAAGTCATGGCTTTGAAAATCGGAATCAGAATCGGTCACTTGACCGTGGAATCGAAATCGGCCAGAATCGGCCTAATCGGATCGGAAACTCGGATATTTTTGGCAGAAGTTTGTTTTGTACTTAGAAAATAGGAAAAATTGGTAAAAAAAATTGTCAAAAACTATGTTAAGACAAAAAATTACACTCAAATAATCTACTATTATATAATATAATACAAGCATTACAACTAGAACACATTTTTTATTGCTAAAAGTTATGCCGAACTAGTTAGATCACCTTATCGTCCTATATATGTATTAAAATACAAAGGGAATATTGTTGTTTAGAGCCAAATAATGAAGGTATTAATGTAGTGTCAACTAACAAATTCGTTTACCGCACAACAAACCAACTTTGAGTACTGCTCCGTCTCCATTTCGTGACCGTGTATAAAAAAAAACATAAAATAAGTGAAGGACTAGATCTGACTTGGTCTGACTTGGTCTGACTTGGTCTAACTCGGACTGACTAGGATTGACTCAGACCAAAAATCGGTTAACTAGGCCGAGTCAATCCGATTCAAACAAGTTTTGATGAAAAAATCGCTTGGGCGAAAGACTCGAATGAAAATCAAATCAGACCCGACCGATATATACCGAGTTGATTCAGCCGAGTCAACTCGGTATCGGTTGGTATCGGCCAATTTTCCAAACCATGAGTCGAACCCTAACCCTAATCAATCAAGTGTCTATTTGAAATATGGAGAATTTGTTTTGAGATTTATATGGTATTAAAACAAACGACTCAGATCTCATTGTACATGGTCAGGTTTTGCACTGGATTGTATTCAGTGGATCTGAAAAATATTGATTTTGTATCTATTAAAAAAATAGTAAAATAATTTTAAAATAATATAAAATTTTATTTTGCAGTACGTTTTAATATAGATATTATGTTAAATAGTTTGAATTAATTATTTAAATTTTATAAATAAAGATAAAAATATGAAACACGGATAACAAATGAAAGACTTGAGGGTTTGAACCCTTCTCTTGTTGAATTGTATTAATGTCTTGCATGACTATTCAGATTTTAGAAGTCACGCCTCGTGAAATTGTATTGAATTGTAAAAGTGATTAATTAGTCAACATTGGAGGCGCTTCATGACATAAACAACAAATTAATATAGAGTTTCGTGCACACGACAAATTGTCCCCAAAAGATTCCATAGACTGCGGTGCTCCAGAATTTTTTTATTTTTAAAAATTGTGTTTGGATAGGTGAAAAATAATTATTAATTAGAGTTAGAGTTACTATTTTCTGTTTGGGTATTTTTGAATTAGCAAATATGAATTATTCTTTGTTTGTCTTTGTGGGTTTTCTCTCACTATTCTACTAACTCAATAAATTGTTGACTTAGCTACTTTTCTCAGTCTTGATACTAGTTCTATCAATTTCTTGTTTCCTCCAAATATCAAAGTATAAGATAGATTGTGATGAAATGTTGATGCAATTTGGTGGTTCGGTTTTTTAGCTGTCACATCAAAGTTAGAACTATAAGGTGGAAATTTTTTATCCATAGAAATTATTAAATTCAGATGTATAGAAATAGAAAGAGTGCATCATTTTCAACAAATATAGAAAGATCTGATATTTAGATCAGACTCAATGAGTTTGATCCACTTCTGACCCGATGAAATGTGGCATCTTTATCATAATTTTCAACATTTGAAAAAGAAACCAATGGATGGGAACCATTGAGATAAAATCCGATCTTTCTATATTTATTAAAAACAAAATACTTTTTCTATTTTTGTTATATGAATTTGATAATTTCTACAGATAAAAAATTTTCCTAGATGTTAGATCACATGAGAGTTCAATCTCTACATGAAGTGAACTAGTGGTTGGTTTTATTTTAAAGGGAGAAGGAAAGGAGACTTGCACTGATATATATTTAATGAATTAAAGAAACTGAATCAAGTGTTCGGTTTGTTTAGTTGTGGGTTTTATGCAGTTCATTTAGTTCGGTTTTTTCTAATGCAATTGTATGACATCTAATTAAATTCACTTCAATTCATCTAATATTCTATAAATATTTTACATAATTTTGAAAAATAATAAATTATGGTAGAGCAAAGCGGTTGATACAGAATGGGATAAGATTTTATGTTCCAAAAGGAAATAAATTAATTCGGACATATTTATAAATTGGGAAAAGATTTTTTTCCCCGACTCCTATCTCTCATTCATCTCCCAATTATTAATTATCTAGAGGACCACAACTTCAAGCACAAAAAGACAAAAGAAAACTTGTATCAATCATTAATTATGTGGGGGGACTGCTAATTAACTGGGGGGGACCGTTTATATTTGAAAAATTTTACAACTAACGCGCACAAGTATTCATATATAATACACCAAGTATTCATACCTAGGATATCAAGTATTTTAAAAAAAAAAACTGGACACATCACTCACCCATCTTTTACACGTTTTTAGAGGTAATTTTTTTTTCTCCGTTCACTCTAACCAATATTTCTGACAATCTATGAAGAATTTTGCGAATCTAAAATCACAAACGTCTTCTACGCAATTTTCTCTTTCAAATGAGATCCATGATGAAGTACTTTTGAGTTATCCGTCGCGCAAGTATTTATACCTCGTAAAATTATTTATATCTCATCGTGCAAGTATTCATACCACGTCGAGCAAGTATTCATACCTCGTCGAACAAGTATTCATACCTAAGATATCAAGTATTTCGGAAAATAAAACTGGATATATCACACGCCCATCTTTTACATGTGTCCCGTTTTTTTTCTAGTGATTAACACTATGATCGGAATAAAAAATAACGATGATAGAGTTCAATTCAATAGAAAAGAGAAGAAAAGATTTGATTCGAAACTGAATTTTGTTGATCGAAAGCTTCAAGTATAGATTGAGAATTCAGTATTTAGAAGTATAGAAAGAGCCTTAAGTTTTGACTTAATTTACAAAAATTGCCATTAAAACCTAGCAACTAGGGTTACAGATTAGTACGAAAATTTTATGATTGAGTAAACTGTTGATAGCAAAATAGAACAAATGCTGAGTGGAGAAGACGAAGGACACCTAATCGAAGGAGTTTTTCTCCGCTAAGTGCAGATGACAACCACACCTTAGTTACGTACAGAGGAGATGCAAAGAAGAAGGAAACAGGGACTATTGAGTCTTAACACACCGCTGAAATCGATTCTCACCGAATACCTTTGTTTTTCACACGATTTCATTGAGCGGCTTTTTTCTCGTGAAATCCTGTCGAATCAATTCTTTTTACCTTTAAACTTTACTACCGATCACAAACGCGATACAAATTCTTTTTCCATTTCGCGTTTGTGAAGTCGCGCTGCCATTCCGATCAGAGGGTAAGTGGGCTAGATTGGACAAGGAAACCGAAGAGAAAGATAGAGTGTACTGGACACTTCCAGTGATTAAGTGGTAATGAAAGTTCAATTGGTAAAAAATGAGTGAATGATGTGTCCAGTTTTTTATTTGTGAAATACTGATGAGATATGAATACTTGAATGACGAGGTATGAATACTTGTGCAACGGACAACTCGAAAGTATGTCATCATGGATCTCATTTGAAAGAGAAAATTGTGTAGAAGACGTTCGTGGTTTTAGATTTGCAAAATTCCTCACAGATTGTCAGAAATATTGGTTAGAGTGAACGGAGAAAAAAAACCCACCTCTAAAAACGTGTAAAAGATGGGTGAGTGATGTGTCCAATTTTTTTTTTAAATACTTGATATCTTAGATATGAATACTTGATGTATTATATATGAATACTTGCACTCGCCGCGATAATGAAGCATTTTGTTTTGTCTTTTAGTGCTGAAATTTGTGTTCCCCTCTTAATTAGCGGTCAACAAAGGCAGTTATTGACCGGGGGATGAATAGGGGATAGTTAGTCGGTCCTTTATAAATGTTATATTATATTTTAGTAGCATTCTTCAAACATGACAATGATATATATAAGTTTGTTAGTATGAAGTTGACAAGTTGTAATATAATAATTATCTCGTTTTATTATTATGTACTAACTAATTACATATATTATATAGTGATTCGAAATCGGCTGGAGATTTTTTTTTATAAATATTTAAAATTAGAAGACTTGATGATATATATACTTGGTAATTGGTAACAAAACAGATGATTAAAATATACAGTAAAAGTAAACAAGCATTAATTCCTCATGTGCAACTTTAGGATTTTTAATTTTATAGCTTAATATATAGAGTGATGCTTCTATGGACATAAGGACCTATTTGTAAAATGAACATATTTTCATTTTCAAAGTTCAAACAGTCGATCCGACCGTTCAACATTATCTCCATATTAAAATGTACTTGGAGGTCAAATTTTACATTTTTTTGAATTTTTTTACTATTTATTAAGTATTTTACAAAAACTAGTCAAATTCAGACCATTGAATTTTGTAAAATACTTAATAAATAGTAAAAAAATTCAAAAAATTGTAAAATTTGACCTCCAAGTACATTTTAATATGGAGATAATGTTGAACGGTCGGATCAACTGTTTGAACTTTGAAAATGAAAATATGTTCATTTTACAAATAAGTCCTTATGTCCATAGAAGAATTTGCCTAATATATATAATTGGTTTTAGCATGCAACTTTACTGTAACATGTTATTGTATTTGTGCACTGGAAAATTGGCTTTCATAGTTTTTGCTCCAATTTAATCCAAAGTTCTCTATCCTCTTAATTTTTTTGGTGTGCATACAAGCTGTCAGTTTGCCAAGTTTATTTTTGAATTCTGCTGATACTACTCTATGCCCTAGAAAATGCCTTCTAAATTATCCAATTCCTGAATTACCCAATTCAGTATTTTGAACACTGCCATGTGGTCGGTTGGTAAGGATAATAGTACAATATTTAAAAGAACAAGTCTTCCTGCAATGAACCTATGAATCAATGGGAGATATATATGTTATATTAGGGAGTGGGTGATTAGATAATGGTAAACCTAGCTAGATATGTGGAAGGAAAGGTTCTAAGTTTGCAATCCATCATGTTTGCTAGTAGGGGTGTTCAAACGGTTTCGGTTTAAAAGGATCAGTTGTTCAGTTTAAATGGATCGGTTCGGTTGAATTTTTTAATTATTTTAGGTTAAATGAATCGGTTCGGTTTAGATTTCTCAAAACCGACTAAACTGAACAAACCAATTTATAATGGTTCGACTTTGAAAATGGATCGGTTCGATTTTAATATGTGTATTCTTGCGTAGGACTTCAGTTGTTGTGTATGAAAATATATATTTTTCGTTAATAATGGTACCAATAGTGGTGCTATCTTTCGTATTTTACCAAATTTTGAGATGATTTCCAAGATCATGGGCCTTACTTCGGTTTGAGCCAAACAAATCGAAATTTACTTCAGTTTGTTCAGTTTGGTTTAGTTCGGTTCTATTTTTGAAGAACGAAAATAATTCAATTAGTTATTTTACTTCGGTTTCAACCGAACCAGCTGTTTGAACACTCCTATTTGCTAGTTGGATTCATGTTCCTTATGGGTCTGGTTCTGAAGATAAGATCAATTCTAATTTGTGCAAGTTGACAGCCAAACTAGATATTTGTTGAGAAGCCACTAGTGCTATTTTTAATCCCTGTAGTTGTTAAATTTCTGATTTGACAAAAAATAATGCATCATCAGTGACACAGCTCTTGAAAGGTTTAAAATATTAAAAATGTTTAATTCTAGATGGCCATAGAATTATGCAAGTAGTAGTATATACGTAGACATTCAGAAATTTTGTACTGATAAAATCATTTCCATGATATAGATACAGTATTGTAACAATCTTATAGGAGCCACTGAAATTACTTACTAATTAACAATATATGGATGAATGAATAACATCGTTCAATTGAGAACTAATATTTAGTCTAGTAACAAAAGACAATGCTCTGTATGGAAGTTCGCAAGCTCGAAATATGAATGAGAAATCTCTGATAATTAAATATTAAATAGTTAGATGACTTAATAATAAGATCGTCTAATTTACCCATCAAATTCAAAATATAGAAGAAAAGGTTGCATGTTGAAGTTGATGGACTAGATGTTATTATAAACTTGTTCTAAACTTGTTTTATTAAAATTCAATTTTCATCTAAACTTGTTTTTATAACCATGGATGAAAATAAATTTTTGTTCTAGTTGTATTTTGCTGGTGGTCTCTATTGGGTTTGTCCATAAACAAAACACATGACACAAATTAGGCCCGGCCCAATTTGGGTTGTTAACTTCTTTTTTGGTTAAATTTGTATCAAATTTGTATCATTTTTTCTGTGTATGATATGCATAAAATATAAGTTATATTTTAATTGTTATATTTCAAAATATGAGTTATTTTTTACGGTTATCAAATAATTATTAAGTTAATTTGTTGTTAATAAATTCCCATCTTTAAAAATAATGCATCCACACACCTCCAAAATATTCAATTCAGAAAGATATTTCCAAACATCAATTTGGAATAGTAGATTTCATATTTAAGCTCCATTTTTATTGAATAGGAAGCATTTGCAAGTGCCAAAAATACAGCAATGTGATTTCTGTAAAATAGAGAGACAAAAAGTTTCTGAAATGAAATAAGAGGGTTAATACAAATCCATGTTTTGTATGAAACAAATTTGAACCTTATTTGCTCCTGAGAAGCAGTGGTAACAAAGAAAGAAAATAAAAAACAGTATGAGAAAATAAAATTGCTGTGAATCTCTCTGCAGTGTCAAAGATGAATACCAAATGAAAGAGAGCTTCGTACCTTTACCTTAAAAATAAATCAGGAAAACCATTTTCCTCAGATATTTTTTTTATCAATAGAAATTATTATTAAATAATAAAGGAAAACAAAAATAGTGCTAGAGTTTTTCGATGGCATAGATGGACCCGAAAAAACTTTGGAGCTGAATTTTTTTTTGGAAGCCACTGTTTCAGAAAAGATCTCAGCACTCTTTCTGTTTCAAAAAACACCCAGACACTCTTTTAGGAAATAGAGACACTTTGGATCGGAATAAAAAATATATTCCAAAGTTCGGGTCCGAATTTTTTTTTAATCCATATATACCATCGAAAAACTCTAGCACTCTTTATGTCCCTTTATTTAATTTCTATAATAAAAATTCTCTTTTCTCACTATCTACAATCAGACACCTTGCAAAAAGATCATAACATCTCTCTGATGAAATCTAGGTTTAGTGTGTCTCTAACAATAAGAAACAACCCCAACATAACTATCAACAACACACCTGACGAGGCCTGAGCGGGCCCCAGCTCAGTGACAGAAGGAGAAGAAAGTACGATGTCACCAGCAAGGAGGCCTGAGCGGGCCCCAGCTGAACCTGGTCTGACATCTGGCACCAGTACACCTGGTAGTGGTTCCTAGTTCATAAAATATATTCATTATATTTTTTAAAAACTATAAAGACCAGGGAATAACAGTCATATTTAATAAAACCAAATCAGTAAATAACAAGGCTAGTATCAAAGTCTCAGGAATTCGGCATGTATCGGTTAGATCATTACTGGTACATTACATTTAGTGCTTGCAACTGGTAATGAAACTTAAACCAAGTTGCTGAAACCCCAAGTAGTTTCACTTGTTACTTTGTTTAAAAAGAAGATTATACAAATGGGGGTCTGTTTATATTTAAACAGATATTAGAAATAGTATAGCTATTATTACTTGAGAACCTTGTTTAGTACTGTTGACAAAACCATTACCCATACTTATACCAAGCCAGGTACAAATAACAAAAGATAAATGTACCAGAAAGCACTGCTACACATAAAATAACCACTAAATCTATTGCTCATTAACCATTCAGGCTTCCGTACCAGTATAGTGGTACTGGTAAGGATTTTAGACTTGATATATCCAGCTAGTAAACTATTTAATTTCTCTATTTCACTAAAAGGATCAGGTACTATAACATTCTAGTAGCCCCTTGGTTGTTTAAATCCTAGGTTTGTGAAACTGGTACCCAGCTTGAATCAAATTCAAGTGGTACAGGCAGGAGATTACTCAGTAAAGCAGGATGGTACGGAGAAGTACCAGTACCAGTCAGGTGGTACAGGCCGGAGAGTACTTAGTAAAGCAGGTCTATTTTCGTCAAATTTATTTTCAGATTCAAGTGGTACCCAGAAGAGAACCCACCTCAAATTTCAATTTGACCAAAATAGACCTAATTTTGGAATTTATTTTTGCTTCTAAGTCACAAAGTAGCACTTAAATCAGAAAATTCAACTATTGGTACTGATATAGAGCAGCATGTATAAACCAAATTTCATCAAAGTGTACTTATTAGGTAAATTTAATGTACCAGTAAGAGATGTTATACCTGAACAGGGAGACCAGCGGTGAAGATCAAAATGCTTGAAATTTATATATATAATTTTTTTAATTCTTGGCAGAGACTGTCAAGGTTAAATACTTAAAATTTATAGCTTAGCAGATCAGGAGAGGGGCTTTGCCTTTTTGGGATGCTCTTTTGTTCCTTCTTTTATTTTGTTTTGGGTTTAATTGGGCCTGGTTTTTTGGGCCTTGTCTGAAAATTAAGCAATATCACAACTAAACAATATCCACCATACAATCTCAATTATATCATAAAAAAAAAAATATATATATATATATATATATATATTTACAAAACAGACCATAATTTGTCAAATCCCAGAACTGCATTTTTCAACTATTCATTATTCATTAACAATACTACAGCATCTAAATGATGAAAATTAACAAAACTACTCATCTACACCAACTGCATCAAGCCAAGCAACAACCTGCTCGATACCGGGTCTCGATCTCGGGTCTGAATTTATGCATCTACATGCAATTTCAAGTACACTCATAAGTTCTTTCTCATACAACTTTCCCCAAATCAAACTATCAAAAACCACCTCTTCATTTTTCTCCTTTCTCATTTGACAAACCCATGATACCAAATCTCTACTTCCTTTTGCCCGGCAAATATCAACGGGTCTACGACCCGTTAACAGCTCCAATAACACAACCCCAAAACTAAACACATCTCCTTTTAGTGTTGCCATTAATGCTTGACTATACTCAGGTGGTATATATCCCAAAGTACCAACCAAATCGGTTGTCACATGAGTTGCATACGGGTTCATAAACCTAGACAACCCGAAATCCGCTAAATGTGCCTCAAATTTTTCGTCTAATAAAATGTTACTCGATTTAACATCACGGTGCACTATATTCGGATCACATGATTTATGCAAATAGGATAACCCTCTAGCTGAACCTTGTGCAATTTTGAGTCTAAGCGGCCATTTGAGGTGGGACCCACCGTCAGGTTTCTCATGCAACCAATAGTCAAGGCTGCCATTCTCCATGTAAGAATAGATTAGCAACCGATCGGATCCATATTTGCAATACCCTTTAAGAGAAACCAAATTCGGGTGCTGAGCTCTAGAAAGGGTCTCAATTTCTGCACGGAACTCTCTTTCCATCTGACCACAATCGCCTGAAAGTCGTTTTACAGCAACTTTAGACCCGTCGTGTAAATAAGCCTTGTATACTAACCCAAAACCACCACAACCAATGATGTTTGCTTGGTCAAAATTGCTGGTGGATTTTAAAAGGTCATGTATGGTAATGTCTTTTGTGTCAGAGTTTTGGAAGAAGATAACGGGTTTTGAATTTGGGTCGGGTGACTCAACAGACCCGGTATCTGTTTCTTGCAAGTTCAGCTGATTGGTCTCGTCTTTTCTTGACAAGTGTAAAAGAACAAATGTCAAAAGAAGTACAATACCAATAGCTAAGCTGATTGTTACTCCAAGTATACTTCCCTTTAAATTATTACGCTTCCCGCTTTGTTGTAAGATTCCCGGATCAGTTGTACCCAGTTGCATGTAAGTGGAGTTGCACTTACCAGAAGTTGACTTACATAAACCTGGGTTTCCCTCATAACTTGAGTTCGAAAAACTGAAGAACTGACCATCAGTTGGCACTTTTCCTTCTAAGTGGTTATGTGCTACACTAAACTTGGACAAAAATGTAAGCTTGCTTAGTGAAGCGGGTATGGACCCGTTAAGCTGATTGAAAGAAAGATCCAAAACCTCCAAGTTCTCCATGTCTGCTAGGGAGTCGGGTATGTGCCCGATTAACCCATTATGACTCAAATCTAAAACATGAAGCAATTTCAGATTTCCGAATTCAGGCCATATCGACCCGTTAAGCCCGTTATTGTTTAAATACAGAGAAGGTGGGAAGCTAGACAATTGGTTGTATTGCAACCCGTTAGTGCTTCGGTTTCTTTTCACATACAAGGGCAACCCAAAATAGGTCATGTTAGAAGAGGTATGGCCGGAAACAAGGCTTTTCAATTGGGTCAATTTTTGCGGTATTTCACCCGAAAGAGAATTGTTTGAGATATCCAAATAGGTTAAATAATCCAACTCGCTGATCCATCCTGGTATCACACCGGTTAACCGATTCCAAGACAAATCCAACACCTCAAGCTTTTTACATCGGGCTAATGAATCGGGTATCTGACCCGTTAAGCCACAATTTCCTAGTGCCAGTATCTCCAAATTCTCAAACCCGGCAAAACCAGAACCCGGTATCACTTCCCCATGGAAATTCTTGGTTAATATAAGAGTGGTCAGATTTTTACAGTTTTGCAGTGAAACCAGTGCACCAGATATGTTATAAATGCTATTATTCGATAGAGAGAGGAGAAAGAGAGAAGACAGGTTTGCATATCCTGTAGGTACCTGACCCGTAAACCCGTTTTTTGCCAAGCTAAGGGTTTTCAGCTGCATGCAATTGGAAAGGCTTGTTGGTAATGGTCCGGTAAATCGATTTGTTGCAAGGTCAAGAGATTGTAAAAACAGCATGCCAGTAAAATCAATTTCAACCCGACCCGATAATGAGTTGTTACGCAAGTCGAGTTCTTTCATTTGCACCAAGTTAGAAAACGAGGAAGGTAGCGGACCCGACAAAGAATTTGAATGCATGATCAAATGTTCAACCTTTGTGAGATTTTGGAAAACATCAGGGACCATACCAGAAAACCGGTTTAACGAGATATCTAACAGTTTAAGGCTAGTAATTAGACCCAATTCGGTACTGATATAACCCGATAAATCATTGCAAAAGAGAGATAATCTCTCAAGAGAAATGAGATCGAAGAGTGAGTCGGGAATTTCACCTGAAAGTGAATTTGAACCGAGATACAGTTCCTGAATTGTTCCATTGCAAAGCACCGGTCTTCCATCTGGTAATGCACCCGTTAACCCGTTAAAAGATAAATCCAATACCCGAATTGCCAGTGCGCCGAGACAAAGATCAGGTCCCACTTGACCAGAGAGAGAATTGTTACTCGCATTCAAATACACCAAATTTGGGAGATTTGAAAGGCTAATAACCGACCCGTTAAACAAATTTGAACTTAAATTTGCTGAGACTAGGGTTGGAATTTCAGACAGAAAATCTATAGTACCAGAGAGGGAATTGAAACTGAGATCAAGGAATTGGAGAAACTGAATGTTAGAGAGAGAATGTGAAACAGGTCCAGAAAGGTTGTGGCTAGAGAGAGAAAGAGAAGTGACATGGAGGTATCCAGTGGTGGTATCAACTGGAGAGCACAGTACACCATCCCACTGGCAACAGAGAGTTGGGTCTCTCCATGAAGAGAGACTTGAATTAGAGGTGAGACTGAGAGAGAAATTTTGTAGAGAGAGAAGGTCAGTGGGGTGGCAAGGTGTTGCATTAGTTGTTTGTAGGTAGAGAAGAGAGATAAAGAATGTACATTGTATGAGAAACTGGAGAAGAGAGAGCATTTTGTAGAGAGAGAAAGCTTAGCAATAGTAAGCAAGGAGGAGCCTCATTTTTAGAAAGAAAGGAGCTTTGAGAGAGAAAGCAAGAGAAAGAGAGAACCCTAAAAACCCAACAGAGATAAAAGTGGTGTGTAATGGTGGTCAAAAAGGGCTGAGGAAGAAACCTTTTATCAATTGTTAGAGAGAGAGAGAGAGAGAGAGAGAGAGAGATTGAAGGAGAAGCAAAGGTGTCCTCTGAGACCTCAACAGAGAAGCGGCCTCTATGCTGCCAAATTTTGGGTAAATATATTAACAGAGCAGTTTTGACTTCACAAAGCGCGAAAACCATAAGCAGTGCTGTTTTGATTATATAGTACGTGCGCTGCACTAAGGCAAAACTGCTCTGTTAAATTCTTTAACCCACTTTTCTCTAATGTTACTTTTTAAACCTTCCCCTTTATTTTTTTTATTTTTTTCTCTTCGTTTTTTTTTACTTTTTGGGGAGTGAGAAAGGGTTTGAAAAGGGATTGTAAAATACATACTCCAAAGGAGGCTTGAAATGTGTGTATGAAGATATATATATATATATATACAGTATACAGAAGAAATGTTGAATTTTTGCTTCTGTCCAAGACTCCAAGTGACTGTAATTAATGAATGGTTGGAGTCACTAGAAAGGTGACAGCAATGCCAAAGAACAAATGTACACAGTTAATTAGCAAATAAATTAAGGGTGTTCAAACCAGTGTTTGTAAATAACGGCCTTAACGGTTGATTAAACGCTCGTTTAATCGTTAATGGCAATCAAACAGTTACAAATACACTAATCGAAGGTCTATTAACGAATTTTTCCGATTAATTGTTTAATCATCCGTTTATTCCCGTTTCTGTTTATTTCCTTTTATTCCTGTTTATTCCCGTTTATTCCATGAATATTTATTTTCACATTGTTTTTTTTTTCTGTGACTGTATGTGATAATAAGTTACATAAATTATGTATTGTAGTTTTATTGTACTTCGATATACATCCAATATTTTTTATATATGTTTTTTCTTCTTATTTATTTTGAAATTGATTAATTCTTCTATTATTTAGCATATGTTTTTTTTATTTACTGATGTATTTTTTTCAATTAGTACGACATATTCATATATGAAATTAAGTTGTTATCATAAATTAAATTTAGTGATTTTATGTTGGAATGTTTCATTTCTTTCAAATAATATATTATTAGTATTTGAAAAAGCTTAATTTTCAAATTTATTTTTGCATTAAATAAATGTATTACTTACAAATGTAAAATGTGTATGTGTTGTTAAGAAGAAATTAGCGTAGTGTCATATTATAATAATAAAACTAAGTAAAATTAAATTTATTTGATTAGCTTTATGAGTTAAATAAATTATTTTTAATAAATTATGAATATATACACATAATTTTAATGAAAACGATTAATTGGCCAAATAATTCCGATTAATCGGTAGCATACCGATTAATCACTTGGTGGTACCACGTCCGTCCGACGAGCGCATACCATTATTTACAACACTGGTTCAAACGGTTCAGTTTGTTTGGTTTAAACCGAACAAGAAAATTTCGGTTTAAATGGATCGGTTTGGTATAGATTTATCAAAACCGACAAATTTATAATGGTTCGACTTTGGAAATGAATTGGTTCGGTTTTGATATGTGTATTTTTGCATAGAACTCCCGTTGTTCTATATCAAAATATATACTTTTGGACTTTTCATTAATAATGGTAGTGGTTCTATCTTTTGTATTTTATCAACTTTGAAATGAGTTTTAGGATCATGGGCCTTACTTCAGTTTAAACCGAACAAACAGAAATTTACTTCGGTTTGTTCAGTTCGATTTTTAATTAGTTGATAAGTTTGTTCGATTCAATTCAGTTCTATTTTTTAAAACTAAAAAAAATAATTTTACTATTTTACTTTGATTTCAACCGAACCCACCATTTGAACACCTCTAACTATATCTTTGCAAATCATCTTTACATTGGTTGTTGTAATAAGTTTACAAATCTTCTATAAACAAATAAATATTCTGGTCAACAATGCTGATTACAATGTCTAGAGACTAGAGCAACTTATTACTTTATTCTCTAATTTCATGGCTATCCTGCAATTGAGGTAAAAAAAAATACCAATATGCAATCAATAAGCTAAAAGTTATAATTATTGAACAATATTGTTATATTTTGCATTTAGCTAATTTAAAATTGATATCTTTTAATTACCTGATAAGTTGATATAAAATAGGTTCCTTTGAAACTGATATATCATATAAGCAAATTCTAAGCAAATATATAGCATTTTTTTTTTAAAATTTTATGTGTTTATTTTGAGTATGTTGATTTAAAATATAAATAAGTTATAAACTTTACTTTTAATTACTGATATGTTTAATTTTTATATTTGTGAAAAACTTGTCCTTCCACTGGTCAAATAGAGATATATAACACCAATAATTTTTATATATAAATGTTTGCTTCAAAATTAAGTAGAACTAAATGTTGACAGTAAAATAATAAATGCAGTTGGTACAAGTTACAAAACGGTTCAAAAAGTTAGTTAGGGTTTTGGTGTTCTTTCCAAAAACTAGGGTTTATTTGTTTTTTCTGGGCTAGGAATTTTCTTTGCTGAGTGGGTCAAGAATCTAGATTTGTTAAGAGTTTCCTCAAAAAATAAAAAAATAATGGTTGTAAACGGGTACGATACGGGTCAGATGGAAGCATTTTCATACCCGTATCCATCATAATAACGAAAAATAAATCTTTATCCTTACTCGTACGTACCCGATAAGTTAACGAATTTTTTTTTACCCTTACCCATATTTTTAAATATGGTACAAAACGGATAAAAAAAAGTGTCATTGACATTTCAATTTTGAGAAAGGAGAGGTATCACAGTTGGCTAGAGAAAAGTTATAAACTGTTAGTTACTCAAAAGTCGAGAGTTCGATTTCCTTCTAACGAGAAGCGGTTTAAAAAAAAAAAAGACATCTAAATTTTCGCTTTGTATAAAATATTAGTATGGAAACAGTGTGTTAAGAGTTTCCTCAAAAAAAAAAAAAAGTGTGTTGAGAGTGACAACTGTGAGTGCACTAAATTAATAATGCCAAGTTTGACTAGCAGAACTATCTGTGTGCAACTTGTAGCTGCTTTGGTTTTTTTTCCCAGGTTTCTCGTGTCCCACTTAATTTGAAGTGGCGCTGTTAACAGTCTCCCAAAAAGTCATTGAATATTACATGTGATTACTTTTTATTATAAATAATATTAAGTCTTGTCAATTATCGTACTGTTGTTCATATTACACTAATTTTTATGTAAAAATTAATGTTGTTTATATTATACTATTTTTTATGACGAAAATATTGGTAGTGTTTAACTCTAGTTAATTCAAAAAAAAATTAGACTTTTATGAATATTTAACTATTTAGTTGTCTTTATAACGCTGACCTCATTATACCATTCTTCAATCAAATAATTTAACTAATCATATGTAACAATGAATATTTGTTGTTTTACTTATAGTTAGTACATATTCATAAAACATTCAGTGTGATCATATTCATACATATATTATTTAATTTGAAAATCCCTCCTCACTAAAACATTGTGCGCGCTAGTCGAGCCTCCAGAGGTCTTGGAAAAAAAAAAAAAAAAAACTAGTTTGATGTGATTTAATTAAAAACCGAATTAGAAAATAATAAAACATTCAATTAAACAGTCCTAATTGAACCAAGGTAAAACTATACTGATGCTGATGATACATGATCGATTTTTTATGTATAGAATTTTTAGAAAATAAAAATAAATTTAGCACCAAATTGAGGAAATCTCGAAGTATACTGCAAAGACAACATGTTTTTGCGTATTTTTATTCATAGAAGAAGTGCAAACCAGTGTTGTAAAAAAACAGTTGTTTAGGTCGATTAGTTGTTGACGGCGATCAAATCGTCACGGATTTTTCCGATTAATTGGCTAATTAATTTTGATTATGGATAATTATTCATGATTATTTTCGATTAATCGATTGACGGTAACCTGCGAATTTTTTTTATAAACCATAATTAAAATTTTGTTTTTTACGAAACTAACATGATTATTTTTTTTTTACAAAAAACCATAAGAACCGAAATGTCATTTTGGTCCGAAATTTTTTTTTATTCCGGACCGAAATGTCATTTCGCTCCGGTCCCCTTTTTGAATTTTTTGTGATACTGGTTTCACAAGTTTTCATATGAGTCGCCGCAGAAAATCCGAAAAAGGGACCGAACGGAATAAAAAAAAATTTCGGACCGAAATGATATTTCGGTTCTTATAGGTTTTGTAAAAAAAAAAGTAATCATATTGGTTTCGTAAAAATATTTTTTTAATTATGATTTATAAAAAAAATTCGTAACTTGCCCATACAACGAGCGCATGATACGTATCTCCCTGGCATCATCCTTGTGTACAAAGTGGAAAGGAGAAACAATTCCGAGTTGGTTTTGTGACTGACAGCACTGACTAGTGTTTTCTTTTCTGATGATGTGTTGCAATTAATGATGGTTGGAGTTTGTTCGGATTTTTGGGGTTGCTTTGCATTTACTGCACGGATCAGAATCAATGCACGAATCTTAATAAAATTCAACAGCAACGAAGAATTGTTCCGGTTCTTGTTCATAAAATAAACCCGTTCGATTAAATCTTTTTCAAGTAGAACAAATTGCATTTTTTTTATTCATTAAAGTTAAACATTAATTAACATTATTTACAAGTACATGATATGAGAATTTTATTCATATATGATAATTTTTATTCATTAAATTTACCACTAATGTTATTCATATATGATAATTTAAAAAAAAAATAGACCAAACCGGGCCAAAACGAACCGGGAACAAGATTCCGGTTCGTCGCGGAGAGTCTTGGCGTTGAGCACTGGAGCGGATCCAGCGCTGCTGCCGTACATTACGCTTTACAATCTCAAGTTATTAGAACACTGGAAACATCCAGTTCAATATACATTGTGTAAAAAGGCTGTAGAGGATTTGTCCAGTGGTGGTTAAACTGGAGATTATGATGGAAAAAGTAAGGAGTGTAACAGCGGTCGCCTTTATTTGTGCAGTTTGGTTTGACAGAGAAAGTGATGAGAAAGAAAGCATGAAAGTATGAAAGGTCAACTACTTTGCGTGCTCTTCTCATCATTTCCATGTGAACCCCATTTTTTTGCTCCACTTCTTCTCACTTCCCACTGAATTTCTTCCTTTTTCATAAAGATTCAAGATTAATAAACATAGTAGAGGTAGGCTGTTCATACCGAAATTTTTATAGTTACCAAAGAAAAAAAATTAAATTAATTGATTACCACCCTCTTCAGCGTAATTTCAATTCTACCACCCACGCGGACCGGATTGGCGCACCAAGATAGCGTGGTGCGCAGACTAGGTTGGCGCACCAAAATCTTGGTGTGCGGATTGAGTTCGAACACCAAACCCTTGTAGTTCTATTCTAAATCAACCACGCAAATTTTTGGTGTGCCAACTAAAAAAAAAAAAAAAAATTTGGTGCACTAACCTAGTTTGTGCACAAAAAAAAAATAATCAATTTGGTGCACCAGCTCAGAACTAACTTAGTGCGCGAACTAGGTCTCGCGTGGGTGATAGGATTGAAAAAAAGAGAAAGAGGGTGGTAATCATTTAATTTGATTTTTTTTCTTTGGTAACTATAAAAATTTCGACTGTTCATAAGTTCAATGAGTCTTTTTTGAACTCAACTTCAAAACATATCGAATTAGCTTCAAACGACGAATTCAAACCGTTGAAACCCGTTTAACTTACAAGTAATACGTGTAGATGCAAACAAATTAAATTTTCGAATTAATTTTGTATAGACTTAAGTGTCAAAAACGTTCAAAAAATGAATGCATTAAAATTAATTTATAAACCTTCTAATTTTGACCGCTTGACTTTATAATAAAATAATTCGAAAGTTTAAAATTTTTGTATGTAGGCACATCACTCGTAAGATATATAGGTTTCAACAGTTTGAATTTGTCATTTAAAGTCAATCCAATAAATTTTAAAATTGAGTTCACAAAGAGACTCGGTGAATTTAGGAACATCCTATTTCTACTCTTAATAAAAATATTATAATGTTTGTATAACTTGATTTTATCTTTAATTTTAAATTTATTAATAACTTTTATGTCACTATTTATTTTTATTTTTTTTACAACGAATTTCATCATCTCATGGCGAGTGCAAAGAAAGACTGTAAAGCTGTCGAGAAAGAGTTTTATCTTCTTTTTGTAACAAGTAGAGGAACGAGTCGAGCTAATAAAAGCCAAGTTGAGATAAATTTGAACTCACTCATAACAAAACGAATTAAATATTTTTTTTCAATCCGATCTCAAATGAATTACGAGCTGCGTAATTTTTTTGTCAGTATTTTGTCATCTACGGGCTAGGGATTGAAAACAGATTGATAGGGCCATGTGCCAAAGGCTCTTGGAGAATCGTTTTTGGGCTAAGAATAGACCGGGATTCGGACCCCTAGTTGGGTCTAGCTCAGGACCAAGTAAAGAAGCCCATAACCCAAAAAGTAAATCTGTCCCTACACCGGTCTTGGGCCAAAAACAACCCGGGTCTCGGACCTCTATTCGGGGCCAGTATGAAATGGAAAGTGCCCAGAACCTGAAATCAACTTAGTCTAGCAAGGCCCAATTAGGCCTTATCCGACAAAGATTGACCAGGTCTTGCCCGACTAGAGTCCAGCCCGAATTCGATTTACGGTCACCGCTTCTGTATCCGTACAATATGGGTGTGATTCAGTCTCGGCCCGTCTTTTCAAGGCAGGACGAGCCCAAAACCCGTAACTCTCCCCATACGGCCTATCTCCCGGGATAGGACGTATCACAGATAAAAAATTATAATCACGAGTAAATTTTTGCAGATTCAGATGTTCAGATAATTTACCGATATGAATACAAATATACATGATTCGTCCTATCTCGGGGAGAGTAGGTTGTATGTGGTGAAGCGTCTGGATTGGGCTCGTCCTGCCGCGGGATGGCAGGCCGATATATGAACGAGTTGGGAACTCGGGTGATTTTAGAGAGATTCTGACTCTGACCTATGCAATGTCTCTCTGAGTGTAAAATTGCGACCCTCGTTCAATGAGCCTTTTTGCCTTATATAGGCTATCTCATAACCGCTATCTTGTGCGGTAACAAGAGATGGAACGGTTATTTTAACCATGTTGGTGGTTATCTCGCACTAAGGCGGTGAAAACCAATTTCGGGCCAGGCCTGTCTTTGTGAGGTTTGAGGCCTTTTGTTGAGCCTTTTTGTCCCCGGATTCTTATTCATGAATCTCGGGCCTTGGGCCTTTTCTTCTTAGCTCCGGGCTGGCTCCTAAAAGGAGGTTTGAATCTCGATTTTTCATTGGCCCAATAATGTATTTTAAGGGCCTTGGGAATATGACCCTATCAATATATATGATTTATGCAAATAAATATAGGGTTTTGGTTTCGAAAAGCAGATATGGATAATTATCCATATCAATATTATTTTAATTTTTTTCTGATATCCGTTTGTGCGGATACATATACATATAATATTCTTAAAGTTTTTCAAATATTTGTTTGTACGAATCCGAATAGAGATATGGATAATAATCCATATCCATATTTTTTTATGTATTAGTTTTAGAATCTTTAGTGAGGAATATATTTTTTGTTTTTATGAAAAATATAGTTATGTTGGTGATATTTTTTTTAATGACATTAATATTCGCTTTATATTTGTATGTTATATTACTTTATTTTCTAATAAAAAATAATTTATTAAATAATATATTAACTTTGTTACAAAATTTAAATTAGATATTTGAATTATATCCATATCCGTGTAATCGGATTAATATTTGTACCCGTTTAATATACGATCCGTTTTCACCCTGGTCCGAGCCGAAGCGCATCATTTTGCATTTATGCTATGTTTTGGATTGTGTATGTTGTTATTTAAGATATGGGCCTGGGCTTTGCATTGTATGTCAGGCCTGTTTACACACCTCCTCTTCTCCTGGGCTTCTGGCCCAGTATTGATTTTCTATTTTGGTGATTTTGATTCCACCAGAACACTCAGTAGAAAAATACTGATCTAAAGGTCATATGCGCTAAAGATTTTAACAAAGCAATTTTGACTTCATGCAGCGCAAGAATCACATGCAGCACTATCATGATTCTACTGTCCGTGCACTGTTCGTATCCCAAAGTGCTCTGTTAAAATCATTACCCAATGCATTGCTCACAGAAGCCTCTCTGCTCATAAATTACGATAAGCCATTTCGCACTCTATGGAGTCCATATACCCTAAAGTAACCGAAATTTAATTTTTAATCCAGACCGTCCGATTCGAATTGAAGCCAATCCAGCAGCCCGAGGGGAATGCACATCCACTTTAATATTCGTGCTGGTGCAGATCGGACGATACATATCCAGCTTAATATTTGCGTTACTTCAGTGATCCCATTTCATCCATCCTCAGTTCCTCACAGTATCCTCTCATGTAGTATCCATTGGGTAAATATCTTAACAGAGCAAATCTGACTTCATGCAGCGCACGAATCATATCCAGCACTGTCTTCATTCTACAATCCATGCACTGTACATATCAAAAACTGCTCTGTAAAAATCATCACCCAATCCTTTCCTCATAATTTAGGATAAGCCATTTCCCCTCTCTCTCTCTCTCTCTCTCGCTAGAAACAATGGCTGCATCCATGGCCACTTCTCTCTCACAACGCCTCTCTCTCCTAAACCCTAAACCTCTCCTCCTCTCTCACAAACCCTCTCTTCTCTCCTTCTCCTCCCCTCCTCCTTTCCCCCTCCTCTCTCTCCGCTGCACTCCTCCCGACTCATCCGAAACTCCAACTCCCGAAGACTCCGACGCGGCATTCAGTCAACCTCAGTCGGGATTCGAAGGCCCGATGTTCGATTGGCCTGACGATGCAACAGTGGAGGAGATAGAAAACGACTATCAGCTACTCTATGGAACCGCTTACAAAGACAAGAAATACTCAAAGGATATCAGGGATGTGGGTGATATGATAGAGGATGATGAACCAGAAAGACCTGTTGATGACTTCGAAGAGCGTGTTATAGAGGTAATTGTTGCTAGATTTTACTGTAAAGTTGAACAAATTTAAGTGATTTACTTAATTGTGATAATTGGTTTTAAATAAATACCCATTTTGCCCTTGAAAACCATCAGACCGACATTTATCTTAAACAAGTTACAATTTTTTATGCTTTTTAATAAAGGGTAAAATGGGTAGTTTTAAGTAATTTTATTAGTCTTATTAGTTTTAAGTAATTGGTTTTTACTGTAAAGAAGAGCAATTTTAAGTAATTTACTTAATTGTGATAATTGGTTTTAACTTTTAAGTAAATTCCCATGTTGCCTTGAAAACCGATCAAATGTAAGAAAAGTTACAATTTTTTATGTTTATAATAAAGGGGAAAATGGGTATTTTATAAATTTAAAATAAGTAATTGTCAAATTGGTGCATTGGTACAGCTAGATTGGTTTAAGTTATTTATTTAATTGTGATAATTGGTTTAAGTAATTGGTTTTAGGTAAATACCCATTTTTCCCTTGAAAACCGATCATATGTAAGACCGACATTTATCTTAAAACAAGTTACAATTTATGCTTATAATAAAGGGTAAAATGGGTATTTTATAAATCTAAAATGAGTTTTAATATAAATGACAATAAAATGGGTAAGTTTGTGAGTTTTCGAAGTTTAGAAGGAGAAATACGTAACTGCGAAGTTTAGAGAGGGAAATATGTAATTTGAAATTTTTGAGGGGTATACATGAAATCCCCCCTTGTTAAATTGGTGCACAGGTACAGCTAGATTGGTTTAAGTAATTTACTTAATTGTGATAATTAGTTTAAGTAATTGATGATTTTGAGGAGGGAATTATTGACATTGGGGTTTAGTTTTTACTGTAAAGAAGGCTAAAGATTTTAACAGATCATTTACTGTAATTTAAAATTTTTGGATGTAGCAATCCTGGTCTGGTTTTGTATGTGAGTTGGTTTCTATGTAATCGAAATTACTAGCATAGTTAATTTTTCAATTATTGTAGTTCTAAAAATGGAAATAATCTTAACCTCTTTTTTAAATAAAAAGGTTAGGACAGTGACGAAGGTGGTGAAGCAGGGAAAGAACATGTCATATAGAGCAGTGGTAGCGGTGGGGGACAAGAAAGGACACGTTGGCATCGGTGTTTGTAAGGCAATTGATGTCACCGAAGCTGTTGTCAAGGCCATCCTCAACGCCCGACGTAATATCGTCACCGTGCCCCTCACCAAGTACCATACTTTCCCCCACAGGTCATTCCCATTTCCCTTTTCACCTTCATTTTTTATTTCATTCAAGTCATCTTTTCTCTTATTTCATCTATAGTACGGACCAATATGAGCTATGGTACTATGCATAGCGCATATTGGTCTGTACTATGGATCAATATCTCTGTTTTTAACGTTGTTCAAATAGTCGATCTTAACCTCTCAGCATAATCTCTATATGAAAATGCACTTGGAGACCAAATTTTACATTTTTTCAAAAAAATTTACTATTTTTTTAGAATTTTTTAAAATCACTGTTTTTCACAAAATTCTTGACCATAAAATCACTGTTTTTATTTTTTTATTTCATTTCAAGTTTGATTAGGGCTACAGTACTATGCATAGCGCACATGGCTTAAAGTTCAAATAGTCGATCCGAACCATTCAACATGATCTCCATATGAAAATGTACTTGTTTATCAAATTTCAAATGTTTTAGAATCTGTTTTTACTATTTTTTTAGATAAGTTGAAAATCACTTGATATAAAGATTCTAGACCATTCAAAAGTAATGATTTTCTACCTATTTAAAAAATTGTTAAAAAAATTCTATAAAATATAAAATTTAGTTTGCAGATATATTTTCATTTGGAGATCATATTGAACGTTCAGATCGACTATTTGAACTTTGAAAACAAAGATATTGATCCATAGTACGGAGCAATATGCGCTATGCATAGTACCATAGCACATATTAGATGAATAATTTTGTTGTTACTGTGCTGATTTCGTTTAAACTTAGCAATGACTTTAAAAAAAAAAATTAAACCATAAATAATTTAGGGCTAATGGGAGATTTGGGGCAGCAAAGGTGATGTTGATCTAAAGATTGTTGACCATTCGAAATGAGTGATTTTTACCTTTCTAAAAAAATAGTAATAAAATTCCAAAAAATGTAAAAATTTAGTCACCAAGTACATTTTCATATGGAAATTATGTTAAGCTGTTTCAATTGACCGTTTGAACTTTGAAAATGAAAATATAAAGCCATAGTACAAACCGATCTGCGCTATGCATACCGTAGGCCCCACTCAAACTTGAAATTGTTGTTCTGGTTTCAACCATCAACCAAAATTTCTAACAAAACAAAAATAAAAAAATAACCGATAAATTTTTTAGGGCTACTGGGAAGTTTAAGGCAGCAGAGGTGATGTTGAGGCCGGCAGCACCAGGTAGTGGAATCCAATCTGGTGCGGTCGTCAGAACCGTTCTCGAGTTGGCTGGTGTACAACATGCTCTTGGCAAGCAATTGCGCAGCGATAATGCCTTGAACAATGCACGTGCCACCATTGTTGCCACGCAAAAAATGCGGCACATTGCTGATGTTGCAATCCAACGTGGCATCCCGGTCCAAGAACTCTGGAAGTGATCTTGTATGCAATCTTGTTTATTGTTTTTGTTTTTGAGAATATTCATTTTTTGTTGTTGTGGGTAATTAATTCTTCATGCCAAGAATGTTATAGATGTAAACGGATATTTGTTGTGGGTAATTAATTCATTATTGTTTTTGTTTATTGGCAATCTTTGCTTTGGGGAAGTTTCATTTAATTCAGTTTATTTGTATATTGACTTTATTAGGGGTGCAAATGGATAAGATAGTGGTAAAACCATATCTTTTTCCGCTTTTATTTTCCAGAGACGGATTGGATATTAGTTTTTCAATACTATTTATTTATTAGAAAAATATATAAATATTATTAAAAGTACTTAAGTTCATAACATAAATTTTTTCATAATATATATTAAATTATATGGTATATATTTACTATTTTGATAAGGATAGTTAAAATTTAATACTATATCCGTATATAATTTTTGGATACGGATCCGAATTTGGACAGATAATATCAGATCCATTTGCACACCTATAACTAAATGCTTTTAAATTGAGCCCTTCTTAGCATACTAATTTAGATATATCATAGATGCTGAGTTAGTGGGGGCACCTAATGTGATTTAAATTTGATTCAATTTCAAATATAACCCAACTAGCTTTCTTTCTGAAATGATGCAACATATATATAAAGAAAGCAAAATGTATTCATATTTGGTTTCTGAACTTAAAATTTAGGAGAGGACGCCTGGTGCAACAAGTTGTCACAATCTTTCTTTAACATTGATATTTTAAATTCAAAACTCAAACAACGAATACAAATTATTGATCTTGTTCTTTTTCAGTGGATTTTGAAAATTTGTAACTTTTGGTTTGTGCAACAAGATCCAATGATTCAACACTGGCTTATATGTAAAAGTAATTAGATATTAAACATATGCAAATACTTTGTATATGAATAGGATGTTAAACGAGATACATGTATAATTCTAATACCTAATTTAAATATTGTAACAAAATTAATATATTATTCAGTAAATTGTTATTATTATTTTTTTGAGTAAAGGTTGGAGGTCAAGCCACCCAACTATTTTAATACCCATGTTTATTACAACAAAGGATTTTCCCCATTCATGTTTCGAACCCATGACCTAGTAAATTATTTTTTCATTAGAAAATAATAATAACATAATCTATGAATATAATTCGGATATTCGATCATTATGATGAACTAATAATTTTTCCCTTTTTAAACTTGTTATATCATTACAAAATATATATCTCGTTAACAAAAATTAATCATTAATATAACCATATTTTTAATCTAAAGATATTAAGGAAAATAATATTCTTATTTAAACATATATATGATTCTAAAACATCATATAAAACAAATGGATAAAAAAATACAGATCCAAATAATTATCCGTATCCGTTCCTGTACAAACGGATATCTCGAAAAATTAAAAAAAATACAAATACAAATAATTATTTATTTTCATATCTGTATCCACTTCCGAAACTAAATCCATATCCGTATTTGTTTCCGCATAAATAATATCAAGGGGCAGATAGAGTAAGAAGGTAAGGGGGTCAATTGATCCTCATTTATTTTAAAAATTCTATGATTATACGTGATTATTTATATATTTTAGAATAAAATGTTATGGGTATTAAAAAAATTATTCGCAGTATGAAAAATTTATATGATTGATTCTCATACTTTGAAAGTCTTGCTCCGCCCACATCATATCCGCACTTATACTGAATCTGCAAACTATCCATATCTGAATATCTGAATCCGTAAAAATTCGAATACGGATCCGACTAATAATTTGTAATCCTAATTCCACTAAATAATTAGTGGGAATACATGCATTTAATACTGAATTTTTTTTATTGACAGTCTTCTGACACTCTCGTTTAGATTTTTAATTATATGTAGCCAGCTGCTAATCATTTTTTGGTTTCCAAAAGGAAAAATTTGGAAGCGCCGGTGTTTTTTCTTAGACAAATATCCCTTTTTAAGTTATTTTCCAAAAGACTTCAAAATTCATGTAATAATGATTTTTTTTATAAAGTGAATGCTTTAATGCAATGCAATAAAATAAACGGTTTAATGTACATATAAACTAGAGTGGTAAAAATACGTTGTGTGGTGTCGTGATTAATATGTCGCGACTTTGGTTCTATATTGTGCTGTGATCAAAATATTGAGAAGTTGTTACGGCACGTTAATGTCATATTGTACCCAAACGTGTCTGTCCAAACATAGCTGGTCACGTTTAACTTTTTTTTTTTTTTCATAATTTAGGTTAGTTTATTCAAGATTAACCATCAGATCAAGATTTAACAGTCCTAATTACACGTGACTCGTGTGACTATATATGTATCGTGCTGTGATCATATCTTTCACGTGCCGTACCGTACCGTGTCAAATTTTCAAAAGACGTAACACGACACGCGTACTGTATCGTTCCGTGACGGCTTGGCCGTGCCATTTTTCTCCCTCTACATAATTATCCAAATAACAACTGAAAATTGCAGAATTAGCGCATTTATATTGTAGCATTAGATTAGAAGAAAGCATTAATGCTTGAGAATTTATTCTATAAGCGCCAACGGTTACCAAATCTAAAATTAAAAAAAACCTGGTTCGCCTCAGCCATTACACTGACAGTTAGTAGTAGAGGTACAATTCTGCCTTAAACCAGGTCCACTTAATGTTTCCCTTCCACGGTCAAATCCTTCTCGTGCCATTTGACTAAGTTCATTCTTTGTACCCTTTGATGTATGGGACCCACATATCAGTGTCATTGTTCAAATCTTAAATTTTTCTTTTTTTTGCTTCAAAAATCTTTAAAAAAAAATTTTGCTTCAAAAATCTTTAAATTTAACCCCTCCATTCATAGTGAATATCTTTCAAATTCCTTGTCATTTTTCCCTTCCACGGTTACCAAATCTGAAGTTTCCATAAACCTGGTTCACCAAAGCCATTACACTGACAGTTCGTAGTGCAGCACAATTCTGTCTTAAACCAGGTTCATTTTATATTTCCCTTCCACGGTCAAATCCTTCTCATGCCATTTGACTAAACTCATTCCTTGTTTCCTTTGATGTATGGGACCCACATATCATTGTCTTTGTTTCTCAGCACCATGATACAGGATTAATAATCTTTCAATTTAACCCCTCCATTCTTCATGAATCTCTCCTTAAATTCCTTGTCATTTTGCGCCAAGTTATAACCCTTACTGGCCTCTCACATGCTCTCTGCTTCTCTCTCTCTACCCCAGATAAACCCTAAAACCTCACCCCACCAGATTCTCACTACATCTCTCTACATACTACAAGCCACTCACCACCAACTGTCGATATCGGTTTCGATTCATGCTCTATGCAAGGAGGCTTGGCCACGTTGGTGCATTCTAGAGAGAGAAAGAGAGAGTGAAACCAGCAACAAGCCAGTGTGAAGAGAGAGAAAGTCCCCGTAAAACCCGTACCAAACCAACAAACACCTCATGCCTCACACCTCTCTGATCACCTTGAACTTTATATACCCCCTATCTCTCACCCCTTAAACCATTCCTCTCAAAAAAAGGAAAAAAAAAAAAACATAAGAAAGAATTAAATGGAGGAAAAAAAGAGGGTTGCGAAGCAGGAGGGGGGCCCGCCGCTTCAATGCCCGAGATGCGGCTCGAACAACACAAAATTCTGTTACTATAACAACTACAACACCGCGCAGCCGCGTCACTTTTGCCGAGATTGTCACCGTTACTGGACTCAAGGTGGCGCTCTTCGTAACATCCCAGCGCCTGGAGAGAGCACCAACCGCAAAAGGAATCGCCGTTCAAGCACCGGGACCGCTCCTCCTACTGCTCCGGGCCCATCAAAGATTCCTAGAATCCGGGCTGATCATCAGACACCTGCTCTTGCGATGCCTTTGCCACCGCCACCTCCACCTCAGATTCTCTTTGGTGAAGGGATCGGGATGGTTGGTTCTGGGTTTTCGTTACGCCCGACTTTATCTCTGTTCAATCAAGGCCTTGCCGGATTGAGGGGATTTCAGCCGTTCAATCCTTTGATGATGCCGCCACCGCCACCGCCTCCACCTCTATCTATGCAGTTGTTTCAAGGATTCAGCATGAATCAGGTACTGCATGTTACTGCAGGTGAGGGATCGTCGGGTGGTGCAAACGGTTCAAGTGATGAAAATGCGGGAGAAAGGGGAAATATCAATGCTCAGGATGGAAATATCAATGGAGGCGATTTGTTTGCGAACCAATTCTTCACTCGATTCAGTGACGGCGAAGGAGGTGAGACTAGGGGTTTTGAATTTAATGCTGGATCGAATGATGATGGCCATCAGACGGACAGCGATGCTCCTGCGCCTCCGCCGGCTAGTTTCATCTGAGATGGATGATATGATTGCTTTTTTGAGAGGGATTGATAATTTGATAGTAGATTAAAGTTTGTGTGTCTTTGTGTCATGTTAGTACTTTTGTTGTGTCCTTTATTTATGTTTTTTTCTCTTTTTGTTGTTGTTGGTCTAGAGAATGTGATTTTTGTGTGTTTTGTTGTCAACCTTTCTTAATATATGTGTCCATTATAAACATAGAATCATCAAATAGAAAGCAGTAATGAGGTAAATTAGGTTTTCTTATTTTTATTTTATGTGGCTTGATGGAAACATTTTTTGTTAGAAAAGGTAAAAAAAAGAGAGAGGGTTATATTTATTATTATAATGTTATTTAATTTATGGAATAAGAGGGTTATATTTATTATTATTATTTTGTTTCTTTTTATGTATATATCTTGTTATGTTTGTCTCTCCATGAAAGACAACCAAAGCTCTTCTCTGTGCACTGTCTTGTCTCTTTGTTTCTTTTCTGATATATATAATTATATATATATATATAGAGTAGAACTAGGGTGCTCCTAAGCTCACTAAGTCCTTCGTGAGCGCGACTCTAAAACCTATCGAATTGACTTCAAACGATATTTTCAAACCGTTAGATGTTCAATCTATATTAAAATGTGCTTGGAGACCAAATTTTACATTTTTTGGAATTTTTTTACTATTTATTAAGATGGTTTGAAAATCGTTGTTTTCCAATGGTGCAGAATTTTAATAAAAACAGCGATTTTCAAACCATCTTAATAAATAGTAAAAAAATTCCAAAAAATATAAAATTTGGTCTCCAAGCACATTTTAATATAGATTGAACATCTAACGGTTTGAAAATATCATTTGAAGTCAATTCGATAGGTTTTAGAGTCGTGCTCACGGAAGGGCTTGGTGAGCTTAGGAGCACCCTAGTTCTACTCATATATATATATATATATATATATAGAGAATGGCTAAGCTCAAAACGTTTGTTCCTGGGCTCGGGAACAAACGAGTCGGTTCTCCAATTTCCGAAGTTCAAACAACAAATCCAAACCGTTAGATGTTCAATCTATATTAAAATGTGCTTGGAGACCAAATTTTACATTTTTTGGAATTTTTTTACTATTTATTAAGCTGGTTTGAAAATCGCTGTTTTCCAATGGTGCAGAATTTTAATAAAAACAGCGATTTTCAAACCAGCTTAATAAATAGTAAAAAAATTCCAAAAAATGTAAAATTTGGTCTCCAAGCACATTTTAATATAGATTGAACATCTAACGGTTTGGATTTGTTGTTTGAACTTCGAAAATTGGAGAACCGACTCGTTTGTTCCTGAGCCCAGGAACAAACGTTTTGAGCTTAGCCATTCTCTATATATATATATATAAATTGATAGTTCATGACAACATTCAACACATGACATATTAACACTATCAATCAATTATACATCTTTTACAATGAAAAGGAAAACAAAAAGAGGTTGTGTTTTCCCATGGCATGTCATAAAGTGATCTGCAGAGGCAAAAGCAATTTTGTTGGTTTCTCTAGTTTTAAACCCTGATTGGCACAGGTTCTTGCTCTGTGTAATTGCACTGTACGTCTCTTTATCTCTCTTCATGCAAACATAGTAATGCATCGATATACGTGCCGTTTTCTAGCTAGCTTCTATAATTGCCATGCACGCATGCACCATCTCTCTCTCTCTCTCTCTTGTTTGGCTTGGCTCTACTTTTCATGGGTTCAAGTTACATAGTTTTGGATCTGATATACAGCCGCTTTTTGTTCTTTTTCACAGTGTAACTGCTAATTATGTGTATCCATAGATCAAGAGAGAGAAAGAGAAGTCTAGGAATTTGCGGATATCGAGAGAAGCTGATTAATATCCGATGAATAAATGTGAGAGATGTTGTACTTTGGAGACACTGCAACATATACTTTTATTGCATAATTGTCTTGTTGGGTTTAATTTTCATTTTTTAGGATAGTTTTTGTTGGTTTGTTGCTCATTCTTTTTAGCTTTGTTTGTTCAAAATTAGTATGTATATATTGGAACTGAAGGTAACTTATATATATATATATATAGAGAGAGAATGGCTAATATCAAAACGTTTGTTCCTGGGCTCAGGAACAAACGGTTCCGTTCTCCAACTTCCGAAGTTCAAACAACAAATCCAAACCGTTAGATGTTCAATCTATATTAAAATGTGCTTGGAGACCAAATTTTACATTTTTTGGAATTTTTTTACTATTTATTAAGCTAGTTTGAAAACCGCTGTTTTTCAATGCTGCAGAAATTTCATAAAAATAGCGGTTTTCAAACTAGCTTAATAAATAGTAAAAAAATTCCAAAAAATGTAAAATTTGGTCTCCAAGCACATTTTAATATAGATTGAACATCTAACGGTTTGGATTTGTTATTTGAACTTCGAAAATTGAAGAACGGAACCGTTTGTTCCTGAGCCCAGGAACAAACGTTTTGATATTAGCCATTCTCTATATATATATATATATATATATAGGGATGGGCTATGGTGAGCTATGGAGTAAAACAAGTTTTTACTCCACGCCTCATTATTTCCATTTTGAAAATCCAAACAACCAATCCGAACCGTTCAACATGATCTCCATATTGAAATGTGCTTGGAGACCAAATTTTACATTTTTTGGAATTTTTTTACTATTTATTAAGCCACTTTGAAAATCGCTGATCCATTGGTCCAGAATTTTTTACTGTTTTGATACTGTTCACCTGGATCAGCGATTTTCAAAGTGGCTTAATAAATAGAAAAAAAATTCCAAAAAATGTAAAATTTGGTCTCCAAGCACATATCAATATGGAGAACAACTTGAGCGGTTCGGATCGGTCGTTTGGATTTTCAAAATGGAAATATGACGTGAAGTACAAACTCGTTTTACTCCATAGCTCACCATAGCCCATCCCTATATATATATATATATATATATAGAGATAGGCTAATATGCTTTTAGTAGCATATGGGCCGATAAGCTTCCAATTCAAAATCGGATTTTCAAAGTCCAAACGGTCGATCCGAACCATTCAAGTTGATCTACATATTGAAATCTACTTGGAGACCAAATTTTACATTTTTTGGAATTTTTTTACTATTTATTAAGCCACTTTGAAAATTGCTGATCCGGGTGAACAGTAAAAACAATGCAATCAAATTTTGGACTATGTGATCAGCAATTTTCAAAGTGGCTTAATAAATAGTAAAAAAATTCCAAAAAAATGTAAAATTTGGTCTCCAAGCAGATTTCATTATGTAGATCAAATTGAACGGTTCGGATCGACCGTTTGGACTTTGAAAATCCGATTTTGAATTGGAAGCATATCGGCCCATATGCTACTAAAAATATTAGCCTCTCTCTCTCTCTCTCTCTCTCTCTCTCTATATATATATATCAATGTTCATTTTCATTTTTCTATATATTAGTTCATATGTTTCAATGCAAGTTACTAATAAATGGTATTATAACTTTGGTTCATTTTTCTATATAAATTAGTATGCATTTTTCTATAAATTAGTTCATTTTCATTTTCTATATATTAGTTCATATATTTTTTTGTAGTACTTGCTTAATTTTGATTGGGAGTATTCCAGATGTTATACTTAAGAGACAATGCAATAATTTTATTGCATAATTGTCTTGTTGGTTTAATTTTCATTTTTTTAGGATAGTTTTTGTTGGTTTGGATGCTAATGCTTTTAGCTGTGTTTGTTCAAAATTAGTATGGATATATTGGAATTAATTTTCATTTTTGTATATATTAGTTCATTTCAATGCAAGTTACTAATAAATGATATTGTAATAAAGTATTAGTTGATTTTGTGTTTTGTTTGTTCCCAAAACAGTTGGTTTATAAACTCTCAAACATATATATTTTGTAGTATTTTCATAATTTTGATTTGGAGTATTATATATAGATGTTATTCTTTGGAGACACTGCAATAATTTTATTGCATAATTGTCTTGTTTGTTTTTCATTTTTTAGGATAGTTTTTTGTTGGTTTGTTGCTAATGCGTTTTATCTGTGCTTGTTCAAAATTAGTATAAAAATTGGGACTAAGGAAATATTGTTCATTTTCATTTTTGTATATATTAGTTCATTTCAATACAAGTTACTAATAAATGATATTATAATAAGAGATGGGCTATTGTGCTTTGCAAAGTAAAGCGAACGTTTTACTTCGGGCTCTTATTCTCATTTCAAAGTTCAAAACGTCGATCCGAACCGTTCAAGTTGATCTACATATTGAAATGTGCTTGGAGACCAAATTTTACATTTTTTGGAATTTTTTTACTATTTATTAAGCCACTTTGAAAATTGCTGATCACATGGTCCAGAATTTGGTTGCACTGTTTTTACTGTTCACCCGGATCAGCAATTTTCAAAGTGGCTTAATAAATAGTAAAAAAATTTCAAAAAATGTAAAATTTGGTTTGCAAGTAGATTTTAATATAGATTGAACATCTAACGGTTTGGATCGACTGTTTGGACTTTGAAAATCCAAAAACGAGCCCGAAGTAAAACGTTCACTTTACTTTGTGAAGCACAATAGCCCATCTCATTATAATAAAAGTATTAGTTGATTTTATAAACTCTCAAAATATATTTAGTACTTTCTTAAAATTTGTAGTTCAATTGTATATATATATTCTACATGCATGTGTCTGTCTGTACTGTACTTTCAAACTCAGGGTACTATATATGATCTTGTTTTTTTCTATCTAGTTGTCAGATATAAAATAAATACCTCCTAATCAAATATATATGTGCATGCAATCTATTCCGTCTATTTTTATTTTTATTACGAGGAGGTTCCAATACCTCATGACCCGACATTTTTAAAAATACCCTAAGTTAAAAAAAATTATTAAAAATACCCACGGTCCAAAATTTTTATTAAAAATACCCATACCGGCCAATTATTGGCCGGTCCTGATTAAAATTTCCGACCGGCCAATTATTGGCCGGTTCTGTGATTTATTTTTTATTTTTTATTTTTTAGAGAAAAATTGCTAAAATGCTGAAATGAAATCTAACACAAAAAAATTGAATTATTTTTTTAAATATTTGTTAGATTATTTTTTTGATGCATATTTATACTAAAATACGCTAAATTACTTGAAATTATGTTAATTTATACTGATTGACACTAGATTACTTTAAATTATGTTAACTTTTTTTTTAAGAGACATTAGATAAAATGCTGAAATATAACACTAAAAAATAGAATTTATTTTTAAATATTTGCTAGATTACATTTTTATATATAATTAGCATATTTATACTAAAACACGCTAAATTACTTGATTTATGCTGAATTACAGTAAATTACAATAATTATGTAGAATTATGCTAGAATACGGTAAAGTACGCTAAATTACGTACGAATAGGGATGATATCTTCACTGAGAAGGGGAAAAACGACGACGAAACTTCAAACGGCCATAAAACGGCGCTCGAGTGTCTGATTTCAGCAAATGACCACTTTTCGGAAAGCTTGCGAAAATGCGCATCGTCCGTGCCGGCAATGCCGGATTGCCAAATTCAAAATCGCCAAAAAACAAAGAGAAGGGCCTCAAAACTTCAGTTAAAGTTTTCGATTGAGATTTTCACTTTTATTATTCAATCTACGTAGCTCAGTAAATTAGTTATATAATGAACTTGTAGAATACCAATTTTTATTATTTTTTGGAATTTTTTTACTATTTTTTATGATTTATGAAAGATGGCACAAAATCGGCCCTATTCATACGTAATTTAGCGTAATTTACCGTATTTTAGCATAATTCTACATAATTATTGTAATTTCAGCATTTTAGTAAATTTACCGTATTTTAGCATAATTATTGTAATTTACCGTATTTTAGCACAAAATCAGCCCTATTCGTCGCGTATTTTTTAACAAATATTTAAAAAAACAATTCAATTTTTTTGTGTTAGATTTCATTTCAGCATTTTAGCAATTTTTCTCTAAAAAAAAAAAAAAAAATCACGGAACCGGCCAATAATTGGCCGGTCAGGAATTTTAATCAGGACCGGCCAATAATTGGCCGGTATGGGTATTTTTAATAAAAATTTGGGACCGTGGGTATTTTTAATAATTTTTATTTAACTTAGGGTATTTTTAAAAATGTCGGCCTCATGACTTTTATACTTCATTGTACCTCATATTTTATTTTTTCATTTTCAAAGTCTAAACTGTCGATCCAAACCGCTCAAGATGATATCTATAGTATAATATGCTTGGAGATGAAATTTTATAATTTTTGAAATTTTTTTACTATTTTTTAAGATAGGTACAAAATCACTATTTTTTGTACCATTCAAAAACAATGATTTTCTACCTACCTAAAAAATAGTAATTTTTTTTTCAAAAATTATAAAATTTCATCCCCAAGCATATTTTACTATTGATATCATATTGAATGGTTTGGATCGACAGTTTAGACTTTGAAAATGAAAAAATAAAATATGAGATACAATGAAGTATAAAAGTCATGAGGTATTGGAACCCTCCTCATAATAAAAATAAAAATAGACGGAATAGATTGCATGCACATATATATTTAATTAGGAGGTATTTATTTTATATCTGACAACTAGATAGAAAAAAACAAGATCATAGTACCCTGAGTTTGAAAGTACAGTACAGACAGACACATGCATCTAGAATATATATATACAATTGAACTACAAATTTTAAGAAAGTACTAAATATATTTTGAGAGTTTATAAAATCAACTAATACGAGGTATGATGAGGTATGAAAGGCATGAGGTATTGAAACTATCATCTTTTAAATAATATAATTAATATTGTGACCATTTATTTTATTTTTGAAAACCTGACAGTGGCCGCCAAGATTTTGTATTAAACATAAATGAGTTAATTTTTACATCATACATACACACAAATTAACCACGGTAATTCAAAATATAAAAGGACAAAAAAAAGCAAACCTAAAAGTAAAAAACAAAACATGTACGGCAAAGAGGCTAGGAAGCCCTATTGTGATCATTTATTAATTATTTGATTTTCATAAATGCTAAATGTTCTTTCCTCTTTTCTTCTGATTTTGTGTTAAATATGTATATCTTCCAAAGTGAATATAATAATAATCTAAAAACAATTGAAAAATAGCAGCACATAAAATATTTGCAACATAAAACATCAATTAGAGGTTCCAGCAGTCAAGGTATGTACTTAATTTATTATTTTCTTTTTGATAAATTTAAAAATGATATAGCTAAAGAAGAAATCAGCTTTGTTAGTATATAATAAAGGCGGAATTTCATGTATACCCCTCGAAAACCTCAAAATTAAGTATTTCCCCTATAAAGTTCATAATATCATAGTTACCCTTCTAAAATTAAAAAACTCACAAATTTACCTAATTTATTGAATTTTCTATTAAAACTCATTTTGAATTTGTAAAGTACCCATTTTACCCTCTGTTAGAAAAAAATATGTAACATGTTTAAGAAAAATATTCAGTCTTCGAATTGATTTGTCATGAGAGTAAATTGTTCATTTTCCTACTTATAACACACACACAAGCGTATACCTAAATGCCACTATGTATGCAAAGTGAGGGTACTTTATATATTAAAAAGTAAATTGGGTAAAATGGGTACTTTATAAATTTATAGTGAGTTATAATAGAAAAGTCAATAAATTGGGTAAATTTGTGAGTTTTTCAAAATTTGAAAGGTAAATATAATATTATGAATTTTGAAGGGCAAATATGTAATTTTGTAGTATTTGAGCGGTATACATGAAATTAATACTATAATAAAATATTTCATTCTAATAATATATTTAAGGGGCAATTTCATGATTACCCTAAAATTTGAAATTACGTACCCCCTTTAAAGTTCAAAATATCATATTTACCCTTCTAAATTTTAAAAACTCAGAAATTTACCCTTTTTATTGTCTTTTCTACGAAAACTCATTTTAAATTATAAAATACCCATTTTACCCTTTATTAAAAAAATTAAAATATATGGCCTCTTCAAGAAATTGTTCATCTCTCTACTTTTGATTTATACACATTTACGTATATGTATGTGTTAAATTAGAGAAATGAAACATTTGCCCTCAACAACTGACTAATTACACTAGTGGAAAATATGGAATCAGGATCGGTTATATATGCATATTAGTATCGGAATACAACCGATTCTGATGAAGGCGATACTGATACTTACAATAATCTGGATCGGTTAAATAACCGATCCTGATAGTTACTATCAGGATCGGTTGTTTGAAAAAACCGATCCTGATACCTTTTTTTTTTTTTTTTTTAATGTTGGTTCTGAAAAAAAAAAATCAGGATCGGTTGTTTTGAAATAACCGATCCTGATACCTTTTTTTTTTTTTTAATGTTGGTTCTGAAAAAAAGAAAGAATCAGGATCAGTTTTTTTGAAACAACCGATCCTGATGTTATATTGGATCTAAAATTTTTTTTTTTTTATTTGGCCAGCTTCCATATATATTTGCTGGCCAGCATAATTTTTTTTTTATTTACCATTGATTTATTGGAGCTCAAAACCAATTAAGAACACAAAATAAAATTCATGAAACACAAAAAGAAGTACAATAGTTGAAGAAATTTGGTGCAATAGCAAAATAAAATTGAAAATACAAATGAAAAAAGATAGTTGATCGGCCGGATGATTAAGATAAATAAAAAGATAGTTTCAAAAAGCCTTGCTCAAATGAAAAAAGATAAATAAATAAATTGAAAATACAAAAAAAAATGTGTTTTAAAAGTATAATAATGAGAAAATTAGATAAAGCTAATACCGTGATAGTTGATCGGCCGGATGATTAAGTAACTTGAGCGAGATGTCCTCAAGACTGAAAAACAATATACAAACACCATTAATTAATTTTTGAAACAATAAAAAAAATTAAAAATTGACACAATTGAGCCGGAGGTTTGAGAGGCTCGGCTTTGAGAGGGAGAGACGGAGACAGAGAGAGAGAGAGAAACGGAGGAGAGGGAGAGACGAGACGGAGACAGAGAGAGGAGAGACACGGAGGTCTGAGGATTTGAGAGGGAGAGATGGAGACACAGAGAGAGAGAAAGATGCTAAGTTGAAAATGAGAGGCGCGAAATGAAAATAAGAACTAAGCAGGAGTTATCAGGATCGGTTATTTCGAAATAACCGATCCTGATTATTTTTAGGATCGGTTATTTATTGAACCGATCCTATTAGTATTGAGTCCTAAAATTTTTGTAAGTACAAAGGCGCGAAACAGAATTAAACCCTAGCGTCAAATTAGCATTAGGATCGGTTATTTCAAAAAAACCGATCCTGATAACTTTTTTTTTTTTAATGTTGGTTCTGAAAAAAAAAAAATCAGGATCGGTTGTTTCGAAAAAACCGATCCTGATAACTTTTTTTTTTTTAATGTTGGTTCTGAAAAAAAAAAATCAGGATCGGTTTTTTTGAAAAACCGATCCTGATACTTTTTTTTTTTTAATGTTGGTTCTGAAAAAAAAAAAAAATCAGAATCGGTTGTTTTGAAAAAACCGATCCTGATAACTTTTTTTTTTTTTGGTTCTGAAAAAAAAAAAAATCAGGATCGGTTGTTTTGAAAAAACCGATCCTGATACTTTTTTTTTTAATGTTGGGTCTGAAAAAAAAAGAATCAGGATCGGTTGTTTGGAAACAACCGATCCTGATACTTTTTTTTTTGCAGAGCCAACATTAAAAAAAGGAATTAGAATCGGTTGTTTGTTAGAACCGATCCTGATACTATCAGGATCGGTTTTTACAAACAACTGATCCTAATATGTGTTCCATTAGGATCGGTTGTTTGTAAAAACCGATCCTGATAGTATCAGGATCGGTTCTAATAAAAAACTGATTCTAATTGTTCATAAATTAGGATTGGTTAACCATAAAACCCGATCCGAATAGTTTTTAGGATCGGTTTTCTTAAAAAAACCGATCCAGATAGATATTAGAATCGGTTGTTTCATATAACCGATACTATTAGGCCGATCTTGATTCCAGTTTTTCCACTAGTGTTAGAAGACTGACATTTTTCTTAAACATACTAAATATTTTTATTTTTTTAATAAATGATAAAATGGATACTTTATACATTTAAAATGAGTTTTAATAGATAAGGCAATAAAATGAGTAAATTTGTGAGTTTTGGAAATTTAGAAGGGTAAAAATGGTTTTTGAGGGATATACATGAAATACCCCCTATTTAAAAAAAAAATTAAAGATGCGACAAAATATAAATAAATATACGGTAAAAAATGATGTATTTTAAAAATCTATCTTTAAGGAAAGAAAATCATGTAATTAATAATGTGCGAAATAGGAATAGTTTTAAAATAAAATAATTTATTTCATAAACAAAACTTTTAAGGAAAGACAATCATTAATTATAATCAATTGACACTTGGCGTAAAAGTTCGATAGTAGCGGTTACATGATTGCATGCATGGCATGGATTTCATGCTTGTGGGATCCCGCAAAATAAATTGCGGGCTCCCATGAGCATGAGGTACACAAAAAAAATATAGAAAAAGTTGTTCAAATGGGAGTGAGAATTGTCACGAGAATTAACACAATGCTGAAAAGGTTAACAATTTTTATACAAAATCATGTTAATTATTTAATGAGTGAGGCTATGGTGCTATGCATAGCACCAATGGCTAGTGTACTACGGCTCAATATGGTACTTTTTAAAATCCTAACGGTCGATCCGACCGTTCAATGTGATATCCATATGAATATGTACTTGCAAACTAAATTTTATATTTTTTCGAATTTTTTTACTATTTTTTTAGATAGGTAGAAAAATCAGTGTTTTTTGAAAATTCTGGACCATCAAAATTCTACCTATCTGAAAAAATAGTAAAAAAATTCGAAAAAATATAAAATTTAGTTTGCAAGTACATATTCATATGGTTATCACATTGAACGGTCGGATCGACCGTTAAGATTTTAAAAAGTACCATATTGAGCCGTAGTACACTAGCCATCCGTGCTATGCATAGCACCATAGCCTCACTCTTATTTAATTACGTAAAATGTAAATAATGATTTATAATCTATATTAATTTTCAAAGAACTAAAATCAAATAAATGAAATGAATTTTATAGAAAAGTGATGTTTTTAATATAGGAAGGTGCTCATTTTTTTTTCCTTCTAAACTTTTTAACCGCTAAATAATTGTTGTAATTATCTTCATTAACAGGTATATATAATCAAATACAATTCAATACTAAGTCTATGTCCTTAATTAGGTATGATAAAAATTTGTCCGTATAATGATTGAACCAATATAATTTGAGAATCAAATGGAACATATATACCATGAATAAATTAGCATACTATATTCATATCATAATTAGATATGATTAAGCGTTTGAGAAAACAAAAATCTAAGTTAAAGTTAATTTTATTTTTGTCCATGGGACAATGATATAATTTGGCAATTGGTATGAAGAAAAAAACCTAAACAGGAATGGATATTGCCAATTAAAAAAAGTTAACTTTTTTTTTAGTAGCCAAAAAAGTTAACTTATAGTAATATAATACAAACACTAGGAGTAAAAATGTTAAAAAATAAACGGTGGATACAAAATTAAAGTTCTTTAGGTGAAGAGAAGAGAATTATATAACAAACAAACTTCTTTATATTATCAATTCTTAATATCCTGTTACATATTCTCTTTCTATATATTCTCTTACTATTCTCCTACTGTAGAATCAAGGAGTTTTATTCAAATCTAACTTTATTATAGAAAATTAAGTTTATATTTCAACATAGAAATCTGTACTATGTATTAATATTTCTGTTTTTAAGATTTAAATAGTCAACCTGAATCATTCAACATGATCAACAAATGAAAATGTACTTGTAAATCAAATTTTACATTTTTTAGAATTTATTTACTATTTTTTTAAGATAGGTAGAAATCACTTGATCTAAAATTACATGCCATTCAAAAGTAGTGATTTTCTATATATCTAAAAAAATTATAACAAATTCTAGAAAATATAAAATTTAGTATGCAAATACATTTTCATATGGAGATCATGTTGAACGGTTCGGATCAACTGTTTGAACTTTGAAAATAGAGATAATAGTCCATAGTACATATAATCTCACTATGTATAGTAACATAACCTCACTCTGAAATTAACTGTAGCACTTGTAAGGAATATATCATAAGAAGTTAATTATATAATCATGCAACTAAGTGTTGTGGATACATAACTTCAGTTATGAAGCTTCAGCGTGAAAGTTTATTTGTAAATAATATTTTTGCTAATCAGCCCCTGCTAAAATATTTTCTAACTCTGTCACTGCATAATGATCTTTTGTAACCATAGCAGTGAAATGTTTCATGCAACGAGTTCCATTTGAAAATATTTTCCCGCATGCAGTTAGGTACTTTCATTTTCATTGCATTTGATTGTAATCCCTCTTTTAGAACTTTAGGAGTGTGTGTGTGTGTGTTTAATAAGGACGATAACAATGGCAAATGAGGTTACTAAGCACCAGTAAATGGCAAATGAGGCCACTAAGCACAAGAACAATAATAAATGAGACTAGTGAGCACAAGAACAATGGAAAATGAGGCTACTAAGCATAAGAACAATGGAAAATGAGGTTACTAAGCACAAGAGCAATGACAAATGAGGTTACTAAGCACAAGTAAAATGAAAAATTAGTAGCTTCATTTTCCAGTGTGCTTATCCTCATTAGCCTCATTTGTCATTGAAGAAGAGTTGGCTTAGGTGCTATGGATAGCATAAGGTCTTTCGTCCTATTGCCTAAAAAACTTATCGTATAAATTTCAAACGACGAATCCAAACCGTTAAAACCAATGTTCCTCGTTATTGATGCGTTTCCATGTCAAATTTATATATTTTTGAGTTCATTTGGCATAAAGTCAAGCGGTAAAAAAATGATGAACTTTAAGTTAATTTTGATACATTAATTTTTATCATTTTTTGACCGCTTGACTTTATACCAAATAAACTCAGAAATTTATAAATTTGACATGTAAACGCATAAAAACAAAGTACATCGGTTTTAACGGTTTGGATTCGTCGTTTCAAGTTTATACGGTAGATTTTTGAGGCAATAGCATGGGATGTCTTATGCTATCCATACCACCTTAGCCAAACTCTTTTGGTGAGGTGAAGGTACTAAATTGATCTGAAATTCTGATTGGGAGGGATTTACTACAGTGAAGGCAGTAATTAAGTTTGACAGTAACAGTTTTCAGATAATTTAAATGTCACCTATTCGTATGAGCATACCAGTATCAATTTTCGCTCTCAGTTGGAATTCCTATCTTTTTGTGTCTAATATCACATGCTTAGATTAATGTTGTTTAATTTGATATATTGGTTCTTTCTTGAAATAGTTACAACATAGAGTACATGTATATTCATCACCTTTCTCATATTCTCCTCTCCTTGAGGGATTTCACCCCTGTATCACCTAATTGATGAGACTAGATGAGTTGAAATTAACTTTTATTCTTTATATTAAAAGAAATTTCGATATATACTTATTCTAAATACATAATTTAGATATTTCCCATCCAAATTTCAAAATTAGCTATATATTTATTCCCCTACTAATTCTAAACTCTACTATATTATTAATATGCCCATCAATTGATCACTTAAAAATACTATTGACAATTTTGCCTCTTATTCAGAAATACTATGTTGCTAACTGTTGGAGATGAAAAAATAGATGCAATTGACATAACCAAGTTTGAGACTTCTACAAATAATACCATGTTTCTCTCTCTGCCTTATTTCTTTTTTCTTTGCTTCTTTCGTTCTTTATAACAACTGTCATAAAAGAGTAAAAGACCAAACATAGTCTGCAAATAATTCAGAATGATTATTATATATATAACCATTTTAATTAGCATACAAGGAAAATTTCTTTTTTTTGAGAAACAGCATACAAGGAAAATTTCAAAAACAAAAAAGGTTTTAATATATCTCTTCTAACATCAGCAGAGTGTGGTCTGTCGACCGGTATAGGTATGGTAGACAGCTTCTCTATTGTATCAGAAAGACAGCCATGCGACATTTGTGCCACATGTCTATCTCTACAACACCCTAGAGACTGCGCAGTGCCTAAAAACCAAGATCCTCGGCTGCGGAAGAAACAGTGGTAATAGGAGCGGTGCAAGTCTTGGGTAGAGCAGTGCCCGCAAAACTTGGTTTCACATTCGAACAGACAGCGGTGGCATCCGACCCGTTAATGTACTTGAGCTGTATATCTTTTAAACTGACATTCTGGCATGGGGATCCCTGACTGCAAATTAACGTCACTGCCACGGGCGTCGCTGATGTCCCTTTAATGCCACTGAAACGAATGTTGCTCAACTTCACCTTGGATGGAGCCTGTCGATTCCATCAGTTAACACCACATGCATACATATAATATAATAACTAAGGTTATGTTTGATAGTGGGGTAAGAGGTAGAGTAAACTTGTTACTGCACACTTAAGTCATCAAACGAGACGTAAAATAGGAGTAGGATTAAGAGATGAGTTAATCCGAAATAAGTTATTTCACATTTTCAGGAAGATTAACTTACCTCACACTTACTTTGCTTGTAGAGCCCGTTGTCATAGGCAGAGGTTCAATTCCCAATATTTTACTCTTGAGATGGATTAATTTAAGTCATGACTTAAAACAACCAAACAGGGTGTAAATTATAAAGAGTAAGATGGAGCAAGTACCTTGCTACCGCAATTTTTCCAAGGGCAGTACATCTGATCAATGATGATGGGGTTGCTGACATTGGTCATTTGAATATTCTGGAAGGTTATATTGGTGGCGACAGTGCTTACGGGGGAATCTTCCCATGTCTTGATGCGCACGCCGTTTAAGGTTCCGGTGATGTTGCTATCCCTGATCACAAGTCCCTTCACATCCTTTTCGTAGGCATACTTCCCCAAACTGCCAATGCTGATACCGTGACCGGGCCCACAGTTGATTCTTGAGATGACCAAGTCCGAGTTGCCATGCCCAATCGAGATGCAATCATCTCCTGTTCGGATATCAGTGTCGGCGATCTTCACGTCGGTGCTCTTCTCAAGGTGGATGCCGTCTGTGTTCGGGCTATCTCCTGGAGCATCTAGAGTGAGGTCGTTGGCACGGAATTTTTGGCATCCGATTACCGCCATGTGGAAGAACTTTGGGTTAACTGATTTTATCCTTTTAACCATCGTGTCATTCGAGTTAATAAATTTCACCGACTGTAATCAAGTGTAGATAATTAGTTTCCATGACAAATTAAGTAAATTTATTCTAATTCTAGGAGCACCATGATATTCTTGTATCTCTATGAATCCATTCATGACAGGGCCACTCCTCTCTATTTCAGTATCTCTATAAATCCATTCTTTACCATATACCACAAGTTCTAATTACCAACAACAAATGAAATTGATGCATGCATTGAATCACAAAGACATACCACAGGGAGAGCTTGACATTTCTTTTGCTTACTGCAGCTGTTCTTGCTCCAAGTGGTGGCGCCCTGGCCGTCAAACGTGCCTCCATCCAATCTCAGACCATTCACCTCAGCAAATTCAATCCAGGCATCTGACTTGTACTTGCCTAGGTCTGTCGACGCCTTTATTGTTCCCTGAATTAATTACATATATCAACCCAACACTTTTATGTGCATGCAGAAAAAATAATATAAATCACATATAATAGTTTTATTTTGATATTTGAGTTTTAAAATTTGAAGTTATTAATGTTTAAGAAATGAAGATCGATGGAGAGGGACAATAAATGGATGCATTTGAACCCTCCTCTATTTAAATATAGTTAATTTTCATTGTTCACAACTAACCTTCCATAATTGGTATTATCACTTATTTCATGAGGCTTTAAGTAATTACCTTGTTAACAATGGTGAGTGTGGTAACATTTGAGCATGGCCCACTAAAAGTGATTGGGCCCAATTTATAATTGCCGTTTGGAATTTGTATCTTCACTTTGCCGCTTGATTTGCATGCCGCTTCCCATGTTTTCAAAAAGCCCTGAAATAATGGCAACATTTATATATACTTTAAAACAATTTGAGCAAAGCTAATTAACATGCTTAACAAAATGAATATAGGCGTATTAATTGCTTACGTGAATAACATGATTAGCAAACATGCATGTCAGCCTAATGAGAATAATTGAAGTAATTGAAGAAGAAGTTTGACAACAGTAATTAGTTTTACAAATAAAGCGAGAAATATACATTGCTATCATCGTTTTTCCCATCAGCTTTTACACCGTAGCTACCGATGTTAAAATTATTGGCCTCCTCTAGGGCCACCCTAGTCGCCTCATTAAAGGAACACAACGAAACACACACCAACAATGCCAAAACTTTCAATGAGCCAGATTGTGCCATTTTTTGGTTGGAAAATGATCGTTTCTTGGTATACGAATTTTCTTTTTCGTGCTATTTATATAGCAATTGTGCGTAAGAATTTCTCGAAAGATTAGTGGTAGAGACCTATTTTTAGCACTTTTGTGTTTGTTCCATGTGTAAAGGTAAAAAAATTAGTGCAATATTTTATCTTTCTCTTCTTCTCCGTCTCCCTCTCTAACGACCCTCCTCGATTGGATTAGGTTCTTCTCTCTCCTTTTTTTAGTAAAGTCCATTGGCGTTGACTATTAACACAACAATTATATTAGATATATAAAAAATTTACAAAAGCTTTTATAATGCCAATAAGCATATATTGTTAATTTGACTTCTAAATTTTAAAATTTAACTTTGTGGGTCATATGCAAAAGTTTAATTGAACCAGTTGAAACCAATTTACATTCTACTGGAATAATCCAATATGAGGACACCACAAGCTGAGTTAAATTTGTCTGATTGGTGCATTTCTGTGATTTAGGAGTTTGAAGATTTGTTAATTAGGTGTTTTGAGAATTTGGAGATTTGATATTTGTTGCAATTTGATAATCTGAGTGATTTCTCAAATTGGTGTTTTTGAGTTAAAAAAAGCTGTGGGGGAGATGTAACTAGTGAATGTACTAACACCAAATGATAATTGTCAATTTAATTATCTTGTTGAACTGCTTATACAGTGCATACATCAAGTCATATGGATCGATTTTTTAGGACTACGCCAAGATCAATTATTGATTAAGTCACTGAGTCAATTCAGATGGAAGATCAACCTTATGTGCATTTTGAATTTAGAATATAAGATTTAGGGTTTAGGACTTAGGCTTTAGAGTTCACTGAGTCATTGAGTTGTTTGGTGCTTCGATTAGTTGAAGATTTAGAGAATTGGATAGTTTTTTATGAAATAGTGTTTTGGTTGATAATATTTGTATCATGAATTCAAATTCTAATGAATAACTTCATGAGGTTTTGGTCCATACAACTACTCAACTCTAATTCGCACTAGTACATAGAGTGTATATCTGGCGATTATTTCTAGATTTCTCATAATTTTTGGTAGTTTTGGTGGTGGTAATTGTGCTGAGGTAATTCTAACTTCGACGATTTGGTGATCGGATATATATTTTGATATTTTGATATTTTAACATTTGGGAATTTAGGTGGTATGTTAGATGATATTGTTTAGTCATATTTGATATTGAGAAGTTTAATGATATTATGAGTTTTGTGTTTTGGCAAATATGGATGATGACTATTATTGTCGAATATCTGAATGACTGAATGAAAAGGATTTGAAGAAAATGGATGAAAGACCTCTCTCTTGTAGATTTTTCAAGAGTTCCTTATTATTTAAAGAAAGCAGAAAGTATATCCGTTAAGGTCCACATTACTTATTATTTCATTCTTAGTGAAAAAGATTGAGATAAAGCTTAAGGTGAATAATATGGATTATGTCATAGTAATATTGTTAAGCTCGCTGCTAAGTTGGATAAAGGGTTAAAAAAACCATACTAAATAGCAGGGTTCTAAATAGCGCGCTATAGCGCCGCTATAGCATTTTCGGACCATAAAAGCTATGGCTCTATCGGCGCTATAGCGCGCTATATGGGCATAGCGCCGTTTTTTTAGTCGTTCCGCTATGACGCGATAAATGCTATTAAAACCTTTGCTAAATAGCAAATAAGCATGCATCCATGAATAATATGAAGAGTAATTTGTTAGTCGAGTTTTACATTGACAATAATTTGATATTGGAGAGCAACCATCAACATATGTTTTGGGTGAAACTTAGGTTTTAGGTGGAGTATGTTTCTCTTATCTCATCATAATCTTTATAGTCATGTTTGGTTGTGGAGTAAAGTTATTCTGGATTAAATTGCTTACTCCAAGCTAAGGTAAATTGAATTAATTATGTTTGGTTGAAGCTTGATGGAGTAAGCTCGTGAAGAGAGAGAAAATGGTAAGATGGATGTTATTCTAATCATGGGATTCACTGGTGGAGCTCAAATGTCACTCCATCTTCCTCCTTCAAATTTACTACTCATTTGACTGCTTAAAAATGGAGTAAAGAGTTTACTCCACAACCAAACATGACGTATGTTTTATTAACTAGCTAGCTTGTGCTAGCCTTGTTCGTAACATTCGCTAGTTTATATTTATTTTTATTTATGTTTATTTTATGTTTAGTTTTGTTTTAGAAACAATAGCATTTTTTAGTAAAGGTTGGGGGTCAAGCTACCCAACTATTTAATATTCACAAATGATTGTTTCTTTCGGGTTTCGAACCTGCAACTTCCCACATAGAGAACATTGACTTTGCAGATTAAAGATTGATTCTTTTAAAGACAATATCATTTCAGATAGAAATTGTTATATTGTGACTCAAATTGATTTTGGATCCATTATATATATTATGTATCTTATTTATATTTAGTATATAATTTAGACGCTTGATGAATGAGAAATTCATAAATTAAGTTTCCTCAGTAGTTATCTCTTCTTCTACCTCTCAAAAATCCTAACATAATCTGTAGCCAGCTATCAAATTTTTTAGTTTCCAAAAGGGAAAAAATGGCAGTACGCGGTTTTTTTTAGAAAAAAATAATCTCCTTTTCAAGTTATTTTGCAAAATGACTTGTAATACATGTAATAATAATTTCTTTAAAAATTAAAAGTTCAGATACAAAAAAACGGTTTAATGTACATATACTCATCCAAATAAGGTTTCTTTTTTACAAACTGTCACTGATAGTTTGTCACTGTCGGTGACGGTTTTTTCTTCTAGAACAATCACTGATGGTCGGATACTATTAGTGACGGTTCTTACTAAGACTCTCTTATTTCTATCACTTTTGCATTTATATTGTACAAGTAGATTAGAAAATATTAATGCCTGAGAAATTTTTACTTGAGAAAAATTAACCTAGAAGAGCCTGGATTCAACAAGAGCCAACGGTTATCAAATTTGAATTTTCACAAAACCTTGTTACATAAGCTAATAAACATTTTAGCTTACAAGGAGAAACTCAAAATAATAATGGTTTTTATTTATCTCTACTAACAGAAACAAATTGTGGTCTGTAGACCGGTACAAGTTCTCTATTGCATTTTAAAATATGGCTGTGCCACATCTGTGCCACACGTATATATCTTCAACACCCTAGATATCATCGGTTGAGGAAGAAACAGTGGTGATAGGAGCGGTGCAAGTCTTTGGAAGGACAGTGCCCGAGTAACTTGGGTTCACATTCGCACAGACAGCAGTGGCATCCGACCCGTTAATGTACTTGAGTTGTACATTTTTTAAATTGACATTCTTGCATGGGTATCCCTGACTGCAAATCAATGTCACTGCCACCGGTGTCGCTGATGTCCCTCTTACGCCACTAAAGCGTATGTCGCTCAACTTCACCTTGGATGGAGCCTGTTAATTCCATCAGTTAACACCAAATGTTATGGATCCATAGATACATATACATAGCTAGACATACAACTAAATAGATAGATAAAAGATTGTTATTGTTGAGGATAAAAAATCAATTAGAGATCAATATGGTCTTTTAAATTCTGTAGCTTATATATAGGCATAGTGTAAGAGATTGAAATCATATGATAAATCAATAAAATTAGTTTGTTTCCTCTCAAATTTCAACAGATATATATGTACCTTGTTACCGCAATTTTTCCAAGGACAGTACATCTGATCAATGATGATGGGGTTGCTGACATTGGTCATTTGAATATTCTGGAAGGTTATATTGGCAACGACAGTGCTTACGGGGGAATCTTCCCATGTCTTGATGCGCACGCCGTTTGAGGTTCCAGTGATGTTGCTATCCCTGATCACAAGTCCCTTCACATCCTTTTCGTAGGCGTACTTCCCCAAACTGCCAATGCTGATACCGTGACCGGGCCCACAGTTGATTCTTGCGATGACCAAGTCTGAGTTGCCATGCCCAATCGAGATGCAATCATCTCCTGTTCGGATATCAGTGTCAGTGATCTTCACATCGGTGCTTTTCTCAAGGTGGATGCCATCTGTGTTAGGGCTAGTTTCTGGAGCCTCTAGCGTGAGACTACTGCCACGGAATTTTTGGCATCCGATTACCGCCATGTGGAAGAACTTCGGGTTAATTGATTTTATCCTTTTCACCACTGTGTCATTCGTGTTAATAAACTTCACCGACTGTAATTAAGTATACTTTGTTAATTCTACAATAAGTGTACAAGTACAACCATATTCTTTTGGAAAAGAAAAAAGGGAAACCTAAATGAAATTGAAATTGATGGAATGTTGAAAAATGAATTTATACCTATCACAAGCAAGAATTTACTAAATTAATTCATGACATGGCCCCTACTTTGTTTTGATAACTTTTATGAAAGCATTGAAACAGAAATGCACATACCACAGGGAGAGCTTTGCAGTTCTTTTGCTTACTGCAGCTGTTCTGGCTCCAAGTGGACTCGCCTTGGCCGTCAAAGGTGCCGCCTCCACTAAGTCTCAGACCCTTCACACCACTAAATTCGATCCAGGCATCTGTCTTGTATTTGCCAAGGTTTGTCGACGCCTTAATTGTTCCCTGAATTAATTACATATATCAACCCAAAGGAAAAAAAAAAAAAAAACTAGTCAATACTTTGCTTTCATGATTCATAAGATGCTAATAATTAAGTTTTACATATTATGTTTATATATTGTCTGCATTGCATTAACAATGTAATTAACCTTTCATAATAGGTACTATCACTTAATTACTTCATGGAGCTTGAGTAATTACCTTATGAATAATGGAGAGTGTGGTAACATTTGGGCATGGCCCGCTAAAAGTAATTGGCCCCAATTTATAGGTGCCGATAGGTATTTGTATCTTCACTTGGCCGCTCGATGCGCATGCCGCTTCCCATGCTTTCAAGAAGCCCTGAAATCATGAGAACATTTATACATTAGACAATTATACAGGCATATAGCTTCTGTGAATAACAAACTCTCATGTATTATTGTTTCTTTCAAATGAGAGAATTGCAAGTAATTGAAGAAGAAGAAGAAATATCAGAAGAGTAATTAATTCCACAAATAAAGAAAGAAAAGTACGTTGCTATCATCGTTTTTCCCATCAGCTCGGACACCATAACTACCAACATTAAAAGTACTTTTGGCTGGCGCCGCGGCCTTGGCCGCATCAGCCACCGCATTAAAAGCACACAACGAGACACACACCAACAATACGAAAACTTTCAATTGTGTCATTTTTATGTTATAATTGAAATGCTTGTTTTTTGGGTAATATATTATTGTTTCATTGGGGTGCTATTTAAATAGTTGATGTGTGATACAAATGACAAGAGAGTGTAGGTGAGAATTTGTTGAAAGATTAGTGGTAGAGAGGATAGCCAAATAACCTTTCAACAGTAATTAACTACATTGGGGTAATGTTATGTAGTCCTTTGTTTTATGGATAAAATTATCCTTTTTGTAGTTATTTTTAGCACTTTTGTGTTTGTTTCTCTCCTGTATTGTCCACATGTAAAGATAAAAAGTGTAGTGCAATTTGCACCATTCTCTCCTTCTTCCTCTCTAACGACCCTGCTCGATAAGATCAACAGAAGCGGATATGAAAATTGAGATTGAAAGAGTTGAACAATGTATATATAATTAATTTCATTTTGAAGGAGAATTAAAAAGTATTGATGCACATAAATATTACAAATTTTCAATTTATGAAGAGGACATAGTCATCTTTTCTCGAACTTCCCTGTGCCATTGCTTTTTTGTAAAGTCCATTAGTGACTATGATGCCGACAATTGTATTAGATAAATAAAAATATGGTTGTCGGTGCATAGATCGAAGAAAGGAGAAAGCCTAGCCTAGGTTTTTTCATTTTTTGGTTGAGGACATGGGGAGGAATTAGTATGGTCGTTTAAGATTTCGAAAACACGAACCTTAAAGCAATTTATTTTTTTATTAATATTATTTAGCATATATTTACATATATGCTAAATCTTCATATGATTCGACATCTTGACGAATACAAAAATTGTCCCTATTTGTGAACCATCCGGGACCAGTACCTATGTCAGTACCAGACCTCCCAAGGAAATTTAACAATATAATCTCTTACTGTTCTCCAATTTGCCAACAAATTCTCTGCACTCATTCCGCTTCACAAAAGGAGGTGAACTTCTCTTTAACATAATTCAACGACTGAAAAGATTTATTCATAGCATCGATCCATCTAAAGTGCGCCACAGGGAACTTAAATGCAGCTTTTAAAAAAATTGAAAAAGAGGATTACCAAAACAGAATTTTTAGTGGGGATATTAATTGGAGAAGGCGATAATTGTTTACCAGTAGAATATGGTTAAAAGGCCACAAGATGTCGCCCCAAAGATTTGATTGGTCCTTGTGCAAATTGAATATATAATTTTGAGTTGGTGGATATAGAAATTATTGGGAAAGAGGAGATACCAGTTGTTTGTATACCATGCAAATCTGCTGGTACATTTGAAAATCAGTCCATTTTGATATGTGATGCATGCATCCAATATTGTGTTAAATCCATGTGTAATATGAATATTACTAACTGTTTCATGTATGTATATATATTGCTTGCTGATAAATAATTCTGATACTTCTTTTGCCTGTACCAATGGTTGCCTGTCCCAAGATTTGCTTCACTCACTTCTTTACGAAATATCAAGAATTTATCTTCATTCTGAACCAGATTTAACAGCATCATTATCTATTAATTCAGACACGATGGTAGTCGTTAAGAAATAATATTTTACAATTAAGCGAAAGGGCGGTCATGAACTCCATTTTCACTATAAAACCTTTCAACAGTTCCCGAATTTTGTAATATTTCCACAAGAAATGGTACCGCAAGGAAAAGATTGCCTCTAGAAGAAAGCATCTTCAAGAAATTAAGTTTTCTGACAAATTAAGATGCATAACAGTACTAAAAAAAACAAAACTAGATTCAATCAATCTTCTATTATGACGATGTTTTATCTTCTGGAGTTTCGTCCTTTTCAAGATCCTTCATAATAAAGCTTGGTACCACCCAATTTGCGATCCAATAAAAGAAGAACAGCAGTGCACTGCAAATATCACAAAAAAAAAAAAAAATCAGAAAACAAAACGAAAAGAGATTTCACAGGGTAAACCAAAAAATTACCATGTATCTTCAACTCGACATATTTTTCTGGTAAAGTAGTGAGGAAAGATATAACAACTCTCCTGTTCCATTTTATTCTTAACTGGAATTATTTGTATTTCTTACCTGACTGGAAGCATGACTGAGAGATTCTGGTAACCAAAATTGTAAAGATCGAAAAAAAAACACAAAAAGCAAAAAGAAAAAAAAAGAAGAACATATATCTTCAATTTACAATATTTTTCTGGTAAAGTAGGGAGAAAAGATACAGCAACTTTCCTATTTGTTTTTATTCATAACTGGAATTATTTGTATTTCTTACCTGACTGGAATCATAACTTAGAGGTCTGGTCTGAGTTGGGCACTAAACTGAGACTAAGTTTACCATGTATCTTTCTTACTAATTTACCATGTATCTTCAACTTAACATATTTTTCTGGTAAAGTAGTAAGAAAGATACAGCAACTTTCCTATTCCTTTTTTTTTTACTTATAAATGTAATTGTTCATATTTCTTACCTGACTGAAATCTTAACTGAGAGATCCCACTAACCAAAATTGTAAAAATCACAAAAAAAAAAAAAGAGTTCAGAATAGTAACAAAAAGTTTACCATGAATCTTCAACTTAAACATATTTTTCTGGTATAGTAGTGAGAAAAGATTCAGCAACATTCCTATTCCTTCAAATTCATAAGTGGAATTATTTCATTTTGTTACCTGACTGGAATCATAACTGAGAGGTCGCGTTCCTCCGGGGGCACATAACCGAGAACCATATCCAATGGCTGAGCTCTAAGTCTTGCACGACTCTTAAAGCCGACATGTAACCCCGGCACAGTTCTCTGCTTCTCTTGTCTCAAGAGAAGGCATGTTATCTGTTGTTGCTGGTTCCTACTGCTTCTAATCAATGCTCCTTGAGAGAAACAAGAGATGGGATTGCTGAGAACCTCCATGGTTTAATCAAATGCCTTATCCTTTCTTTCTTTTAAGGGTTCAATGAAAGATTGAGAAATTTTTAAATGGTGATTGGGTTTTTTTGGGATAACGATTCAACCAATGAGTGTGTGGTCCTTTCATTGTTGTACCAATATAAAGGAGGTTGAGCTTTAAGATTCGTGCAGAGTCCAATAGTATTAGGGCGTTCATTGGATATTTGGATCTAGTTTATTTTGTTTTCAACCGAACCGACATCAAAATTTGAATAATATGGTTCGGGTTTTCGGTTTAAATGGTTCAGATCGGTTGAATTTTTAAATTACTTTGATTTTTTTTATATTCCGTTCGGTTTAATTTCTCTAATTTCAGTTTAACCCAAACAAATCAAAATTTTGGTTGGCAAGATTAGTTCGGTTAGATTTTTGAAAACTGATTAAAAATGGTTTTAACCGAACACATCATTGACAAACTTTTGATTGAAAACTGAATCAAAATTTGATTCGGCTCAAAATTTTAATTTGACTATTTTAATTCGGTTTTAACCAAACAGATTGAAAGATTGAGAAATTTTAATTGGTGATTGGGTTTTTTTTGGGATAACGATTCAACCAACAAATGTGTGGTCCTTTCATTGTTGTATCAATATAATGTGTGGTCCTTTCATATTTAATCTTTCTTATTTTAGTTCAATCAAACAAATCAAAATTTTAGTTGACAAGTTAAATTATGTTGGTTCTGTTAGATTTTTAAAAATTAAATGAAATTTTAATTTGACTATTTTAATTAAAATTAAATAAAATTTTAATTTAACTATTTTAATTAGGTTTTAACCAAACAGATCCTTAGATCAATATAAATGAAATATGTGCTTCAAGATTCGTGCAGAATAGACTTTAGCATAGATTTTTTGTGGTTCTTACTTTGTGCTGATCCGTGAGAAAATGTCAAAAGGAGAAACACAAAATGAACTGATCATCACAGTACAATTTTATATATAAAAACTAAATATTACCACAACGAATTCAAAGTCATACATAATAAAACATACGTTAAAAAAATGTAAAATTTGGTCTCAAAATATATTTTCAAATGAAAATTATGCTTAACAGCTTAGATCAACTATTTGAACTTTAAAAATAAACATGAATATATAACAGCAAATCCCAATAGGGAACAAAATTTCACGCAAAATAGAAATAAATTGTTACAACAAATTAAGACATGATTTGGAACAAAAATAATCAAAATTGAGCAATAAATAATTCAAATATTGTAACAACACAGATAAATAGGCAACTCTAGTTATAATTATATTTGATCTGTGTCATGTAGAATTGAGGTCGGTTTTCAGTGTCTTTCTGGCACGCCAGTACACAGCATTTGTCGTTTCAGAAGTCCCCACCTATCAATAAACAATTTAAAAACAAAATCAAAATTCAAAATTGATCATGTAAATCTCATCCGTTTAAGAAATATTAAGCATCAACTCTTTTTAATTCTAAAATTTAATTGTAAAAAAAAGTACAAGTTATATCTATTATAAGATACCCATTATACCCTACACCCATTATCAAATACCCATTTTACCCTCGAAAACCGATCAAATATAAGACCAACATTTATTTTATACAAGCTACAAATTTTGTATGCTTTTGATAAAGGGTAAAATTGGTACTTCATAAATTTAAAATGAGTTTTAACATAAAAGACAATAAAATGGGTAAATATGTGAGTTTTTGAAGAAGGGAAAATATGATATTATGAATTTTAGAGGGGGAAATACGCAATTTCCAAGTTTTTGAGGGGGTATACATGAAATTCCCCCCTAAAATAAAAGCTGTTCTCAATTATTGACTAATAAAAAAGGTTATTTATTCTGAAATCAAGGGCCACTACTAAGTTTGGCAAAAATATATATATATATATATATATGAAAAAAAAAAACCTTTGTTTCCATTAAGTAGTAATCTCTCCAGAGCTCCTTATCCTGTGAATAGAAACCTAAAGCGGATTCATACAGCTTGCGCACATTAGCAAGGGCATTTTTGTCATTTCCAACGAATGCAAGGTTGAACTCGAGCTCTATGCAAAACTTGAATAAGTCTAGACTCGGACGAGGCAAAGAAATAAATCTGAAAGAATAAAATTTAAAAAGTGAGGCTATGGTACTATGCATAGCGCATATTAGTTCGAACTATATATCAATATCTTCAATTTCAAAGTTCAACCATTCGATCTGAACCGTTCAACATGATCTCTGAGTTGAAAGTATACTTCGAGACCAAATTTTATATTTTTCAGAATTTTTGTACTATTTTTTTAGATAGGTAAAATATCACTTAATCTAAAGATTCTGAACCATTCTAAAAAATAGCAAAAAAAATTCTAAAAAATGTACAGGACCCCTTCAATATCCGTGCTAAAGCAGATCAGAAGGTCCAGATTTGAACTCAAAATTTAAGTGTAAACTTTATAGAATGATTATAAAATACCTCTTGTAGATATCTCTTGCATGTTTAATGCCGTCCTTTTGGAGAACTGAACTGATAATAGCACGAGCAACAGTGGCCCCACCACCACTTGATTTAGCAACAGCAAATATGGCCAATTTCACCATTTTTTCAAAATAGCCCTTGTCATTTGAACAAATCTTCAAAGCCTGAAAAGCATAGATTTATCAGTAAAAATAAAATAAAAAATAACTCTCCCTCTGACACATAATACACACATGCACACACTTACCAACAACCACAAATCCTCGGCTTCAGATACCAGAACCTTCTCAGCTGCACGCTTTACGAGGCAAAGAATAGATTCCAATTTCTCCTTTCCCGTGGAGACCAATTTTAACTCAACTGAGACCCTCAAAACCCATATTTCACCAGATACTGAAAAGTGGGCCCCACTGCACAGCCTATCTGCAAGTTCTCTAGCCTCCTCCAATTTGCCGATTTGAACGTGAGATTTAATATAATCACATGCAAGTTTCTCAGTTAAGCACTCAGCTAACTCTGCTTTTTGATACACTTTGAGTAGAGATGGGGCGAAATCAATTTCAATTTCATCAAGGCCGGATTCATGTAATATATCGTGCCAGAATTGTGCGTAGAAAGAGAACATTCTCTCAGTAGGTAAGGTTTTAATGGCCTCTTCGTAGACCTAAACAAAATGTATTTAATGAAAATTGATTATTTCTCATTTGGTTAAATCAGATTTTGAATTACTAAAGTACATGCAGCTTCAGTACCAGTATGACACCTGACATGACGGCAAAGTGGCAGGTACTTTTCTGTGATGCTATTTAATTATCTCAGTGGTATATACACTACTGTACCAGTAACAGTAAATGCTCTTTAATTATCTCTGTGGTATATAACAAACTGTACCAGTACCAGTAAATGCTATTTAATTATCTCTGTGGTATATACACTACTGTACCAGTATGGCATCATAGTAGTACCAGTAAATGCTATTTAATTATCTCTGTGGTATATACACTACTGTACCAGTATGGCATCATAGTAGTACAAATTTGATATAGTCCATACAAATTTCCTGATTATCTTAGAAAATGCCATTTAATTATCTGAGTGGTACGTACACTACTGTACCAGTATGGCATCATAGTAGTACGGATTTGGTATATTTCATAATAATTTCCTGATTACCTTTGAAAATGCTATTTAATTATCTCAGTGGTACATACACTACGAACCAGTATCCTCTGTGTTACTCGAGAAAATAAAATGAGCTCTCAGCCGGTGGATATTCGGGTGATTGGAGGGGGCAGTATTATTTGTGCTTTGAGATTCGTGTAAATTTAAATCCACCAGCTGAGAGCTCATTTTATTTTCTCGAGTAACACAGAGGATCTGAAATCCATACACTACTGTACCAGTATAGCATCATAGTAGTACAAATTTGATATATTTCATAATATTTTGTTGGTCTCACCTCAACAGCCTTGTTTATCTTGGAAACAGCATCATCTCTACTCAACCCCTCCAAATCCTTAACATCTCCGATTTGCACCCGGGCAAACCAATTCCAAAACCCCTCCTCCTTTGAAAAATCCCTCCTCAAATCATCCATCACCTCTTCTTTTAGCTGATTTGTATCTCCCAAGTTGGCCGCATCCAAAATATCCAAAAACTTTTTTCTCAGTTCAAAACTCTCTGGTACCGCCTCAACTGCCCCTCGGTATATAACCTGAAGCATCAACAGCCCCTTTTTCCAAAAGGCATCCTGAGATGAGTTTCTATCTCTCTCTTCATTCAAAGCCATGAATGAATCTTTGTTCTCATCTTTCCATTTCTCGTTACCAGTCGGTACGATCTCGCCTAGGGTTTGTTTTCTAACCCTGAGTTTGTTGAGATATGTGAGTTCCATGCGAAGGTACTCAATCCACAAATCTTCAGATTTGGGGCTTGATCTGAGACCCGATTGCATCAATGCACGTGCTGCTTCCGCATTTAGGTTATGATCAAATTCCCATGCTGCCGCATAAATCCAGAGGCCGGGTACCTTTGGGTGGTATCTGATTGCTTGAGCTAGTGCCTAAACAATAGCAAATTAGAAACGGGTTAGTACAAATACTAGACCCATTTGCTTCTCTGAATAATTCTTTTTTTTTTTATAATAAAGTGGGGTAAACAAACTGATTTCTTATTGAAACCAAAGCATGTTCTGGTACCAATACCAGTATAAAAGAGAATAATACTTTAAATTTTTCGATCATAGACAAATAACATCTAACAATCAAAGCTGAGTTATGTCAAACAGACATAATTTTATAGCAAAGAAGTGAACTTTAAGCAACCATGCATCAATTTCTTTTCTTTTTTTTTTTGATAAAAGTCCCTTGTGCCTGTTTCATTTCACCATGAAACTGAGAATGTACCAGTAATTTCTGTTTTTTTTTTGATAAAAGTCCCTTGTGCCTGTTTCATTTCACCATGAAACTGACAATGTACCAGTAAACTGGTACAGCCAACCAATTGCTTCAACTGTACCAGTAAACCAGTACAGTAAACAAAGAAAGCATCAAATTATTAATGAATTAATAAAAACCAGAAAAAATGAACTAACCTCTTTCATCCTTCCATCCTTTCTCTCTCTACAAAACTCCAAATACCTAAACCACAACTCCAAATCTCCCTTAAACCTCAACGTACCCATTTTAAAAACCCCTAAAATCCTCTTAACCCCAGCCCAGTCACTAATCGACTTCTTCCACTTCCGATTCCTCTTCTTATTCCTCTTCATCTGACCAAGGATCTTTCTCCTTCTTAACTGCCGCAACGAATCGAGGTTCAGTTCGTAGTCTATGTACGCTAAGATGTCGGATTTGAGAGGAGAAGGTCGCTTGAGGCGAAACTCGAACTCTCTCCTGTTGCGTACTATGGAATCGAGCTCGGCGCGGGAAAAGAGACCTCGTTTTGCAAGGTCTTCGAGTTCCTCCGCCATGCGCTCCAATCGGAGCTGCACTACGTCCGCCATGGCTAGACGGAGAGAAGAAAGAGAAAGAGAAAGAGAAAGAGAAAGAGAGGTTCTTTCGTTGAAAGAGAGAGAGAGAGAGAGAGGTGGTGGCGGAGGCGGTGGAGAGAGGTTTTGTTGGGGGCTGGGAATTGAGTAGAAGGGTTTTGGTTGAGGGTTCCTGATCCTGTAAAGAAACTCAAATTTTGAGTTTGAATCCGGACCGTCCGATCAGAATCCGAGCCAATTTTGCTACCGTAGAATGCACGGGCCAACTTTAATGATCGTGCCATATCAGACCGAACGGTCTGGATCTGAATTCAAAGTTTGAGTTACTTTAGGGGTTCCGAAATGCTTTTGTTGAGAGGAGTGTTTTGGTTGAGGAGTCAAGTTGCCAGTGAACCGTCAGATCAGAATCTGGGCCAATCCAGCGTAGATCGAACGGTTACGATGTATAATAAAAATTTGAGTTACTTTAGGGGAACAAGACTGCTCAATTAAAACCCTTCTAATCGAGTCACGAACCACTAAAATATTCGGGCTAGAGAAGATCGGACGGTTCAGATGTAAACTCATGACTCCTCAACCAAAACCATTCTACTCGAGTCACGGGACGACTTTAAGATTTGTGCCATAGCAATTTGGACGGTCTGAATCTAAACCCAAAATTTGAGTTACTTTAGGGAATCTTAATGTCAAACTTTGGATTCTATCCAAATGGTATGTATACGTAGGAAGATTTTAGGGTTTAGGGTCGGTTCAGTTGAAACCGAAGTAAAATGACCAAATCAAAGTTTTCTTTGGTTTTCAAAAATAGAACCGAACAAACAAACTGAAACAAATTTGGGTTTGTTCAGTTCAAACCGAAGTAAACCTATTTGTACTTTATTAACAAAAATAATACATTGTCATACACAACCGTTGAAGTTCGGTTCGGTTCGGTTTAAAGATAACACCAATAGAATTAGAGTCGAACCAATATAAATAGGAGTGGACCTACTATACACGAATGGGGTCAATTGACCCCCATTTTTTTTTTTCAAAAATAGTACTAAAAATATACTTCTCGTGTAAATTATAGTAAAATGCTAGGGGTACAAGAAATTGACCCCCATATTTTTTTGTGAAATTTTATACTATTGACCCCATTCTTTAAAAAAAAATGATTTGTGTATAATTTGAGAAATTTCTAGCAGTTTAGAATTTTTTTAATAAAAAAATCAAAAGTTTACATGTAACACCTTTTATTTTATATTATCCCTCTCACTCATCATTCTTACTAATTTTTTTTTTACCCCCATTCCATAAATTCCTGCCTCCGCCCCTGAATATAAATCGGTCGGTTCGATTTAGTCAGTTTTGAGAAGTTTAAACCAAACCAAAATAATTCAAAATTTCAACCGAACCGATCCATTTAAACCGAAATTTTCCAATTCGATTAAAAACTGAATAAACCGAACCGTTTGAACACCTCTAGATGGGTAGTCTTTTGATGTAATCACAATGCTTTAAGAAGTAATGTATCACAAATAAGGGATGTTTCATCGGTCCGACTTACTTGCTTTTAAATTGAACCGAGAGAGTTTGTATTAAACGGTTACGTTTGTTTGTTAAATTTATTGGTTTGGTTCATTTTTAAAACTGGTTTAATTGTTTGGTTCAGTTCAATTCAATTTACAAATTTTAAAACCTGTTAGATCGAACCGATCGAAAAGAGAAGTATAATTCTTTGAGCCTCTGAAAGATTGATTATGAACATTTACTTTCACCTTGAGTATAAAAATCACTCAATCCTAATTCAATTGTATGTATTATAATAAATAATTCTTTGTAGTCTAATAAGAAATTTAAAAAATTAACAAAAACTGTTTAATTTTTTTATTAATTTTCTTATTTCCGTTCAATCAAACAAATCGAAATTTAGTTCGGTTTGTTTCGTTCGATTTTAATTCGGTTGATAAATTTATTTTGATCGATTCAGCTATATTTTTTAAAACCAAATAAAATAAAATTTATCTGTTCTATTTAGATTTTTTTTTTCGAGTAAAGGTTCGAGGTCAAGTCACCCAACTATTAAAAATTCAGAAAATATTGCTCTTTCCAGATTCCGAACCTGAGACCTCCCACACAGAGAGTATTGTCTTTGCCAGTAGACCAAAGACTGGTTCTCCATTCTATTTCAATTTTAAACGAACCGAACCGATAAACAACCCTAATCACAAATTCACAAAACCATGGATCTGATAAATACCCCTACCAATAAATAAAAGAAAAAAACATATTTAAAAACAAAAGGCAAGCCATATTTCTACAATGCAAAACCATAAATTTAAATTTTAGGTCTCTTTGTAGTGAACATTTTAATTATTTATTGGATTAACAAATTTGAGTATTTAATTAACGGGTTCAAACCAATTAAACCAACTAATGTAATCAAACTTTTCAAATTGAATCTGAACTATGCATGATGAGTACCATGTGTTGTGTTCGGTTTTTATTCAACATACCATTTTGTTGCCTAAAATTTAATAATCTCACACCTGATCCATATAATATAGAAGCATCTTTTTTTCAGTATACAATTATATAAGACGGAGTCATACTTTCAAACTATAACACCTTGTTTGGATGGAGAGTAGAGGGAGGGAATGGAAAGAAAAGAAAACTTTCCGTTGAATCGTGTTTGGTTGATAAAATTATGTCAGAGATGAAGGGTATAGGAGGTGAAATGTTTAATCTTGTATCATTGTAATCAATATAATCGGTTTCCCTCCCGATTTGGGGTGTAACGGATGGAAATAAATTTTGTTCCAAATATTTTTAGAAAAAATAGTACAAATGCTCAACCCTATATCTTACCTATATATTTCTCATAAAAAAATTTTGTCACAAACCTACAACAACTACCAAATTTCTCATTAACCTTCTAAATTTTAATCAACCAAACAAAAAATAAGACGGAAAGGAAAGTTAAATTTATTTTCTCTCATTAATCATCCAAACACGAAGAGGAATCTTCTTTTCTATTCCATTCCATTCCCTTCTATTCTTCACCTCCCTTTCCTTCCTCTACTCTCCATCCAAACAAATCAAATACAGATCGAATAGTGTAAAATCATATTCGTATCCGTTTGTATCTTTCGAATACGAATTGGATATTCTATTTTCAATACTATTATTTATTAAAAAAATACTAAAGTTTATAATATTTATTTAATTATAACTGTGAATAACATTTTTAATAGTATATATTAAACTATATGGTATACATTTGCTATTTGGATATCGATAATTAAAATTAAAATTGTATATGTATCTGAATCTGCATAGATATTCGGATATGGGATATCCGTATTTAATTTTCGGATACAAATCCGAATCTGAATGAATAATATCTTATATGTTGCACCCCTAGCTATAGGAGTCAAATACAAATTGAGAATCAATTATATAGAATTTTCATGCTTGAGTATGGAGTTAATTTTACTGTTTTCATGGCATTTTACTCTAAAGTATATATAGAAAATCATTATAAAACAAAAATAAATAAATAAGTGGGGTTAAAACTGATCCGAAAATTTATTTTTACCATTAAAAAAAAAGATAAATTAAACCAAATAACCATGATTTCTAGTAAATTCTATTTTTGACATGACTGCAATGACAGATGGCGGACAGAAAATGGGTGTCCGCAACTTCACGTTGAGGACACATTTCGTGGTCCAATCCAATGATTTTCTTGATCAATCAGCACTGAAAACCAAATTTTTGAGAAAAAAAATGAAATGTGTCCTCAGCGTGAAGTTGCAGACACCAATTCTCTGTCTACCATCTGTCGTTGCGGCCGTGTCAAAAATAGAATTCTTGTCTACCATCTGTCGTTGCGGCTGTGTCAAAAATAGAATTCTGATCAAATTATGGTTATTTAGTTATACTTTTTTTTAAGATGATAAAAGTAAAAATCTTGGTAAATTGATTCCAATAATTGCTTAAATTAAAAAAACCAAAAAATTTCAGTGTATTTGTTAAAGCATTTTTTGTGATATTCGACATTTGAGAATTAAAAGAAAGTATTCCTATACCACTTTACTTATCAGCCCTCATTTCATGAAAAGTAGGTTTATGTTTTTTGTGTCTGAACTCTAGATCTGAACCATTCAATCTAAAATGAGCGTGTAAGATTAGACTAATTAAAGCTATATACCAATTAATGTCTTTTGATGGGTATAATATTGAGTAGCATTAAAATGTCTTATGTTTTTATCTTCGGTTCAAAATTCAAATATGATCTCCACATTAATTAAAATTCAAATGTCTTATGTTTTTATCATGTTTAGTGATTTGGATCAGCTATTTGAACTTTGAAAACAGTGATAAGGATATAAGGCCCCGAATTAGTATGAAAGACACAATGCATTTGAACCGGCGGTGAAAACTGATTGGATATGGATCATATACATAGTGATAAAATTATATATGTACCCGTTTATATTTTTCGAATATGAATACATATACAAATCAGATATTAGAAATATACAAATATCAGATTATAATGATTAATAACATAATTTATTTCATAATATATATTAAACTATATAATATATATTTACTTTTTAAATATATATAATTAAAATTAAAAATTATTTTCCGTTTTCACCCCTAATTTGAACACTGCTCAATTTATTTAGTGGATCAGAGATCGATTAAATAAAGGATAAAAGCAAACTAAAGCAAAACCGCATTCATATTTGCTGCCTGTTTAACTTCGATATCCGAGTGCTATCCACACTTACTAACTTTCACTTGGTACGCTCACATCTCACGTGGCATTACAGAAATTGATACTAACAAGTACTGCATAGAGTGAGAAAAATAGCACGGTGGAGCAGCTCTGTCACAGAACAGCACGGTTACTGTACAAAACGTTATGGCACATGTGTCAATTATGTACCGTAACTCGTGTGTTCCGTGTCGTGAATATCTTTTGAAAATTTAGCACGGCATAACACATCACGCGAAAGATCTGATCACGGCACGACACGTGGTCACGCGAGTTACGCGTAATTAGGACTATTAGATCTTGATCAAATGATGAATCTTGAATAAACTAACATAAATTATGGAAAAAAAAAAGTTAAACGTGACCAAACATGACAAATGTGACAAATTACGTTTGGACACGGTATGACTCACGTGGCATAACCATTCGTGTGCCATGATCACGCCTCGGTATTTTGGTCACGACATGGTATGGCACAACACGGCACGACACAAAACCAAAGTCATAAGGTGTTAGTCACGACACACGACACGGCACGTTTTTTCCACTCTAGTGCTGATAAGCATATAAAGTAAATAATTGTAGAAATTTGATGTAGAAATTAACATGAACCTAAAAATGCGCTGATAATCGTCCCAATCAAAGACCATACGTACGTACCACTTTACAGCCAATATATTCGGTCCAGATTGGAACCCTTTTAGAGAGATTTCATTCTTTTTCCACTACGTTCAATTTTGCTTATAAACCTTTAAAATATAGTTAATTGAGTGAGAATATTTACTATATATATTACAGATCGATTCATGTAATTATAGATTCATATCTCTATTTATTAAACCGTTAAACATGATTTTCATATGAAAATATACTTGAAGAGCAAATTTTATATTTTTTAGAATATTTTTTACTATTATTATATATATATAGGTAGTAAATTACTGTTTTGAATGATCGATCCATAATTTTTAAATTAAGTGATTTTCCACCTATCTAAAAAAATAGTAAAAAAATTCTAAAACCTATAAAATTTATATGCAATACATGCAATAAAAGTTTGATATTTCTTAAATTAATGAAATTAATGATATATTTCTCCTATAAAACAACTTAATTAGTTCCTTAATTAGTGTATAGGTACAATTATGCGCATTACGAGAGATTCTTTTTCTCCAACCATTTGGAAAGCACATTGATAATTATTAAAGTAGAAAGGAAACATGTAACATCTTTCTAAAATAAAAGGTATAGTAAAAGTTTGCTTCTCCATTTCTAAAGTCTTGTACCATGATCACATTAGATATACTGGTTTCATATGTAACTGTTCCCTATCCTTTGCACTACCAAACTCTCTTATTTATAGACATCTCTTACTATAGAACACCGTCATCATAATTGCATACAATTATTAGCTCAAAAACACACACACACACACACACACAACATACAATTATATATGCATGGCAACCTCTACTTTTGTTTATTTGCTTATAGTAACACATTTGTTACTATGCATTTCAACTTGTAATGCAAGAAATCTCTCCATCAAGGAAAGAAACCATGTCAACACAACAAAATTAGTGACGGATCAACCGAGTGAACCCGTCGGGGCGAATGGAAACCTTAATGAATCGGATTTTTCTGTAGGTTTTGGTGGAGGTGGTGGAGGTGGAGTTGGAACTTCACATGCTGGTGGGGCTAGTGCAGGAGGTGGTGTCGGCGTAGGAGTTGGTATTCATGTAGGAAGAGATGGGGTCAATGTAGGAGCGGGTGTAGGTGGCGGTGGCGGCATAAGTGCAGGACATGGCTCTATAAATGTTGGAGGGGGCGGAGGTGGCGGAGTTGGCGTGCACATAGGAAGAGGAGGTGTAAGTGTTAGTACGGGAGGTGGTGGTGGAGTTGGAGGAAGCGGTGGAAGTGCATCGGGATGTGGAAGCGGAGTTGGTAGTGCAGTAGGTGTAGTCGGACGGGGAGGAGGTTGTGGAGGCGCTAGTGGTAGTAGCGGCGGAGGTCAGGGTGGCGGCCAGGGTTCGGCTGGAGGATCAAGTGGTGGTGGTGGAGGTCAAGGTGGAGGTGGCGGAAGCAATGGTGGGTCCGGGAAAGGTGCCGGTGCCGGTGGTGGTATCGGTGTAGGGCACTAATTAATTAATAAATTAATTAATCAAATATATGGTTGTAAGTTTGAACACCAAATTAATCTTGTCATATATAATGCTTCATAAGGTTACTGTGGTGATGCGAATCAAATCTTGGAGCGCATTATAGTAGCAAAAATCAAACATGTATTACGGTTATTGTATTATGATAAATTTATTGTTGGATGCCTTCAAAATAACTCAATTTTAGGCTTTGGAATGGAACTAATCAGGACAATTACATTTTTATTTAAACAAAAATTCCAAATGAATGTTCTTTGGAGTAGCAACTTGATGCTCCATTGCCTCCATAAAATTTTCCAAAAGAAAAGAAGAAAAAAAAAAATTCTAATTGCTTGTGTAACAAAATTAAAAAGTTAAATTGAGTTTTAAACATTATTCTAAATAGCGGCGCTATAGCATTTTCAGACCTTAAATGCTAAGCTATGGGATAAAAGTGCACTATTTTAGCTACGACCGCTATAGCGCTAATAGCGATCTGCTATAACGCGTATCGTGTAGCGCAAATAGCGCACACTATGCTACATAGGCTTTTATTTTCAAGACCCAAATTGAATGTTTTTTTCTAAGGACCAATTTTTTTAAACCTAGATTGTTTTTGCTTCTAAATAGAAAACAGAGATAGTTTATGACATGATGTTATGTTATTTTGATTAGAAAAAAAATAATTAGTTTATAACTTTATATCATGATGCTTAGGTTAATTTGAATAAAAAAAAAAGTTTATTATATTACTATGGATATTTTGAATAGAAATTTGAATTTTGCACTAGTTTAATATGAATATTATAATTTTTTAATCAATTTGGTGTTATTTATTGTTCCATGAGACTTTAAATAATGTTGATATTAGTATAATTATATAATATAATTTTTGAAAATAAAAACATAATGTAGGATAGTTTTCACTATAACTACGCTATTCACAATAGTATTTTTTTTAACCTTCCCGCGATGATGCAATAATATCTATTTAAAACCTTGGTTTTAAATTCATCATCACAGTTACACAGTATCAATTTGTACAATAGTTGATGTAATTTTTTACTAAGAAAAAATAAATCATTGTGCAACAACTTTAATAATACTTTTAGAAAATATTTGTCAATTTTTACGATTGTAAACTTCAAATGCTTTTGAATTAATCAAAAGCACCAATAAAAGCATTCAACATGATGCAAGTGCATTTAAATAATATATATGTACAACAATTGATGCATCCTTTTTCATTTATCATAAATATATTTATAGTATAACTTCTTGATAAAATTTGAGAATAATTTACCAAAAATGCATATTCAACCACACTACAAAATAGAAAAAGGAAAATAAACAATCCCCAATTCTTCAAATTTCTTCCCTATTCTAATGAAATAAAATGCTGCAATTAATTATCCAATCATTACAGAAATAAAATCCAAATCTAAAGACGCAAGAAACAATCCAATAACAAAATCCAAACCTTCTCCATGCCCAAAGATCCCCTACAAGTAAAGCAAAAATAAGAGTGCCTAAAATGAAGGTCCTATTCTCTATTTGAAAGTTTTCTAACAATGGATGAATGAATTTGCTTTTGGGTCCTTCTTTGATCGACCATACCGTGTACCACGACACCGTGACCGGTACCATATCGAGCTCTTTAACAAGTCTTTTGTGAAAATCCGCCATGTGACCGGCACCATGCAATATAGCAATAGTCGTTTTACCTTCGGCAATTGTCTCCTTTAGCACCTCCATGGCAAATTTGTTTCTCTCCCTGATTAAAACTGCTTTGCTGGCAAAATCAGAATCGCCTTCATAGTCGACATCGTATCTACAAGATTTTTAAGAGATTTAAGAGAATTATTTGAAAGTGTTAGTTCGGATCGGGTGGAAGCATTTTCATACCCTTACCCTTTAAGTTAACGAAAAAAATTTACTCTTATCCGTACCAGATAAGCTAATGAAAAAAAAAAACCTTAACCCGTCTTATCGATGCCACCAAACATATATATATGGGCCATGAATAAAAAACTATATCATATCATGCATCATTCCAATATAAATATATATATAGAGGTTGACTAATATGCTTTCAGTAGCACTTCGACCAAAGTGCCATACGGTAAAATTTCAAAATTTCATATTTGAAACATTGATCTAATTAGCTCAGTAAATTGGTTATATATTATACTTGTAGAATACCAACTTTTACTATTTTTTATGATTTTTGACCTAAAATATTGGTATTTTTGTTTTATTTGTTGGCCAAAATCAGCCATCTTTCAAAAATCATTAAAAGTAGTAAATAAATTCCCAAAATAGTAAAAATTGGAATTCTTGACATAGTAGTGTACTGGGGAAAAAATCTCGGTGCAGTTACAATTTTGGGCTACATATGAAAAAAAAAAAAATAATATTACATTAATACTCACTTATACACCGCTTTGTACGCATCAGAGAAGTTAGAATCCTCGACATAGTAGTGTAGAAACCCTAATTTGAACATCTTTTCTAGTTTGTCGATATCATGACAATTTGGAGCATCACGCGAGCAAGTGAGGTATGTGATAAGTGGCACAAATGCTGGCAGTGGCAAGCACAAGGAACATACTGTTAACATATGTTTCAAACGGGCGAGCACAATTTGTGTAATTCGTATGATTTTTCTCCCTTCTTTATTTTTTTCATGTTCCTGCCACCACCTATTCAGTCTTTCTTCCTGCAATAATTCATGTTTAAACAACAAAATTTATACATGGATATATTTATAGCTAGAGAAGCCCCCTTTATAATTTGCATCCCCTGAGATATCTCAAATTTTGAGTTGATCCTTACAAAATCTGAACCAATCAGCACGGATCTTAAAGCAACCCATTTTATATTAATTCTGCCCTCCTGGATCTAAATAGGTCTCCTTTTATAAATTGTATTCGCATTCCCTGAGATTCTCAAAATTTGAGTTGATCCTTACAAAATCTGAACCGTTCAGCACGAATCTTAAAGCAACCAATTTTATATTAATTCTGCCCCCTGCATCTAAATAGGCACTGAAAAGTTGAGATAACTCAGAAGATACAGACCCTTATAAAATGAAATCACATTACCTCCTAGAAAAGTAAAAATATTTTTGGATTCAATTACCTCCAGCTGTAAATAAGTCTTCCATGTAAGATCTGCATTTTTCCAATTTTGCCCCTTAAAGAGGACACTGTTCTGACGAACCAACCCATATTTATCTGCACCTTTCTGGTGCAAATTTACCTGTTGTTTATTTACATATGGCCCCGCATAAAGGACACAATCATACCTCCTAAGCTGTTCTTGTATTGCCTGGTAGTACCTAAAAATATTTAAACAGTGAGTTTGTACCTATCTAAGCCAATTCAGTATTTGCTGGTAGTACCTAAAACAAGAGTACAGTTCAAATTACTGTTTTTTTGGACCATTAAAAAACAGTAGTTTTGTAACTATTTAAAAAATTAGTAAAAAATGTGCAAAAAATATAAAATTTGGGTTCCAAGCACATTTTAATATGGAGATCATGTTGAGTGGTTCAGATCAACTATTTGAACTTTGAAAACAGAGATACAATCAGCGACGAATTGCATTATAAACGTGCAAGATTTCTTTTTAATATTTTTTTTGGAAAATTATTGTAAGAAGAAAGGGTACATAGGGATACCGTTTGTCTCCGATATGAATTACCCCAACCAAATCCACCTGCATGAGACAGTATAATAATGAACTATCATAGACATATATATATATATGAACATACTACATTTTTTATTTTTTAATAAAGGGTAAAATGGGTACTTTATAAATTTAAAATGTGTTTTAATAGAAAAGACAATAAAATGAGTAAATTTGTGACATTTTGAAGGGTAAATATGATATTATGAACTTTTAGAGGGGAAAATACGTAATTTTGAAGTTTCTGAGGGGGATACATGAAATTCCCCCTTAATTTTAAATAAAAAGAACACAACATTAGAGAAACAATGAAACACAGAATCACAATTTAACATTCAAACAACATTTTTTACCCGAAGTTTTCGGTTAGAAAGCTGATTGGGAGACTTCTCTTCATAGCGCACTATAGAAGTTTGTAACTCCCCCGCTACATCAGATTTCCTGCCGCGTTTGAGTCTTATGAATTCACTATATAAATGACCAGTCTTGAACTGCTCTTCTCTTATCTGTTATACATGAAAAAAAATAAAAAAAGTTAAAACAGTCTTCAACTTAGCCTTTCTTCTCAAAAATTTGAACTCAGTTCTTAGTTAGTTAGAGTTAGAGTAAACGAAATAGTTGACAAAAACAATGATAGTAATATAAATTCGGGCTGTAGCTGCTGTACTCAATCTTTCTTTTGGGCAGTAAAGCAGGCCTTTTACCAGCATGTCAAAGCCATCCGATTCGCATTAAGATTCGTGCAGATGAAGTTTGGATGAATCTTAACACAAATCAGACGGCTGTGACCGGGCATCGGACCGATTTTGGTCTGATGCCGATCGGACGCTCCCCGGTTCATGATTTAATGGGCTGATAGATTATCAGAACAACCAATTGAACTGCTGGTATAACAGTTGCAGTTACTGTTATTAATTGAAATGCTTAACAAAAACCCTAAATCACTAAACTACAATTCTTCAGTTCCATAAAAAAAAAAAAAGCTAAACTAAAAAATTTGGAACCATTGTCGTCAGTAAATGCAATGTTTGTTGTATACTGGTACGATACATACAGTATGTCAGATTAAGGATTTTCTTATAATTGCAGTGAGAAAATATGAAGAATAAAAATAAAAAGGATATATAAGAATTAACCTTCTGAGGTATTTGAGTTAGTTCGTATGTGAGCGAATCAAATGGGTTATGACCTGGCGGGATTTCAGTTAATTTGTATGCAGAATAATAGGAGACTGGTATGAGTGGGACCCACCACTTGCACCTAATTCCTTTCATCTTTTCACCTATCAATTTATCTTTTCTAATTTTTTTATTGGAGAATCAAAAGAGATAACACTAGTGAGTTAACAATAGTGATAACAGTACAAGGAAAAAAAAAATAGATGTATACAGCTTTTGAAATTTCGAACCCCTAAATTTGTTGAAATTTGAAAACCCAAAACCCTAAAATGAGCTTGTCTTAATTAATTATAATATTAGACCTAATGCCAAACTCAGATTCAAGATTTACCATACCAGAATAATATAATGCTCATTTAATTTACCAGGCAAGAACCCAAAATAGTGAAAGGAAAATTACATGACTTTCTTTGAAAGTGTCTATGTAACAACAGTGAATTAAAAATAGTAAAAGAAAAAAAAAAATAGATGTATACAGTTTCTATCTAAATTTGTTGTAGATTGAGGTATTTGTTCATATAATTTTAGGGGAAAAATACTTAATGGGATGTTTCTCTAATTCAAAAGCTGACCACAACTGAAATTTGAAAACCCTAAACCCTAAACTCAGTGAACAAACTAATTTGTTGAAATTTTCCATACTAGAATAATATAATGCTTGTTTACCATGCTAAGAATCAAAATAAAACTTACATTATCTCAACAAAAAGAGCACTGAACAATCTGAACTGAATGATTTTGCATTTTATCAACCTGCCCTGAACAGCATTTTGGGTTTTTCGAATTTCAAGAAATGGCTGTTACCCTTTCTGGGGTGAGGAGAAATAGAGAGAGCAAGGAAGGGGGGAAAGGACTGCCTGTTTCCATTTTGGGAAATTTCATTGAGGTAGACCCCTCAAAATATTTAAATTGCATATCCTCTATTTAATGTTCATAATATCATATTTACCCTTCTAAATTTCAAAAATCACAAAATTACCCATTTTATTATTTTTCTCAAGGTTCTAAATAGCGTTTATAGCGTCGTAGCGGGAAGGCTAAAAAAAAAGCTATAGCGAATAGCGTCGCTATAGCGGAAGCTATTCCAAATAGCGTTTTTTTTTTTTACATTTCGTATATTCAATATTTGTACTAAATATCAACATTATCTAAGGTCTCATAGAACAATAAATAACTCCAAAGTAATTAAGAAATTATAATATTCATATTGAACCCGTACAAAGTCCAAATTGCGGTTCAAAATATCCATAGTAATATCATAAACTATCGATTTTTTCTATTAAAAATATCTTAAGTATCATGATTCATGACATAATCTATTTTTTTTTTCTATTCAAATTTTAATTCCGGTTTGGACTTTTTTTCTATTCAAATTTCAATTTCTATTTCCAATTTCAAATTGATTTATTTGTAGCAAGTAGCAACAAATTCAATTTCGGTTTGAGATTTTTTTTATCTTAATTTAAAACCCATATAAATTGCTTAAAAATAAAAAATAAAAAAAAACTCATATTGTATAGCGCAAATAGCGCTGTAGCGGACCGCTATAGCGTTGTAGCGGCCGCTATAGCGGCCGTAGCGCAAATAGCGCATTTTGATGTCGTAGCGTAGCGTTTGGGGTCCAAAAACGCTATAGCGCGCTATTTAGAACACTGATTTTTCTATAAGAAGAGGGTTCAAATGCCTCCATTTTTTAAACATTAATAATTCAAAATTTGAAACTCAAATTACGACATTTTTTCCATGCACATATACAAAAATGACAACATTTAACGGTTTTATTTTGAAATAAGATAGAAAGGCATGATGGAGACACAAAAAATGGATCACATCTAACGGTTTTATTTTGAAATATAAGTTTTAAAATTTTTGTTAATAGAAACTTAAAAAAGATGGAGGCACAAAAAAATCTATAATACTCATTTTAAATTTATTAAAATATCCATTATACTATTTATTAAAATAAATAAGATATGTAGTATGTTTAAGAAAAATGTCCATCTTCTAATTGGTCGGTATCAGAAGGCAAATGATTCATTTATCTACTTCTGACACATACATAAACATATACCTAAATGTTAATGTATGTTAGAAGTAAAGAAATAAATTATTTGTCCTTGAAAATAGACTAATTACAAAGCTAGCATTTTTAAATAAAGAATAAAATAGATATTTATAAATTTAAAATAAGTTCTAAAAGAAAGGTAAATTGAGAGTTTTTGAAATTTACAAACATAAATATGATTTTACCAATTTTAGATGGGAAATATGTAATTTTTTTAGTTTTTGAGGAGTGTCCATGAAATTCTTCCCTTCCTTTGAATTCTCTCAGCGCCTAATTTATATGCTTGTATCAACGGATCCCTATCCTCCAAGGTACCTGACTCAAGCAAATTGAAACGGACGGCCCAGATTAAACCTATCTGGGCCAAACTCAATCCGGTGCCTATGGAGACTTAGGGAGTCTGTTTTGAGATTCGTGCCATGTTAAAAGAACCGTCCGATCGTAATTGTCTTCAGTCAGGTAACCTGAGGTGATGTCAATTATGTATTAACGTAGTGCCGGACTCTATTTTATAATATAAAAGGAATAAAATAGGATCTCTTATTAGGAATATAACAGACTCTATTCACTTGTGGTGTTCATTGGTTCGGTTAAAATAGGAATAAAAGAGGTAAACTAAAATTTTATTCACTTTTCAAAAGTACAATTGAACTAACTGAAATAAACTTATCAGACTATCAATTGAATTAAAACCGAATTGAATTGAATTTTTTTAGAATCGGATTAAAGAGTTTTGTTTGGTTTGATCTAACTAGTTTTAAACCGAACCAAGCAATAGACATTATGTCGTAATTTTTTTATTTATTTTAAATGTTCGGTTCGCACGGAGAATAGGTTTAAAAATTTTGGTTGGTTCGATCTAACTGGTTTTATAATTTTTTAAACCGAATTGAACTAAATAATTAAACTGGTTTTAGAAAATGAACCAAACCGATTCATTTAATTGGAAAAACCGAACCATTTTATCCGAACTCTCTTGATTCAGTTTAAAATGGATTAAACCGGATCCAATAAACACCCCTACGTGTAATTTCATGTATTATATCATTTTAAATATTTCAACTATAATATTAAATATGACCCGAAGCTAATTCAAAATTTGCTACAATAATATATATGAATATGACAAGAAAATATCTTTTTAGATTGTTTAAGGACGTGCTCCAAAACATTTTTATTCAAGAAAATAAATGAAAAGGGAGAGAAAAGAGAGCTATTGTTGAGCAAGTCCTAAAAGAGAGGAAAACAAAAAAAGTTCAGTAAATTTGTGTAAATGAAATCTTGTAAATGAAATTTTATGAAATCAGACCATAATTGGAAAAGCGTTGGTTTCATGATGATTTAAAACTAAGGCCTATGAACCCCAAATATGATGGGAATTATTGTTCCTTATAAACCTAATATTTCATTTTATTTTAAAAAAAAGTTGATAATCAAGCCACTTTATTTTTCTAATATTTACAAAAGTTTTCATTCGGATTTTAAACGTGCAACTTCTACACCGAGAATATTTATTTTTAATTACTACTAGATCAAAAACTAATTTTCTTATGTATCATAATTTTGTTAATCTAATATTATACCAAGGTTCTAAATGGCGTTTATAGCGTCATAGCAGGAAGGCTACAAAAAAAGCTATAGCGAATAGCGTCGCTATAGCGGAAGCTATGCCACATAGCATTTTTTTTTTACATTAATTCCATATATTCAATATTTGTACTAAATATCAACATTATCTAAAGTCTCATAAAACAATAAATAACACCAAAGTAATTAAGAAATTATACTATTCATATTGAACCAGTACAAAGTCCAAATTGCAGTTCAAACTATCCATAGTAATATCATAAACTATCGATTTTTCCTATTAAAAATATCTTAAACATCATGATTCATGACATAATTTTTTTTTTCTATTCAAATTTCAATTTTAATTTCCAATTTCAAATTGATTTATCTGTAGCAAGTAGCACAAATTCAATTTCGGTTTGAGTTTTTTTGGGTCTTTATTTAAAGCCCATATAAATTGCTTAAAAAACCCCATATTGTTTTTTTTTGAAAAATTTGGCAGTGGCTGCCAAATAGGTTTTATTAAAAAAAAAAAAATCCATATTGTATAGCGGCCATAGCGCAAATAGCGCATTTTGATGTCATAGCTTAGCGTTTGGGGTCCAAAAATGCTATAGCACCTCTATAGCGCCCTATTTAGAACATTGATTACTACCAGTGTTCTAAATAGCGCGCTATAGCGCCGCTATAGCGTTTTTGGACCCCAAACGCTACGCTACGACATCAACATGCGCTATTTGCGCTACGGCCGCTATAGCGGCCGCTACAACGCTATAGCGGTCCGCTACAGCGCTATTTGCGCTATACAATATGAGTTTTTTTTTATTTTTTATTTTTAAGCAATTTATATGGGTTTTAAATTAAGATAAAAAAAATCTCAAACCGAAATTGAATTTGTTGCTACTTGCTACAAATAAATCAATTTGAAATTGGGAATAGAAATTGAAATTTGAATAGAAAAAAAGTCCAAACCGGAATTAAAATTTGAATAGAAAAAAAAATAGATTATGTCATGAATCATGATACTTAAGATATTTTTAATAGAAAAAATCGATAGTTTATGATATTACTATGGATATTTTGAACCGCAATTTGGACTTTGTACGGGTTCAATATGAATATTATAATTTCTTAATTACTCTGGAGTTATTTATTGTTCTATGAGACCTTAGATAATGTTGATATTTAGTACAAATATTGAATATACGAAATGTAAAAAAAAAAACGCTATTTGGAATAGCTTCCGCTATAGCGACGCTATTCGCTATAGCTTTTTTTTTAGCCCTCCCGCTACGACGCTATAAACGCTATTTAGAACCTTGATTACTACCAATGAGAACTACGTTTGAAAATTAGTACAAATCATCAAGAGGAATTTGATAATTTCAATCTTAATTTCATGCTAAAAAATAAATTTTATTTTAGGTGATTAAAGCTCAGACCCTTATTGTACAAAAAAAAAAAACTACTCTGAAACAAAATCGGATTATTAATGTACAAAACAATCAATTGATCACCAAAATTAACTTGTGCACAAAAATAATTATTTTCTTGCGTACAAAAATAATTTCCAAACTGCATTCTTTTTAGAGGAGGGCTCAAATGCTCCATTGCATTTATGCCCCAATCAAACTTCACGTTCATATCTTTATTTTCAAAGTTCAAATAGGCGATCCAAACCGTTCAACGTGATCTTCATATTAAAATGAGCTTGGAGATCAAATTTTATATATTTTTTAAATTTTTTACTATTTTTTTAGATAGGTACAAAATCATTGTTTTTCAGAAAATTTTGGACCATCCAAAAACAGTAGTTTTGTACCTATCTAAAAAAATAGTAAAAAATTTTCAAAAAATATAAAATTTGGTCTCCAAGCACATTTTAATATGGATATCATGTTGAACGGTTTGGATCATCTATTTGAACTTTGATAAAAAATAAGAACGTAAAATATGATTGGAGCATAAAAGCAAATGAGGTATTTGAGCCCTCTCTTCTTTTTATTAGAGGAGATGATTTCTCTACCAATAATTATTCATGAACCATATCCATCCCCACAATAGAAATGAGAAGAAAAAGTAGAAGTATTTAATGATCAATCAATTGACCTAATTAAGCCCACAAAACACTTTTCTTTCCCACATTGTTAATTAATTTTTTTTATTCCTTGACTTGACGTCAAATAAATTAATAGTTAAATTAACTTGGATTTAAGTAGAATTATTAAAAACAAATTAAAAGTTAATCATAACTAAGAATTACTGATATTTGGTCTAGAGTGACAAAAAAACAATATTATCCGTGTGAGAAATTACAAGTTCGAAATCAGAATAAAATTCCTCCTAAAACATTAGATAATTGTTTGACTTGCAACTTCTTCTAAACAAAAATATATAATCATGACTACAGATACGTATCGTCTCTCGTAATCTTGGTTTAATTTTGCAATGGTGGTGTTTATAAGTTATTTTTGCGTTTTTAAAGTCTAAATAATCAATCTGAAGCGCTCAACATGTTCTCCATATTAAAATGTGCTTGGAAATCAAAAAAACAATGATTCTAAAAAAAAATCTAAAAATATAATAAATTTTTCCAAAAAAAATGTAAAATTAGGACTCCAAGCACATTTTAATATGGAAAAAATGTTGAGTACTTGAAATTAATTATTTGAACTTTGAACACACAAAAATGACTTATAAATTATAATTAAGTATATACCTTCATATGTATGCTTATATAAGTAGTCAACTTTATCTTTATCCACTGGCGTGTGAAAAGAATTGACATGTTTTGGAGCACACAGGTGGCCAGCTGACAGCTGTATATTAATTAGATTTGAGAAGATGTGTCATTTTCATTTGAGAAAGTGTGATTAGATTCCATTTGCTCCATCCTTTTCTCTTTTTTCCTCAACACTGACTGAGCTTCTCTAGTGCAACTCATTACTCATCCAACTCAACACAATATCATCTTTCTTTTTATGTGTGTGAAACAAATGTGAAAACATGAATGCATATCATGCATTAATTAATTGTAGTGTTTCATGGACCCACCATACCGCGTTGTATTTTCTGATTCCTACAGGTGGAAGCATATATATGCACATTTATCACATCATGTGGCCAAGTCAGTACTGGCCTAGCTACAGATTTCACAACACTATGTTAAAGGTACTATAAAATGTAATTCATAATTCAATACTTTTTTGTTTGTTTAACAAACAAATTAAAAGGGAACTTTCAGAAAGATGATCTAAATAAACATGCAAATTGATGTTAAATCTAATTAAATATGTCAGGCAATGGACATTATATATTTATATTTGAGTAATTAATTTATTGTTATATCATATATCATTGCTATCATCATTAGTACTCAGTTTAACAAACATTATGATTTGATCAAACACTGAACAGGGAAAAAATAAGAACTATGCCAAAAACTGGAAAATTTAATAGATATATAGGGTCTTGAACAAAATTATAACATAAGTGTTTTTTATTTAGTTCAATATATAGCATTACTATTTAGTTTATATACATTATTATTCAATTTATTTGAATTTATCATGGACCAGTTCGGTTTATATGTAGGATTAGATTTTTAATTCTGATATTTTTGGTCTTTTGCCTTTATGAATTACAAATATATATATTTGAGGCTGTCATTAAATATGAGTACCAAAATTCTTTTATGAATTTTTTTTATAGATCATTGCCGACAAGCACATGTTGTAACTGAAAATGGTTGACAAATACATACATATATTGGAAAGGTATAACAAGAATTAATCATGATAATGTTATTTACTAAACTCATGCCTCATGTGATATATTTTTTAATTTTTATCTCTTGTATATTACTCTTCTTTTATTTGACTAACAAAAGGGTACCAATCTATTGTTGACTTAATATGTGTCCCATCAATAAAAGAGACATACACACCACCTCATTTCAAACTCCAAAACACCTCATTTGAGGCGTGATTGGAACATCCAAAAACAGTGATTTTGTATTCATACAAAAAAATAGTAATTTTTTTTCATAAATATAAAATTTGATCTTCAATCACATTTTAACATGAAAATCATATTGAACGGTTCAGATTAACTATATTGAATTTAAAAACAGAGATAAGGATGTGAGATATGATTGTACCATCTAAAAACAGTGATTTTGTAGAGGAGGGTTCCAATGCTTTATGCCTTTCATACCTCATCATACCTCATATTTTATATTTTTGTTTTCAAAGTCTAAACTGTCAATCCGAACCGCTCAACATGATACCCATACTAAAATATGTTTGGGGATGAAATTTTATAATTTTTGGATAATGAATTGAGACAAGAACATGAGTCTCCTCAAGATTGAGATACATAAATAATGAAACATTTTAATCCTACTCATTATGATAATTAATTTAATGAAAATCGTGATATATTTTTTATTTTTATTTCTGTACAATATGCTTTTATTTGACTAACAAAAAGTTACCAATCCAATGTTGACTTGATATCTGTCCCATCAATATCTTGACCATGATTCTCCACTTCCCCTCCATTTAAACATTGAGTTGATTTATATATAAAAAGAGAGGGAGACACCACACATTTCAAACTCCAAAACATCTCTTTCTCTGTCTCTCTCCCACTCATTTGTCTCTCCATATTTCTCTTACAAGTTACAACCATGGCCTCTAACATGACCTATTATTGCACCATAATATATATAACCTTCATTCTATTGCTATGTAAAAATGTACAAGGAATTGTACCAGCAGTGTATGTATTTGGAGACTCACTAGCAGATGTAGGTAACAACAACCACCTGCAACTCTCTTTGCTGAAAGCTAACTTCCCTCATAACGGAGTCGACTATCCGGGCCGCAAAGCCACTGGCCGCTTCGGTAATGGCAAAAACTTTGCAGATTTCTTAGGTAACTAGTGACTCTCTATTTAATTTTCATGCATTTTTAATTATGGATTTTTCTCTTCAAAATACGGTTTGCATAAAAAAAAAAAAACTAAGATGAAAGTAACTTGCACCAAAGTTGTGATTATGTATGTATATGAGATATGGAAGTAATAATGTTTGCATGTATTGAGATGAATCTTCTGTTCCCTATTTTGCCCCTCAAAAAATTGTTAGCATCCACAGTGATAAAGGACTTGACACACATTATATATCCACTTTTTGTTTAGCTAGGTAGTATATATTACTGTATTAGTAGTGAAAATGAAATATAACCTGGATAAAGAAAATTTCTTGTGATGTTGATCACAACAAAGTACCAAACTTAATTTGTATGTTAGTTAGATATTTTGTGTGCATTACACAATTGATAGTTTTGAGCATTTTGTCTTTGTTAAGAGAAAAGGGAAGAATTTTGAAAAAGTATCTTTGTTTCTGCATGTTCACTGTATGCATCATACATATATATAATAACAAACTTATAGAGTGCCAACTGCCAAAGGATATGATTAATTTGACAGGTGCTAATGAAATGTTATTATCATTATATATATAAGCATTTATCATTAAAATCTCCTAATTTTTTTTGTTGATGTTGTATACATTGACATGTAATTTTTTTCTCTCTCTCTTTTGATAGAGAAAGCTTTGATCTATTTACACCTCTGCATTGGTTCCCTTTAGTTATCATAGTGGCATCTACCTTTTAGATGACATCTCATGTATACACTTATGTTATGCATTTTATGGGAATCCACTTTAGAAATTATTTAATATCACATCTCTTTTTGGGTTCCTTTTAAGAACTATTTTCATGCATGCATATATATGTTACTATTCATGAAAGCTTTACAACCAATATTTGCATGCATTGCTTTATTTGTGGCCTCACAAAGTAGTATTCCATAACATGTGCAGATAGAGACCCTAATAATATTTTAATGGTCTTAAGTATTGACATCTCCTCTGCAATTTTCTTTTTGAAATAAAATTAAATATACTTTTCATACTTTAATAAACTCATGCTTCTATAATGTATGACACTTGTATTTTAATTAAAGTTAAAAGGCCTATTATACCAATTGCAAACAACTTTTAAATTTGTAAATACCAATAGCATTTTTAGGAATAATCTTTTAGTAGTCTTGACATCTCCTCTGCAATTACTTTTTGAAATAAAATTATTAAAATATACTTTATTAAACTCAAGCTTCTATAATGCATGGCACTTGTGGGTTAATTAAAGTCAAAAGATCTATTATACCAATTGCAAACAACTTTTCCAAAGTTTTAAATTTTTAAATGCCAATACCATATTTTTAAGAAATAAATTAATGTACACCTTTACTCACCGACCCAAATATTACTGACTAATTGATACTTTAATGCACAATTAATACATACAACAGCCAGATATCACATTCAAAAAAAATAAATCTTAATTTACATTTGATTCGGTGGTATACAAACAAAAAGGAAACATCCTGCCTGGTGTAACTTGGGAAAATTTTCAACAAAAAAAAAATGGAAAAATGCAGAGAAAATCATAAAGTCAAAGAAGTCAACAGTGTTCATTAAATAGGAGATATAATACATGGCCAAATATACATTAATTGCCTATCCAGTAACTAAGACCCCAGCAGAGGAAGAAATTTCATAAACTTTTCTCTCCATTTTTATCCAAAACGGAGGTGTCCTGTTAATCACTCATTGAAGAATATTATGTGACAAGTTTTTTGTATTCCATATAAATCATTTGATTATATAGGAAGTTACTTACTGGTAACTAATCCTGATGTAGAGTTGCAGACTTCATGTGATTGTGCACAAAACCAGAACTGTTTTGGAAACAATTAATGTCTTTTCTGAAATTATAGTTAACACCCTGAATTTATGAATAATTGATTGTTTTCAGCTCAGAATCTGGGTTTGCAAACCTCGCCGCCGTACCTGTCTCTTTCCTCCAAATCGAACAACACCTCTGTGTATCTCACTGGTGTCAGTTTCGCTTCGGGTGGTGCCGGCATTTTGAACTCCACACATTCGGTAAGAATGAATCATATTTATTACAAAAGTACACCTCTAAAAGATGTATTTTATATCACTCTTGAGTGTCAGGCTATGGTACTATGCAGAGCGTGGATTGGTTCGTACTATGGATCAATAGCTTTGCTTACAAAGTTCAAACTGTCGATCTAAACCGTTAATCATGATCTCCATATGAAAATGTAGTTGCAGACTAAATTTTAAATTTTTTAAACATTTTTTGCTATTTTTCGAGATAGGTAGAAAATCATTACTTTTGAATGATTCAGAATCTTTATATCAAGTGATACTCTAACTATCTAAAATAAAATAGTAAAAAAAATTCTAAAAAATGTAAATTTGATCTACAAGTATATTTTCATATGATATTATAATAAACAATTATGATTGATTGTTTGAAATTTAAAAATGAAGATATTGATTCATAGTACGGATCCTCACTCACAACTCTGCAGTAAAATTTGAATAAATATTCTTATTTTGATCATAACTGTTCAACAAATCTGTTTATTCAGGGTACATGTATAACCTTTGATCAGCAAATCAGCTACTACTCGACAGTATACGGAAACATAGTACAACAACTGGGAACAGTACAAGCACAAGATCACCTCTCCAAATCAGTTTTTGCAATTGTTATAGGAAGCAATGAGCTTTTAAATTATGCAAAATCAAATTCTGGTAACAAAGCAACACCACAACAGTTTGTCGATTCGATTATTCCTACTCTGCAGGGCCAACTAAAGGTGACTGTCTGATCTCTAGCAGTAAACTAATGTTTCCACTTACATTCTTTTTAAAAAAGAAGACACCAAAAAATGTAATTTCTGTGAAAAATGTTTCAGAGAATATACAACCTAGGTGCACGGAGATTTGTGTTCATCGGGACCGGGCCAATTGGCTGCACCCCGGCTTTGCGTGAGCAAAACAAGACAAAGGAATGCAACGCAGGAGGAAATTACGCTTCTGTCCTCTATAACCAGGCAGTTTCTTCTCTTCTAAATGAGATGAGCACACAATTCACCGACATGAGTTACTCCTTTCTCGACACGAACACTGTTTTGCTGCAATTCATCCAACAACCATCTGCTTATGGTACAATTCAATTTAGAATTTTATCACCTATCTTTTTTTTTTATCAAGGATAGATTACCGGTTTCCATTTTTTAAACTTAGAATATAACATTCATTCTAGGTACAAGTATGTAGTAATATTTAAAGGTGAATTGCTAAATAATTTTTCTAGTTGAGAAAGCAAGGCCTTTGGAAGGCATTTCAGGTACTGGTAAGGATATATACAAGTCCATATCCTCTAAGGTAACATAATATTTCTGTTTAGATCCAGACCGTCCGATCAGAATCCGGGCCAATCTTGCCTGTGGTGGAATGCAGAAAGTTTCTTTAATATTCGTGCGGATTCGATCGGACGGTTCAGATCTAAACTTAAATATTATGTTACCTTAGGTTATTTGAATTCTTGATTACATGACAAACTCTGAATACCTTCTGGAGAATGGATGTAACATATGAAAGAAAAACAAACTTACAGGATAAACATAATTAAATTCATTTCTATTTGAAAACTAAACATTGATGTGTTTAATAGGTTTCGCAGAAGTGAAGTCGGCATGCTGTGGATTGGGCGACCTGAATGCAAAGGTTGCGTGCCTTCCGATTGCCACCTATTGTTCTAATAGAAGCAACCACATTTTCTGGGACTTCTACCACCCGACTGAGGCAACGGCCAGGATGGTTGTGAGCACTGCATTCGAAGGATCAGCACCGTTGGTTTACCCTCTAAGCATAAAACAACTGGCATCTTAATTAATTATCATTGCGTAGCTATAATCTCACACTTGAAAGTATCATTTTGATCGCTATATTACATATTTAGTAGTGTTCTTATAGGTTTGTAGAATTAGATTGATAGATAAGGTGTTATGGCTTCTCAATTCCTTTTATGATAAGTTAATTATATTTAGTTTTTAAGTTTTATAAGAGAAATATTTGTGTATTGGATGACTACATGAAATATATTAGAAATTTCATATTGATAAAAGCCCATTTCATTATACTGGTCTCCTCTGTGTAGTAATTGATTTTTGTCAAAAAGTTGACAGCATTTAAATATACAGCAATCCATAGTGACAAATGAATTATTCGGGTTCAGTTCAGCGGAGTAAAAAGTTCGTGATTGAGAAATAATTCGGGTATAATTCAGAAATGATTCGGTCCCACAAGGAAGCAAAAAGAAAAAAAAATTTGCATTTTATTTGCAATAATTCATAATTCGCGAATAATTCGGTCAACCGTTTTATTCAGCTTTCAGTTCGGAAACTCCAAAAAATGTTTTTATTCGCGAATATAACACAAATCTTGTGGGCAATCCATGGTTTATCGGCCTCTAAATTAGCAAAATATTGCTTGAAAGATGAAACATTTCCTAAAAAATGTTGGTTTTTTTTCCCAACCTTACTGGGCCCAAAGCCCAGTACAAAAAGGCCTCAGGCGCAGAATGGGCTTTCAGTATTAATTAATAAATTTATTAATTACAAAAGTTGTGCGCTTTGCATAATTCCAATCCTCCTACAATCAATGCTCCGAATTTTTTATTTATAACATTTTCACATATTAAAAAATTCAAAATAACCTGCATATTTTAAAAATTAGAAACCTAGTTAAAAGGCAGACCAACTTAATACCAGAATTCATTAGTACCTAAAACAAAATTAAGAAAACTAATATTAACTATTGAAGTAATTTTGAAATTTATGAGGACAGGAATGAAAACAAAACCATAATTATTTAGAAAAACCATACTCAAAACATTTGAAATAAGGGAAAAATTGCCTTTTAAAATTTTATCAATATTATTTATTATTTTGAAGTAATTAAATTAGATAATGGAGATATTAATAAAAATAAGTTAGTTTAGATAAGGAAATAACTAATTTAGATATTTTCATGGAGAATATCTAAATGAATAGGTTATGATAGGTATATGTATAAATTTTCAAAAAAGAAAAAATATTGACTATTGAAGTAATTTGAAATTTGTGAGGACAGGAAATGAAAATCCAAACTGAATCATGTGAAATGAAACAAGTCTCACTTCACTTGCTATCCACAAAACCCCTTGAAAAAACTAAATCAATGGATTATCTTTCTAAAATCCTTCCTCTCCTTCTCACCTTCTTCTCCATCCAACCATTTCACCACAGAAACAAACCCCAATTCAAAACCATCACCAATTCACATCACCATGCTAATGCACCTCTCTCTCTCTCCTCATCTCCACCACCCCATAACTCCTCCTTTCTCCCTCTCTCTCTCTTCATCTTACCCTTCTTCTCTCTCTTTCCCCTCCTCTCCCCTCCCTCCTCTCCTTCCCCTCCGGTACAACCATCGGTACCTTCATCGGTACCACCCGCCTCGCGCCTTGTTTGAATCATTCCAACCAGTTATAGAAGCCACTTCTGTGCTCACTGCTATTATCATAGTTCATGAAGGAGGTCACTTCTTGGCTGCAACATTGCAAGGGATTCATGTCAGCAAGTTTGCTATTGGGTTCGGACCTGTGTTAGCTCGGTTCGTGTACCCGAAAGATGGGGTTGAGTACTCACTCCGGGCTTTTCCTCTTGGTGGGTTTGTTGCATTTCCCGATGGGGATGACCCGGATTGCGGTATACCCGCTAACGACCCGGATTTGCTAAGGAATAGACCGGTTGTGGATCGGATTGTTGTTGTTTCGGCTGGTGTTGTGGCCAATATTGCCTTTGCATTTTTTCTGATTTTCACACAATCTCTCACCACTGGTCTCCCTGTTCAGGTATAACATCTCTTACTGGTACAATAAATTTACTTAATAATACACTTGATGAATTTGGTTTATATCAGTACCAAGTAGTTGAATTTTCTGATTTAAGTGCGGTTTTACTGAGTACTCTCTCACCCTCTAGAAGCAAAAATAAATTCCAAAATTAGGTCTATTTTGGTCAAATTGAAAATAAATTTGACCTAATTAGTACACTTGATGAAATCTCCCTGTCCAGGTATAAATCTCTTACTGGTACATTAAATTTAGGTAATTAGTACACTTGATGAAATTTGGTTCATACATGCTGTTGTATATCAGTACCAATTAGTTGAATTTTCTGATTTAAGTGCTACTTTCTGATTTAGAAGCAAAAATAAATTCCAAAATTAGGTCTATTTTGGTCAAATTGAAATTTGAAGGGGGGTTCTCTTCTGGGTTCACTTGAATTTGAAAATAAATTTGACCAAAATAGACCTACCGCCTGTACCAACTGAATGGTACTGGTACTTCTCCATACCATTCTGCTTTACTGAGTACTCTCCGCCTGTACCACCTGAATTTGATTCAAGCTTGGTACCAATATCACAAACCTAGGATATAAACAATCAAGGAGTTACTAGAATGTTATAGTACCTGATGCTTTAGTGAAATAGAGAAAGGAAATAATTTAACAGCTGGTAATTCAAGTCCAGAATCCTTACCAGTACCGCTAGACTGGTACATAATGTCCTGGTACGGAAGCATGAATGGTTAATGAGCAATAGATTTAGTGGTTGTTTTATGTGTACCAGTGATTTCTGGTACATTTATCTTTTGTGATTTGTACCTGGTTTGGTATAAGTATGGGTAATTGTTTTGTCAACAGTACTAGCAAAATAAGGTTAATAAGTGATAATAACTATACTCTTTCTAATATCAGTTTAAATATAAATTGACCCCCATATGTTGGTCTCTTCTTTTTAAACTAACTAACAAGTGAAACTAATTAGGGTTTCAGCTACTTGGTTTAAGTTTCATTACCAGTTGCAAACAACTAAATGTAATGTACCAGTAAAGACACATGACGAATTCCTGAGGCTTAAGTACTGGTACATTACATTAAGTAAAAACTAAATCTAATGTACCAGTACTGATCTAACTGACACATAATGACTTCCAGAGACTTTGATCCTAGCCTTGTCACTTACTGATTTGTTTTTATTATATATGATTGTTATTCCCTGGTCCTTATAGTTTTTTTTAAACATATAATGAATATATCTTATGATATAGGAACCTCTGCCAGGTGTACTGGTGCCAGATGTCAGACCAGGTTCAGCTGGGGCCCGCTCAGGCCTCCTTGCCGGTGACATCGTACTCTCTTCTCCTTCCGTATCTGATCTGGTCAACGTAATTAAATCCAATCCTGAAAAATCCCTCAATGTAAAAGTCAAACGAAACGGGTTATCTGACCCACTTGATTTGAAAATCACCCCTGATTTGAGTCAGGATGGCACGGGTCGGATTGGGGTGCAGTTATCACCTAATTTTCGTGTTACAAGGCTTAAAGCAAGTAATCTGGCCGAGGCAACATCTTTAGCCACCAAAGAGTTTGTATTTCTGACAGCATCAGTTTTTGAAGGGCTTAAACAGACCTTTTTGAACTTCTCTCAGGTAACTTTAAGTTTATCAACAGTTTGAAGTTTTTTATTGAATGTTGTATTTTGAAATGGTTTCTTTATCTGTTATATATACAATTGCACCTGACATTTATAGTAACAAACTTTTAAGACTAATTTTAGTTTATTAAAACTGAATTAACTTCTTGATAATTGGGGTGAACTATTTTCACTGACCCAACAGCCAATTAATATATTTATTTAATTGGAGATGAAGGGCAAATTTTTGTACATTTAATTGAATAAATGTTTCGATTAAACCAATAAAACAGTAATATCTACACTCACATGTGAGACCAAACAACTTGGGGACTGATATCAATATCTAAGTTGGGAGTGAAGCTATGGTACTATGCATAGCACATATTACTCCATACTATGGATCAATATCTCTATTTTCAAATTTCAAACAGTCGATCTGAACCATTCAGCATAATCTCCATATGAAAATATAATTGTAGATCAAATTTTACATTTTTTTAGAATTTGCTTACTATATTTTAAGATAGGTAGAATATAATTTGATCCAAAAATTCTAGACCATTCAAAAGTAGTGATTTTCTACCTATGTAAAAAATAGTAAAAAGATTAAAAAAATGTAAAATTTAGTGAATAAGTAAATTTTCATATGGAGATCATGCTGAACGGTTCAGATCGACGGTTTGGACTTTAAAAACGAAGATATTGATTCATAGTACAAACCAATATGTGCTATGCATAGTAATAATACGGAAGAAAAAGCATTATGTTATTTATTTTATTTTTAACTCTGTTTTTTAATCAATTTTTTTTTCCAGTCAGCTGAGAAGGTCTCAGGACCAGTGGCAATTATAGCTGTTGGTGCTGAGGTAGCAAAATCAAGTGTTGAAGGTTTATTCCAATTTGCAGCAATAATCAACCTCAACTTAGCTGCAATCAATCTCCTTCCTTTACCCGCTCTGGATGGTGGGACCCTCGCTCTGCTTCTAGTTGAGGCGGCAAGAGGGGGCAGAAGGATTCCGAGAGAAGTCGAACAGAGCATCACCTCATCAGGTGTGTTGTTGGTAGTAATGTTGGGGCTGTTTCTTATTGTTAGAGACACACTAAACCTAGATTTCATCAGAGAGATGTTATGATGTTTTTTGCAAGGTTTGTGATTGTAGATAGTGAGAAAAAGATAATTTTTTATTTATGAAAATTATTGTTAACTAATAAAGGGAACATAAAGAGTGCTGGAGTTTTTTTATGGTATATATGGATTCAAAAAAAGAATTTCGGATCCAATCTTTGGAATATATTTTTTATTTCCTGAAAGAGTATCTGGTGTTTTTTGAAATAGAAAGAGTGATGAGATTTTTTTTGAAGCAGTGGTTGAGATTTTTTTTTTGAAATAGAAATAACTTTTTCTAAAACAGAAAACACTTTGGATCCAAAAAAATATTTGGTTCCAAAGTTTGGATTCAATTTTTTTTTTTTCGGATCCATCTATGCCATCGAAAAACTCCAACACTCTTTCTGTTTTCCTTTATTATTTAGTAATAATTTATATAGATTAAAAATGATTTTCCTGAATTATGGTTAAGGTAAAGGTATGAAGGTCTCTTTCATTTGGTATTCATCTTTGAAACTGCAGAGATTCAAAACAATTTATTTTCTCATACTCTTTTTTATTTTCTTTCATTGTTACCACTGCTTCTCAGGAGCAAATAAGGTTCAAATTTATTTCATACAAAACATGGATTTGTACTTAAACCTCTTATTTTATTTCAGAAATTTTTTATGTCTCTCTATTTTATAGAAATCCCATTGCTGTATTTTTGGCACTTGCAAATGCTTGCTATTCAATGATAATGGAGCTTAAATATGAAATTTACTATTCCAACTGCAGTATCTACATGATATTATTCATAGTAATTCTCCAAATTGATGTTTGGAAATCTGTGTCTGAATTGAATTTTTTGGAGGTGCGAGGATGCATTATTTTAAAGATGAGAATTTTGAAAGACAATTAAAAATAACTTATATTTTAATAAACAGTAAAAAACTTCTGAATCAATGAAAATTAGCAATTTTCAAACCATCTTAATAAATAGTAAATTTTTTCTCAAAAATGTAAATTTTTGTCTCAAAGTATATTAAACATCTAACGTTTTGAATCGACTGTTTGAACTTCAAAAATTGCAAAACCAATTGTTAATACCAAAGTTCATGAACTACCATTTTGATCTTAGCCAATATATATATATATATATATATATATATATATATATATATAAAGAGATAGACTAATGTGCTTTCGGTAGCACTTCGGCCGAAATGCTACCAATTCAAAATCGGATTTTCAAAGTCCAAATGATCGATCTGAACCGTTCAAGTTGTTCTCCATATTGAAATCTACTTAGAGACCAAATTTTACTTTTTTTGGAATTTTTTTACTATTTATTAAGCACTTTGAAAATTGCTGATCGCATGGTCCAGAATTTTGTAACACTGTTTTTACTGTTCACCCGGATCAGCAATTTTCAAAGTGGCTTAATAAATAGTAAAAAAATTTCAAAAAATGTAAAATTTGGTCTCCAAGCAGATTTCAATATGGAGAACAACTTGAATGGTTCGGATCGACCATTTAGACTTTGAAAATCCGATTTTGAATCGGTAGCACTTCGGCCGAAGTGCTACCGAAAGCACATTAGTCTATCTATATATATATATATATATAATCATTGTACAACTTTTTGGAATATATATATATAGAAAGTCCATTATTGTTGCTCATTCAAAGCAAAGCGTTTTACCAAAGCGAACCAAACAAAGAGAAAAACAAACTTATGTCCACCAAAATGATTTAATTATGTTAAATGAAAATTATTTTTATTTGTACTATTTACAAGGGCTCAAATGAAAATTTGAATATTTAGTTAATTTCTTTCACCGTTACTTCACATTTGAACTGCCAAATTTGTTGAAACTTTATAGTTGAAAACTCAAAATTTTCATTTCAACACAATTTTATTGATCCAATTAATTTCCTCCAATTAAATCAGTTAATTGATAATATATATATACATCTCATCTCTTGGCTACACAAGTATATATACACGTAGAGTGGAAAAAACGTGCCGTGTCGTGATTAAAATGTCAAGAGGTAGTCACGGCACGCGAATGGTCACACCACGTGAGTCACGTCACGTGAGTCACGCCGTGTCTAAACTGTCGTGACCATACGTGACTCGCATGACCATTTAACTATAATTTAGGTTAGTTTATTCAAGATTCACCATTAAATCAATATCTAATGGTCCTAATTACACGTGACTACGCGCCGTGCCATGCCGTGACTAAATCTTTCACGTGCCGTGCCAAAGTTTCAAAAGATGAACACGGCACGCGAATGGTCCGGCACGGAACACGCGAGCCACGACACGTAACTGACACGCGTGCCGTGCCGTTCCGTGCAGTGCCGTTCCGTGCCAGAGCCGGCTCCACAGTGCCATTTTTCCCACTCTATATACACGTGCTCTTGACCAGGCCAGTCAAGTAAAAACAAAAACCATTTTAAAATAGAATGGGTTTCAGATAATTGTTCTGAGAAATCTTCTCTAGTGATAGGTTGATAGGTACAGTATTGACTTTGATAGGTGTGATGATAATATAAATAAATATTTCATGATTGATGAGAACTAGTCAATCCCATGTTCTTGTTGACTAATTTTAATAGAAAAGTAAGAAAAAGTAAGAAAAAGTAAGAAAATATTATTTTACATTTTTTTTGGATAAAGATAAAAGTCAAGTTCTTCCATTTTAAATATGAATAATTATTTCAGTACCCACGCTACAGTACCCGCACTGTACGCGCTACAGTACCCGCACTGTATGCGCTACAGTACCCGCACTGTTATTTTAGGAAAATTCATGTATCATATGTAGTTCATTGTATAGGTATAAATACTTGTCCTGTTTGAGCTATATACTTCACAGTGTTACTATTAAAATTTGTAAAACAAAATTACAGTTTTGGAACAGTTGCGGTCCCCACATGCCGTTTGAGTGGTCCCCTAATGCGGGTACAACATGAGAATTTTTCAAAAAAAGGTGCGGGTACAGTTATTTTAGAAAAATTCATATATCATATGTAGTTCATTGTATAGGTATAAATACTTGCCCTGTTTGAGCTATATACTTCACAGTATTACTATTAAAATTTGTAAATTAACAGTTTTGGAACAGTTGCGGTCCCCACATGCCGTTTGAGTGGTCCCCTAATGCGGGTACAACACGAGAATTTTTCAAAAAAAGGTGCGGGTACAGTTATTTTAGGAAAATTCATATATCATATGTAGTTCATTGTATATGTATAAATACTTGCCCTGTTTGAGCTATATACTTCACAGTATTACTATTAAAATTTGTAAAACAAAATTACAGTTTTGGAATAGTTGCGGTCCCCACAAGCAGTTATGGCAGTTTAGGTGTGGGTACAGTGCGGATACTGTAGCGTGGGTACTCATATCAGCTTCCTTTAAATATTTACAAAAAAATTCTTCTACAGAATTTTGAACCTACATTATCTCATTACTTTAGCCATTAGGCCGGTTTTCTAAGTTCCTAAAACTGCCTAGTATCTCCTTTCTATTTTTATTTTTTGTATAAGGATTTTTTTAATCTTATTTTGGCCACTAAACTTACTTGCATGAAAGTAAAAAAAAAAAGTAAAAATTTAACAAATCTTATAAATTTAATCTTAATTTTGTAAATAGATCATGTATTAAATTGGGTGAATATTGAGAATCATTTCTATATACAGACTATATATATATATATATATATATATATAGCTGATCTATTGTGAATAGTAAAAAACAGTAAAAAATTCTGGACCAATGGATCAGCGATTTTCAAAGTGGCTTAATAAATAGTAAAAAAATTCCAAAAAATGTAAAATTTGGTCTCCAAGCACATTTCAATATGGAGAACAACTTGAACGGTTGGATCGACGATTTGGATTTTGGAAATGGGTGTATGAGCGTGAAGTAAAATATTGGTTTTACTTCATGAAGCACAATAGCAAAATCCTATATATATATATATAGAGAGAGATAGGCTACCATGCTTTGCAAATTAAAGGGCCTCTTGTGCTTTGGGCTCCTTTTCGGATTTTCAAAATTCAAAATGTCGATCCGACCGTTCAAGTTGTTCTCCATATTGAAATGTGCTTGGAGACCAAATTTTACATTTTTTGGAATTTTTTTACTATTTATTAAGCCACTTTGAAAATCGCTGATCCAATGGTCACAGTAGCAAAACAGTAAAAAATTCTGGACCAATGGATCAGCGATTTTCAAAGTGGCTTAATAAATAGTAAAAAAATTCCAAAAAATGTAAAATTTGGTCTCCAAGCACATTTCAATATGGAGAACAACTTGAACGGTCGGATCGACATTTTGAATTTTGAAAATCCGAAAAGGAGCCCAAAGCACAAGAGGCCCTTTAATTTGCAAAGCATGGTAGCCTATCTCTCTCTCTCTCTCTCTCTATATATATATATATATATATATATATATAGTGCTGGGCTTAGCTAAGCCATGGTGTAAAACGACTTGGTGCTCCACGCCTCATTATTTACATTTTGAAAGTCCAAACTACCGATCCGAGCCGCTCAAATTGTTCTCCATGTTGAAATGTGTTTGGAGACCAAATTTTACATTTTTTGGAATTTTTTACTATTTATTAAGCCACTTTGAAAATCGCTGATCCATTGGTCCATAATTTTTTACTGTTTTGCTACTGTTCATCCGGATCAGCGATTTTCAAAGTGGCTTAATAAATAGTAAAAAAATTCCAAAAAATGTAAAATTTGGTATCCAAGCACATTTCAATATGGAGAACAACTTGAGCGGTTCGGATCGGTAGTTTGGATTTTCAAAATGAAAATATGGCGTGGAGTACCAAGTCGTTTTGACACCATGGTTTAGCTAAGTCCATCTATATATATATATATATATATATATATATTATGAGGAGGGATCTACTTACAACATTTGTAAGTTACAATATCTTACAACAATTCTTTTTTGTTATTTTCAAAGTCCAAATAGTTGATCCAAACCGTTCAGCATGATCTCTATATGAAAATGTGCTTGAAGATCAAATTTTACATTTTTTTTGAATTTTTTTACTACTTATTAAATATTTTACAAAACTGATGTTTTTAGACAATTCTGGACCACTGAAAAATAACAGATTTGTAAAATACTTATAAATAGTAAAAAAATTCAAAAAAAAAATGTAAAATTGGGTCTCCATGAATATTTTAATATAGAGATCATATTGAACAGTTTGGATCGACTGTTTGGACTTTGAAAATCACAAGACCGAATTGTTGTAAGATGTTGTAACTTACAAATGTTGTAGGTGAATCCCTCCTCATATATTATACATGAAGAAATAATAATTTGACTCAAATGACACTACTACAGAAATAGAGATTGCACATGGACATAAACAGAGGAGCTACACGGATTTCCTACCGTGTGGAGTGCGAGGGTGTATAATCCCTGAATAAATTATACACGGATATTTACCCGTGTGATTCCTGAGAGCTACACGGATTATTACATAAATAGCTGTGTTCAATTCCTTGCCAGTGGCGCTCTCCAAAGCTGAGCTACACGGATTGTAACATAAACAACCGTGTAGCTCTCCTCTTTCTACACGGACATTTAACTAAATATCCGTGTAGCTCTCCTCTTTCTACAAGGACTTTTAACTAAACATCCGTGTAGCTCTCATCTTTGTACACGACTTTTAACTAAATATCCGTGTAGCTCTCTCTGAACTATCATACACGGACTTTAGTTAAATATCAGTGTATAATTAACTAATTTTTTTTTTGTATTCGTGCATGGATTATTTTATAAATTACTATTTTTACACGGAATTTTGTTAAATATCCGTGTAGGGTTGTCTTATAATTTCTTTTTTAGTTTTTTTTTTTTTTGCTAGCCTCTTGTTTTGCTAGCCAGTATTTAAATTTTTCAGATAGTAATTTAAAATTCATGTACATGAAATTATACAAAATTATACAAATTCATATTTAGCATTACAAAATTATACAAATCCATATTTATCATTACAAAATTCTAACCGAAACCATAAAACATAAAATTCTAATATCAACATATATAACAAAAAAAAGAATAAAAGCATCAACATATATATATATATATATATATAGAGATAGGCTACCATGCTTTGGGAATTAAACAGCCTCTTTTACTTCCCATTACAGTCCATTGGATCTGCTTTAAAAATCGTGCAGATCAATCCGATCAGATTTAAAAATTGTCGCTGAATTCAAAATTTTGGCCTCTCTAGTTACTGGACCTGTCCAGTGGAGTCCCTTCCCCTCTCTCCCAGCGACTTGTTTTCTTTTCACTCCGCTCTCCTCTCTCTCTCGTGCGGGCACAGCCGACCCTGCCAAGGAAGAAAAAGATTGGAAGATCTAATTGTTCCAAGGAAATTGTAATTCATATCTTTGATTTTTTAGTTCTTTCCAAAGCATCTAAACTCAGTACCAGTATGAATCGACAAATAGACTATTCTATTAATTGGGTATCAAAACCTTTCTCGAAATTGTTACAATTTATTGACTTTTTTTTCCCTCCCCCTTTTGCATATCTTAATTTTATTAATTGATGATGCAGTGGGATCCACCAAGTTTGAGCAAGTGAGCAGTGAAAAGATTGATCAGGTTTTCAAGCCCTTTAGTGCCGAGCTGGAACTCCAAATCCCATCTGACGAGCTGGAACTCCAAAGCCCTTTGGCAGGGTCGGCTGTGCCCGCGCGAGAGAGAGAGGAGAGCGGAGTGAAAAGAAAACAAGTCGCTGGGAGAGAGGGGAAGGGACTCCACTGGACAGGTCCAGTAACTAGAGAGGCCAAAATTTTGAATTCAGCGACAATTTTTAAATCTGATCGGATTGATCTGCACGATTTTTAAAGCAGATCCAATGGACTGTAATGGGAAGTAAAAGAGGCTGTTTAATTCCCAAAGCATGGTAGCCTATCTCTCTATATATATATATATATATATATATATATATATATATATATATTGCCTTTTGTACATATACAATCTCATGTGATCCACATATAACATATACTCCTCAAGATCCAATACAATGTTTGTAGATCAAGTTATGTCATTACCACTTAGTAAGCATGTGATAAAGCTTTGGCCCAATTTCCTTACCACTCATGTTGCCAAAACGCTTGGTTATGATCTAGTTTGGACAAGAATTTCATACAAACTAAGGCGTATTAGATCCAACATATCAAAAAGGAGAGTGCCCATGTGATCCATGACATGATGCCTCTTGGTTAAAGGTCTCCAACATATTGCATCTCCAATAAAAAAATACATTTCATCAACATATATGTGCATGCATGCATAATAGAGAATAAAAATTCTCCTTTAAATTCAATTTTTTTTTCGAATTTCAATTTTTTTTTCAAATTTCAAAATTTTTTCAAATGTGGCCGCCCCCACGCTTCGGCTCCCCACTCAGCCGACTTCCCCCCGCTTTTGCGTGGCTGCCCCCACGCTTTGGCTCCCGCTCAGCCGAACTTTCCGCCGTTTTTTGCATTATCTTAAGAAATCAAGTATGCATGAATTACAAATGACCTAAATAAGCAATAATAAGTAACAGAAAATTAGAGGAAGAAAAGGAAAATATATATATACTAACCTTAGAAAGATAGAGAGGAGAAAATAAAAACTTTAAAGATCTCTGATCCCAGCTGCTAGCATTTGCAGAAATCAGATCCACATTCAATACAGAGAGAGCGAGAGAGAGACAGTATAAAAGACTTCATCAAAACGGTGCTGGAAGGAGAAGGCCTTTTATACTAATTAAAACCCTACACAGCCTTTTATACACGGATTTATACTTATTAATCCGTGCAGCTCTCCAAATAATCATACACGGCTATTTATAATAAAATCCTTGTACATTTCTATCATTTCTACAAGGATATATTATCAAAAATTCGTGTATATATTCTTACACGGATATTTAACAAAAATCCGTGTAGCTCTCTCAATTTTTTCCACACGGTCTTCTTTCCACACGGATTTTTGATCCCTAATAAACCGTGTAGCTCTCTCAAACAATTCTACACTGATTCTTAACTAAATGTCCGTGTATAATTCCGGCAGATTTTTTGGGCTTTCAAAAAATCATATTTGGTACACGGTTTTTATATAAAATTGGAAAAACCGTGTACAATGTGCAGTGTAGAATTACCATTTTTGTAGTAGTGTGATTACATAATGAAAAAAATTGTCCATTCAAAGGTTTAGCCGTTTAGGTTTGGATACAAATAAGGATTAGTCAGTCTAATGGCCCTGATTAGATTTTATAAACAATTGGACTATGGATTTTATATATCAAATTTGGAGTGGACTCCGCTGCTTTTCTGAGAGAAAATGAGGAGCCTCCTTTTCCGAATCTAACCATTCAAATTCATTGAGATTTGTGAATAAAAAAGTTTCTTTATCGAGATACACGAATGAAATTTTTTGAATCGTTGGATTCGGAAAAGGAGGCTCCTCCTTTTCTCTCAGAAAAGCGGCGGAGTCGGATCCATCAAATTTCATTATAATATTTCCTAGAGAATTAATTAAACTTTTATTGACTAATATTCTTTTTTTTGGGGAATTTTCTCGGATCCCCTCATTAATTAATTACTTTGTCCCCAAACTTGCACCAACAAAATGAGTGCTGATTTCAACATGGGAGTATTAGACAAGTACAATACATGTGAATTGACTATGTAAATTGAATTGACGATCTTGATAAAATCTGATCAATTTGAACTGTTTACGCTACGAGGTACAATAGAAAAAGGATCTAACATTATTGCAAAACTTTTTAGAATATTATTGATGCATGACTAAGAATTCCAAAACCAAAAAATAATAAATTATAGTATTACAAGAATCTGCCACTATCTGCGAGAGAGTAAAAAGTAACTATTGTTGAAGATAAATTAACCAACAGAAATTGTTATTCTCGATGGTATCGCTATTACTGATAAGAGTATCTACAACGATACTTTGCAGATAGTGATAAATTCTTATAGTACGTATATATCTAAGGGCATCTAAATTCTTATAGTACTGATAAGAATATCTGCAACAAAATTTTTTTTTTTTTGGAGGTTGGACGGGATGGTTCCTACCGTCTCTAATTTATAATTAGCGGAGCAGATGGGTTAGCAAAATGGTTAATTTGGACGGTATGGACCTTCAAGTCCTGTGGGACGGGATTAAGCATCCCGTTCTACATATATATGGAATTTCAACAAAAGTTTTACTGTTTCGCGATATATATATATTTTTTCGATTAATAAAAATTTCAGGGCAACCAGGGTAGGTGTAAAGAAAATAGATCTGTAAGAATAGCAGAATAGAATATTATTGTTTTGAGAGAAATTAAGAGTAATAAAAAGGATGTAAATATGGAATAGAGATTCTTGTTACAGCATATAGTAGTCTAGTAGAATAGAAAGGGTTAAGACAAGAATAGAGAAGAATAAAAACTAATTTTTTGAAATAATTTTTTTTATTCAAGTGTTGTAAATACTTTTTTCGATTAATAATAAATTTTTAGTAGACATTAAGGGCACTAACTTTTAAATGAAATTATAAAAGTAAACCAATTTTTTTTGATGGGTTCTGTTGTAGAACAAATTGATCTACCTACCTCTTGGTTTCCTAATGACGACATGTCAACACAACTCCTTTTCGAAGTTCAATATTTCTGAAATTTGAACTTAACAACACAACAACTGGTCAAATATTCAATAGAGAGAGAGAGAGGCAAACCTTTTACATTTAATAAAGTTCAGCTTGGCAGCCACTGCCAAGTTTTTCAAGAGAGATAGAGAGAGTCATACCTTTTACATTCAATAAAGTTCAGCTTGGCAGCCACTGCCAAGTTTTCCAAAAGACAGAGAGAGGCAACCACTGAGAATCTTCAAAGAAAGATTTTCTTTTCTGCACTAAGAGTATGCAGAAACTTGATGTGTAAGGGTTTCTATTTTCATTCAATAATATATTCACCTAGGCAGCCACTGCCAGGTTTAAAAAAAAAAGAATCTTCAAAGAAAGAGATAGAGAGAGATACACAGTACATAAAAGAGGAAGACTGAAACTACACGTTGTAATTGTTTTCTCATAATCAAATTAGAGAAAGAGAGAGAGAGATTATGGCCTCTCCTCTGACAAAAGCTCAGTACATTTTGTACCTTGCCCTGATAGGCTTAGCCTTACCGGTAACTATAGTAGCGTCAACGCTGCCCGGTTGCCCGGAATCATGCGGGAATGTCACCATCCTGTACCCTTTTGGCACCCGTCCCGGATGTTACCGTTAATTTTGTAAATAGATCATGTATTAAATTGGGTGAATATTGAGAATCATTTCTATATACAGACTATATATATAGAGTAGAACTAAGGTGCTCTTAAGCTCACCAAGTTCTTTGTGAGCTTAGCTCAGAAACCTATCGGATTGACTTCAAACTATATTTCCAAACCGTTAGATGTTCAATCTATATTGAAATGTGCTTGGAGACCAAATTTTACATTTTATGAAATTTTTTTACTATTTATTAAGATGGCTTGAAAACCGCTATTTTTATTAAAATTCTACACCATTGGACAGCGATTTTCAAACCATCTTAATAAATAATAAAAAAATTCCAAAAAATGTAAAATTTGGTCTCCAAGCACATTTTAATATAGATTGAACATCTAACAGTTTAGAAATGTCGTTTGAAGTCAATCCGATATGTTTTTGAGTTAAGCTCACAAAGGGCTTGGTGAACTTAAGAGCACCTTAGTTCTACTCATATATATATATATAGAGAGAGAGAGAGAGAGAGAGAGAGAGATGGGCTATTGTGCTTTGCAAAGTAAAGCCATCGTTTTACTTCGGCTTACTTTTTGGATTTTCAAAGTCCAAAACGTCGATCCGACCGTTCAAGTTGATCTACATATTGAAATGTGCTTGGAGACCAAATTTTATATTTTTTGGAATTTTTTTACTATTTATTAAGCCACTTTGAAAGTTGCTGATCACACGGTCCAGAATTTTATTGCACTGTTTTGACTGTTAACCCGAATCAGCAACTTTCAAAGTGGCTTAATAAATAGCAAAAAAATTCCAAAAAATGTGAAATTTGGTCTCCAAGCACATTTTAATATGGATTAAATATCTAACGGTTTGGATTGACCGTTTGGACTTTGCAAATAGGAGAACCAAAACGTTTGCACCAAGGGCTTGGTGCAAACGTTTTGAGCTTAGCCACTCTCTCTCTCTCTCTCTCTCTCTCTCTATATATATATATATATAGGGCTGGGCTTAGCTAAGCCATGTTGAACTTTAATTCCCAAAGCAAGTTAGCCGAACTCTATATATATATATATATATATATATATAGTGCTGGGCTTAGCTAAGCCATGGTGTAAAACGACTTGGTGCTCCACGCCTCATTATTTCCATTTTGAAAATCCAAACGACCGATCCGAACCGCTCAAGTTGTTCTCCATATTGATATGTGCTTGGAGACCAAATTTTACATTTTTTGGAATTTTTTTACTATTTATTAAGCCACTTTGAAAATCACTGATCCGGCGGTCCAGAAATTTTTACTGTTTTTTACTGTTCATAAGGATTTTCAGATTTTCAAAGTGGCTTAATAAATAGTAAAAAAATTCCAAAAAATGTAAAATTTGGTCTCCAAGCACATTTCAATATGGAGAACATGTTGGAAGGTTCGAATCGACTATTTGAACTTTGAAAATGAAGATATGGCGTGGAGTACCAAGTCGTTTTACTCCATGGAGTAGCCTAGTCGCACTCTATATATATATATCTATATATATATGAGATGGGCTATGGTGCATTGCAATGCATAGACACCCTTGTGCATTGGACCATAAATCACCGATTCAAAGTCCAAATGGCCGATCCAAACCGTTCATCTTGTTCTCCATATTAATATGTACTTGGAGACCAAATTTTACATTTTTTGGAATTTTTTTACTATTTATTTAGCCACTTTGAAAATCGCTGATCCAATGGTCACAGCTCCGAAACAGTGAAAATTCTGGACCAATGGATCAGCGATTTTCAAAGTGGCTTAATAAATAGTAAAAAAAATCCAAAAAATGTAAATTTGGTCTCCAAGCACATATTAATATGAAGAACAAGATGAACGGTTTGGATCGGTCATTTGGACTTTGAATGGGTGATTTATGGTCCAATGCACAAGGGTGCCTATGCATTGCAATGCACCATAGCCCATTTCTATATATATATATAGAGTTGGGCTATGGTGAGTTGCGAAGTAAGAGGTCATTTTTACTTCATGCTCATATTTTTATTTTGAAAATCTAAACAACTGATTCGAACTGCTCAACATGATCTCCATATTGAAATGTGTTTGGAGACCAAATTTTACATTTTTTGAATTTTTTTTACTATTTATTGAGCCACTTTGAAAATCACTGATCGAATGGTCTAGAAGTTTTTACTGTTTTTTACTATTCACTTAAATCAGCGATTTTCAAAGTGGCTTAATAAATAGTAAAAAAATCCAAAAAAATGTAAAATTTGGTCTCCAAGCACATTTCAATATGGAGATAATGTGGAGCGGTTTGGATTTTCAAAATGGAATATGAGCATGAAGTAAAATGTTGTTTTACTTCACAACTCACCATAGTCTCTCTCTCTCTCTCTATATATATATCGAGTAGAACTAGTGTGTTCCTAAGTGCACCATGTTGAGCAAGTACATATTCATATGGAGATCATGCTGAACGGTTCGGATCGACCGTTAGAATTTTAAGAACTCAAATATTGAGCCGTAGCATGGATGCATGCCCTCTATGCTACGCGTAGCATATTAGCATTTTCATATATATATATATATATATATATATATATATATATATATATATATATATAGAGGTTGGCTAATGTCATAACGTTATAACTTTGGCCAAAGTTATAACGAGTCGTTTTCGGATTTTCAAAGTCCAAACAGTTGATCCGATCGAACCATTCAAGTTGTTCTCCATATTGAAATGTGCTTGGAGACCAAATTTTACATTTTTTGGAATTTTTTTACTATTTATTAAGCCACATTGAAAATTGCTGATCCGGGTGAACAGTAAAAACCGTGCAACAAAATTCTGGATCATGCGATCAGAATTTTCAAAGTGGCTTAATAAATAGTAAAAAATTTCCAAAAAATGTAAAATTTGGTCTCCAAGAACATTTCAATATGGAGAACAACTTGAACGGTTCGGATTGACTGTTTAGACTTTGAAAATCTAAAAACGACTCGTTATAACTTCGGTCGAAGTTATAATGTTATGACATTAACCAACCTCTATATATATATATATATATATATATATAAGGAGAGATCAAATTACACCTTTTTTGGTGATACACTTTGACACCTACCATTTTCAAAGTCCAATAGTCGATCCAAAACCGTTCAACATGATGAATATATTAAAATGTGCTTGGAGATCAAATTTTACATTTTTTTGAATTTTTTTACTATTTATTAAGATGGTTACAAAATCGTTGTTTTCAGACCATTGAAAAATAGTGATTTTGTAACCATCTTAATAAATAGTAAAAAAATTCAAAAAATGTAAAATTTGATCTCCAAGCACATTTTAATATGGTGATCATGTTGAACGGTTCGGATCGACTGTTTGGATTTTGAAATCGCAAAATTGACCAATAAAAAAAATGGTGTCATGATGTGTCACCAAAAAAGGTGTAATTGGATCCCTCCTATATATATATATATATATATATAGAGAGAGAGAGAGAGAGAGAGAGAGAGATTGACTAATATGCTTTCGGTAGCACTTTGGCCGAAATGCTTCCAATTCAAAATCGGATTTTCAAAGTCCAAATAGTCGATCCAAACTGCTAGATGTTCAATTTATATTAAAATCTGCTTGGAGACCAAATGTTACATTTTTTGGAATTTTTATACTATTTATTAAGTCACTTTGAAAATTGCTAATCCGGGTGAACACTAAAAATAGTGCAACCAAATTCTGGACCATGTGATTAGCAATTTTCAAAGTGGCTTAATAAATAGTAAAAAAATTTCAAAAAATGTAAAATTTGGTCTCCAATCAGATTTTAATATAGAGATCACATCTAACGGTTTGTGAGCTAAGGTGTTCTTAAGCTCACCAAGCCTCTTTGTGAGCTTAACTCAAAAATCTATTGGATTGACTTCAAACGATGCATTCAAACTGTTCAAACTGATCTACTTTATGAGTGATGCGTTTACATGTCAAATTTTTAAATTTTCGAACTAATTTAGTATGAAGTCAAACTGTCAAAAATTTCCAACTAATTTCGAACTAATTTCCTAACAGTTAAATTTGAAATAGCAGGCTCAGATTAATTTCCAGCTTTTATAACACTGATTCTAATAAGTTTTGGTGTTACCGCTAATTAAGAAACTGGATCACATCAAAATTTCCCCGCAATCTATTAATATATATATATTCTATATAATTTTTTTATAATTTTTAAAAATAAAAAAGTTATGGTGCAATGCAAATCTCTGTTTAATTAAATCAATCCCAGAATTTGTCCTTTGGGGACAATTTCTCTCTATTAATTTGTGGTTTATGTCATGACGCCGGCCTCCTTACGATAGTTGGAACATGACACGTCAACTTGTGAATGTTCTCGCTTCAATAATATTGACTAGTTACTTTGACAAGTCAATTCAATAATTTAATGAGGCATGACTTAATTCGCCTAAAATCCGAATAGTCATACAAAATTAATACTTTTCAAAACTACCAAATTCTTTCTTATTAAGATTCACACCTTATATTATTTAGACTCACTATTAGTTTATAATTTTAATTTTTTATACGAACGGTCCTTATCAATAACTTGTTGGTATCAGATTCCTATTCAATCCTATTCATTAATTGCATCGCTCAACATAATCCAGAGATTTGCAATCCTACTCAGTAACCACATCACATATTCATCTTTTAGAAATTCTAAAAATCATGATAATTAAAGCAACTACTCAATTTAGACCAAAAATAAAGCTAAATAAAAATAGCAAATTTGTATTTGTATTTTTTCTGATTTCATCTCACCAACCACGTAGAACCCTTTAGGGCCCGTTCAGATTTTTCACTGTTCACGTGGGAAAAAAAAATTCACTCACAGCAAATTTTTTTTCCACACGTGAACAGTGAAAATCAGTTCAATTATTCTTATTCCTGTGCCCATTTTCTTGGGCCGAACAGACCCTTAGGTTTCTTCTCTTTTTTGTTTTGTTATTTTCCTTTCACACACACAACAATGCTAGGTTCTCATTCTGAGAACCATCACACCTGTAACCGATCATGGTTTATATAAAGTGGGGCTTGAGCCCTCTTGTTTCCTCAAAAAAAACAATGTCTAATTCCTTTGCTTTTCAAAGCATCCTTCTTTCCATTGCTATCCTTGTCTTTGTAAAATTTATTCTCTCTTATACAACCACCAAAAGGAAACTACCTCCAAGTCCTCTGGCACTGCCATTTATCGGCCACCTCTATCTTTTCAAAAAGCCCCTCCACCATACCCTAGCTCGGATATCACAAAAATATGGCCCCATCACCTTTCTTCGCTTTGGTTTTCGGCCGGTTCTCGTCATCTCCTCTAAATTATTGGCTGAAGAGTGCTTCACCACCCACGACTTGGCCTTGGCTAACAGACCTCAATTACCCTCAATCAAACGCAACAACGGAAAAGACAAGATCATTGGCATAGCTGTGGCCAACTACGGTCCCTTCTGGCGTAGTGTCAGGAGGATTGCAGCAGTCGAGCTCCTCTCTGCTCAACGTTTACATGAATCGTCGGATGTTCGTGCCAGAGAGGTCCAAGACATGGCTCGCCAATTCTCAAGTCATGGAAGAATTGTTGTATTGGATCGAAGGGCTCAGATGGGGCTAAGAAGCTTGAGCTGAAAACAAATCTATTTCAACTGTCGTTTAATGTGTTGATGACAACAATAGCAGGGAAGAGGTTCTATGGAGATAACATAGACGACTTGGAGGAGTCAAAACGGTTTAGGGAAGCTGTAGAGAGGAGCAATTCACCTTGAGCGGGGCATCTAATATTGAAGACTTCCTACCGGGGCTTCGGTTCCTGGATCTAAATGGAGTGATAGAGAAAAAGGCACAGTTGTCAAAGCAACAGACAGAGATGATCGGAAAGCTAATCGAAGAGCACCGAACAAGTAGTGCTGAAACAAAGAAAACAATGATAGCTCATTTGCTTGAATTGCAAAGAAAGGACCCAGAGGGTTACAGTGACCATATAATTCAAAGCATCAGCGTGGTATGTTAAGCGCCCATAACTGAAAACAAGTACAAACAAAATAAAATTATATTGAGTAGTTATTTTTTCTTAATTTCAAGTCAGATTTTGGTTTAACTATTTTTGTTATTGTAAATTTAGAGCATGTTACTTGCTGGAACGGATACCTCGGCTAACACAGTGGAATGGGCAATGGCCAACCTACTGAACAATCCAGAAGTGCTCAAGAAGGCGGCGGCTGAAATTGACGAGCATGTCGGGAACGAGCGGTTGATAGAGGAGTCTGACATGGCACAGGTTCCGTACCTTCAATGCATTCTGAGGGAGGTGCTCCGCCTTTACCCTGCTGGGCCTCTTCTCGTGCCTCATGAATCACGCGAAGATGTAACCATTGGAGGCTACAACATACCATGCAAGACGATGGTGTTAGTGAACGTGTATGATATCCACAGAGATCCCGACATATGGGAGGAACCTGAGAAATTTAAGCCGGAGAGATTTGAGAATGGGAAGGCCGAGGGTAAATGGATGATACCATTTGGGATGGGTAGGAGAAGGTGCCCGGGAGAAGGCCTCGCCATGCTTGAAGTCGGATTGATATTAGGAACATTGATTCAATGTTTCAACTGGGAAAGAACCGGGGATGAACTCGTCGACATGACTGAAGGTTCCAGTCTTTCCCTTCCTAAAGCCGTTCCACTCGAAGCAATGTATCGGCCCCGAGAAGCTATGATAAAGGTTCTATCTGAGTTGTGATCTTCTCTGTTTTTTTTGCAATGCAACATGACAGCCCATATATAGCTCTTTATTTGCTGAACCTTTGATCTAGTAAAGAGGACCAAGGGTAATATTTCCTTTTTAGTTAATTTACTATAGAATTATTAAAGGGGTGGGGAATATACCAAAGTATATCAAATCCTTTATGTTATTTCTTACACTTTGATCGGAATAAAAAATAACGAGGATAGAGTTCAATTCAATAGAAAAGAGAAGAAAAGATTTTATTCGAAACTGAATTTTGTTGATTGGAAGCTTCAAGTATAGATTAGTGTATTGACAACGGTCCGGTCCGGGGCGGTCCGGTCCCAAACCCGCACGGTCCATGGATTAGACGGTCCACGGGTCCGACGGGTTTGACGATCCGGTCACGGGCGGGTTTAATTTTGGGAGGCCAAATCCTTCCTGTTTTTGGACGGTCCGGTCCGTTTTTTTTTGCTTTGTTTTTTGCTGTTTTTTTTGTTGTCTTTTTTTCCAATTGAATAAGATTGTTATTTGTAGTTTTGAACCGAACAAATTTTGTTATAATAAAATATAAATCTAAATTCACGACATTCCAACACTTTTATTAAACTGATTTATTTTAAAACAATTGATTTTTAAAATACTAGTATCGTGTCGTGCATTGTAACAGAAATATATTATAAGAGAACAAAAAAATTGAAATTGCGGAGAACAGATAATTTTAAAATAAAAGTTTACAAATATGACAAATAAATTTGAAATTTGAAATTCCATTAATGGTATACGTATAAATTTGAAATTTCCAAACAAGTAGCATTGTTTCCTATTTCTTTGATTGATTATTATCATGGATAAACCAACTTAATAAAGAAAAACAGAAATCAACTCAATGTTTTTATTTTCCTATTTTAGAATATTTATATCATATGATTTTTTATCTATCTAAAAAAATAAAAATAAAAATAAAAATAAAACAATATATAAAATTTGATCACGAAATGTTTTTTCATATAAAAATCATGTTGAACATTTCGATTTGATTATTTAAACTTGTATTATATAAATTAATTAAATATATAAAATCAAGTCAAGTATAAGTTAAATGCAAAAGCTAGTATTTTTAGACAACAAATGTTAGATAGTGTACTGGATAAGTGATATGGTGCTTATGCAAGAGATTGGAATAACATGAACCAAGTACTTGATATCTAAAATATGCTAAATTACTTAACATTATGCTAAATTACGTTGAATTACACTAAATTATGCTAAATTACAATAATTATGTAAAATTATGCTAAAATACGTTAAATTACGGTAAATTACATATGAATATGGCCGATTTTGTGCCATCTTTCATCAATCATAAAAAATAGTATAAAAATTCCAAAAATAATAAAAATTGGTATTCTACAAGTTTATTATATAACTAATTTACTGAGCTACGTAGATTGAACAATAGAAATGAAAATCTTAATCGGAAACTTGAACTGAAGTTTTGAGAGTCTTCGCTTTGTTTTTTGCCAATTCTGAATTTCAAAATTCGGCGCTAGCACTAACACATGCGCATTTTCACAAGCTTTCCGAAAAGTGGTTATTTGCTGAAATCGGACACTCAAGCGCCGTTTTATGGCCGTTTGAAGTTTCGTCGTCGTTTTTAGCGTAATTTAGCGTAATTTCAAGTAATTTATAACTTGTGTCATATTGAAACACTTTTATAATACGAATATGAGTATCATACGGGTATGGGTATTGTATCGGATATGATACGGATACAGTGATACGGCAATTTTTAAAAATCAAAGATACAGTACGCCTATTACATATATTATTTTATTATTTTAATTATATTAGTAAATCAGCATTTGTATATAAATTAAATATAAAAAAAACAGATATGATAGTCCAAGACTTGGTGAACTATTATAACTACTAGATTTGGACTCCAAGTATACATTAAATACCATAACTACTAGATTTTAACAAGGAAGGTGAACTATTGCAGTGGTAAATGTGATGTTGATTGTGTCAAAGAACCCGAGTTCGATTCACAGCTCTGGAGGGGAATTTTTTTTGGCGTTGGTGCATGGTTCACACAGGCGGTTCACGCGGGCGGTTCATGCTAGTGCGCGGGTCTTGGCACGGTTCACGCTGGTTAGGCGGGTCCAAGGGGCGGGTCTGGCGGGTAAAGCAGGCGGGTTGGCGGGTTCCAGCAGTGGGTCCGTTGGTCTGATGGGTAAAGGGGTAGGGTAGGCGGGTTTGAGGCGGGTTTGGGTACGGGTTAGACAGGTAAAGCACCTGGGTCCGACGGGTTGGCGGTCCGGTCCGGGACGGGTAGACGGGTTAGGACGGTTCGGGTATTGGTGGGTCTGGTTTGAAAAAAAAACTATCCCGTCCCTAGACCGGACTATGCCAAACCACGCTCCGGGACAGGTTTGGGGCATGGTCCGGGCCGGTTCGGGAAAAATCGATGGGTTCGGCGGTCCGATCCGGCGGTCCACGGGTTTTGTCAATACACTAGTATAGATTGAGAATTCAGTGTTGAGAAGTATAGAAAAAGTCTAAATTTTGACTTAATTTACAAAAATTGCCATTAACACCTAGCAACTAGGGTTACGTATTAGTACGGAAATTTTATAATAGAGTAAATTACTCATAGAAAAATAGAACAAATGCGAAGTGGAGAAGATGAAGGACACCTAATCGAAGGAGTTTTTCTCCGCTAAGTGCATCTGAGAACCACATCTTGGTTACGCACGGAGGAAGTGAAAAGGAGAAGGAAATGAGGACTATTGAGTCTTAACACAGCTTTGAAATCGATTCTCACCAAATACCTCCATTTTTCATGCGATTTCACTGAGCGACTTTTTCCTCTTCAAATCCCGTCAAATCAATTCTTTCTACCTTTAAACTTTACTACCGATCACAAACGCGATAGGAATTCTTTTTCCATTTCTCGTTTGTGAAGTCGCGCTGCCATTCCGATTAGAGGGTTACATTTCTCATTTGTTATGGTTTACATTTCTTCATCTATCACCTCTAACACTAAAAATTGACACTTGTACATTAAAGATTAATTAGACAGGTTGGTTCCTTCACCTAATTCCTATTTTATTACTCTTTATCACACAAATTGTTAGTTGACGAGAGATGAATGTACAATCAAGGAACATCATATCACAATCCTAAAAAAAAAAATAGGAAAAAGGAAACCCTTTTGTCAAAATACTGATGTGTTGGAACTAGTACCTTTATTTCCGGGAGCATAACAAGAGAAAGAGATATTATATCACTATACTAAATAGGAAATAGAAGCGGAATGCAAGAGACGTTGAGGAAACAAATTGGGCTTTTGTTAGTATCAGGTCTTTCCAAAAGGCCATAATTTATGTCTATTACTCTCTACAGTGATATTATGGGTGGGCTGTGAATTGGATCCATAGTCCGGTAGCCCAATAAGAGCTTACATAAATGGACTCACATGCATCTAGTTATTATAATTAGCGGGTTCCGAAAAGGACCTTAATTAAACCCAATTGAAATAATAAAGTCAAATATGTTTAATGTCATTCGTAAATTAACAGATATAATAAAACCTTGAATTGCGGCCCTTAGAAATCTCTTATTTTGAAGCTAAGTATGATGACCTTCAATCTATAACCAAAATGTGCCTTTTATTACACTAATAGTAAAATGGCCTATACTGGAAGAAATTTTTTGCACTTCTGTAATTATTTTATTTTTAGTAAAATTTTAGTAGTTTTTCCTTCTCCATTTAAGAAGAAAATTCCTCAATACAGAAGAGCGTGTAAACATTATTGAAACCTTAACCGCTCAACATGATCTACATATTGAAATGTGCTAGTAGACCAAATTTTGTAATATTTGGAAATTATTTATTATTTTTTTATAATTTATTAAAATCTCCATTTTTTGATGGTACATAATCCATCCAAAAACAACGATTTATAACCCATCTAAAAAATAGTAAACAATTCTAAAAAAATGTCAATTTTGGTCTCCGATTACATTTCAATATGGAGATCACGTTGAGCGTTCAGATCGGCTATTTGGACCTTGAAAACGGATATATAACCGTGAAGTAAAACAAGACTCTTACTTCATAACTCACCATAGCCCAGCACACAGTTAATGAGTGCTTGTTTTGTTGCTCTAGAACTCCCTCGGGATGCATGCTTAGTCAAATGCAAAGAGGAGTGTGCACATGATCCATTAATTTCCAGTTGACATTTCTAACAATTATTGACAATAAAAACACATGTTGTGCTAAAATATGATATGTTCGTACGTGCTGCATTTGAAATTTGGTACAAGTTGATTTAAAACAAAATATATTTAACCATTGGAAATGTTATGATTGTACAAAGACAACCGTTGGCAACAGCTATATCTTTTTTTTTTTTGGGAAAAAGTGGGAACGGTACCCACCTATTTCATTATGAAATCAACAAGGAGTTTCTTGGTACCAAGTGGCACAAAGCACAATATGAAACGTTGATTCCATGGCTCTTAATTAAGCTATAGTACAAAATAATAAATTATAGTTTTTTTGTAATGAAGCCATGAATTGTAACTCCTCGAATGTGCAAGAGATGTGTTTGTTGAGAAATCATAAAAGCCAAATAATTACGTCTTATCTAAAAATCAAACAATTACATCTTATGTAGGGGTCAAATACTTATACTCCAGAGAAAGAGAACAGTTCTCCACTTTAACCTAAGGATCATTCTATGCCAAAGAGACCCAAAACATAAATAAGAAGTGCAGAACATAATACCTAATTCCATGTCGTTTGTCATGGAATATCCAAAGCCTCGGTAGAGTAATAGCCGTCTCCGTGAGCACGAGACACAAGTCTTCAATGGCAAGAAGCCCTTCTTGCCTTTTTGTCGTATAGTCGTGGATCAAGTCTTTCAAGACAGCAAGATATGGCCATTAAGAAATCCTATCAAATTTTCTAATAGATTTCTCTTATCTATTCTTTGATGGTGGAAGAAGAAGAGAAGAACACACAGAGCTGTATTTTTCTGAAAAGAAAAATGTATTTTCAGTTTCTGTATTTTTCTATGTTATCTTGTGTCTTGGGGACCAATTCTTATATATAGTAACCTATCTGGTTATTTGTCAACTTGAAAAAGGTATTTGTGTGATTGCATCAAAAACCGTGCTTTCGCATCATAATCCGTGCGGTCGCTTCAAATTCGTGTGGTCGCATTAATATCTGTGTGGCCCACACAATACTCTTAAATAACAGTTTTCTAAATTGCAAATCTCAGAATCAGTCCATCAATGATTTGATATTTGCCTAAATTGTTCTACACATTTATGGAACACATTCTAATGAATATATTGATTGTCTATTACCTTGTTGATCATTTTACTTGATCACTTTAGATTACATATGTGCTCAATGTTGGCATTAAATCAAACAAGGTTGGCAATAAATTCAATAATTTCCCACTTGAGCAATATGTTATGACTTTTAATTATGCATTGTGTTCCTTATGTGCGCACAATTCTTTACTGTCTTCCTTATATATCCCCAAACTAATTTGGTCCATCAACTATATTAGCAAAGGACTAAAGTGGCATTCGTCGCATTTATTCGCAACTAAACCCTCAATAATCACATCACTACTACAGCTGAATGACATGAATCATGATGTGGATGTGTAGCATTGAAATTACATGCAATTGTGAAAGATAAGGATTTTGAAAGATAATTAAAATAACTTATATTTTAATAAACAGTAAATAACTTCTGAATCAATGAAAATTAGCGATTTTCAAACATCTTAATAAATATTAATTTTTTTTTTTAAAATGTAAATTTTTGTCTCAAAGCATATTTTAATATAGAGATCACATCTAACGGTTTGGATCGACTGTTTGAACTTCAAAAGTGCAAACCAACTGTTAACACCAAAGCTCATGAACTACCATTTTGATCTTAGCCAATCTATATATATATAATCATTGTACAGCTTTTTGGAATATATATAAAAATTCCATTATTGTTGCTCATTCAAAGCAAAGCGTTTTACCAAACCGAACCAAACAAAGAGAAAAACAAACTTATGTCCACCTAAATGATTTATTTATGTTAAATGAAAATTATTTTTATTTGTACTATTTACAAGGACTCAAATGAAAATTTGAATATTTAGTTAATTTCTTTCACCGTTACTTCACATTTGAACTGAAAATGTGTTGAAACTTTATAGTTGAAAACTCAAAATTTTCATTTCAACACAATTTTATTGACCCAATTAATTTCCTCCAATTAAATCAGTCAATTGATAATATATATATCTCATCTCTTGGCTACACAAGTATATATATATATATATAGAGAGATGGGCTATTGTGCTTTGCAAAGTAAAGCCATCGTTTTACTTCGGCTTACTTTTGGATTTTCAAAGTCCAAAATGTAGATCCGACCGTTCAAGTTGATCTACATATTTAAATGTGCTTGAAGACCAAATTTTACATTTTTTTCGAATTTTTTTACTATTTATTAAGCCACTTTGAAAATTGCTGATCACATGGTCCAGAAAAAACAGTGCGACAAAATTCTGGACCATGTGATCAGCAATTTTCAAAGTGGCTTAATAAATAGTAAAAAAATTCCAAAAAATGTAAAATTTGGTCTGCAAGCACATTTCAATATGTAGATCAACTTGAACGGTCGGATCAACGTTTTGGACTTTAAAAATCCAAAAAGTAAGCCGAAGTAAAACGATGACTTTACTTTGCAAAGCACAATAGCTCATCTCTATATATACATATAGAGTAGAACTAGGGTGTGATGTGCTCACCAAACTCTTGGTGAGCACAATTCTACATAAACTATCGGATTCACTTCAAACGAGATGAATCCAACCGTTGAAACCGATGTACTTTATGAGTGATGTGCGTACATGCAAAATTTTGAATTTTTTGAATTCATTTAGTCTCAAGTCAAGTGGTCAAAATTGATGATTTTTTGAATGCATTAAAACAATTTCATTTTGGATCATTCATTTTTCATCAATTTTGACCACTTGACTTGAGACTAAATGAATTCAAAAAATTCAAAATTTTGCATGTACACGCATCACTCGTAAAGCACATCGGTTTCAACAGTTGGATTCATTTCGTTTGAAGTTAATCCGATAGCTTATGTAGAATTGTGCTCACCAAAGAGTTTGGTGAGCACATCACACCCTAGTTCTACTCATATATATATATACATACACGTGCTCTTGACCAGGCCAGTCAAGTAAAAAAAAAAAAACCATTTTAAAATAGAATGGTTTCAGATAATTGTTCTGAGAAATCTTCTCTAGTGATAGGTTGATAGGTACAGTATTGACTTTGATAGGTGTGATGATAATATAAATAAATATTTCATGATTTGATGAGAACTAGTCAATCCCATGTTCTTGTTGACTAATTTTAATAGTAAAAGTAAGAAAATATTATTTTACATTTTTTTTGGATAAAGATAAAAGTCAAGTTCTCCCATTTTAAATATTTACAAAAAAATTCTTCTACAGAATTTTGAACCTACATTATCTCATTACCTTAGCCATTAGGCCGGCTTTCTAAGTTCCTAAAACTGCCTATTATCTCCTTTCTATTTTTATTTTTTGTATAAGACTTTTTTTTCATCTTATTTTGGCCACTAAACTTGCATGACAGTAAAAAAAGCAAAAATTTAACCAATCTTATAAATTTAATCTTAATTTTGTAAATAGATCATGTATTAAATTGGGTGAATATTGAGAATCATTTCTATATACAGACTATTTATATATATATATATATATATATATAGAGAGAGAGAGAGAGAGAGAGAGAGAGATCGACTATGGTGAGTTGTGAAGTAAAACGTCGTTTTACTTCAACGCTTATATTCCATTTTGAAAATCTAAACAATTGATCCGAACCGCTCAACATGTTCTCCATATTGAAATGTGCTTGGAGACCAAATTTTACATTTTTTGGATTTTTTTTACTATTTATTAAGCCACTTTGAAAATCGCTGATCCATTAGTCCAGATTTTTTTACTGTTTTTAACTGTTCACAATGGATTAACAATTTTCAAAGTGGCTTAATAAATAGTAAACAAATTTAAAAAAAATGTAAAATTTGGTCTCCAAACACATTTCAATATGGAGAACAACTTGAACAGTTCGGATCGTCGTTTTGGATTTTGAAAATGAGAATATGAGCGTAAAGTAAAACTTCGTTTTACTTCGCGAAGTACAATAGCCCTACTCTACACACACACACACACACACACACACACACATATATATATGAGGAGGGATCAAATTACACCTTTTTTTGTGACACACTTTGACGCTTACCATTTTCAAAGTCCAAATAGTCGATCCAAACCGTTCAACATGATGGATATATTAAAATGTGCTTGGAGATCAAATTTTACATTTTATTAAATTTTTTTTACTATTTATTAAGATGGTTACAAAATCGTTGTTTTCAGACCATTGAAAACCAGTGATTTTATAACCATCTTAATAAATAGTAAAAAAATTCAAAAAAAATGTAAAATTTGATCTCCAAGAACATTTTAATATGGTGATCATGTTGAACGGTTCGGATTGACTGTTTGGATTTTGAAATCGCAAAATTGACCTATAAAAAAACAGTGTCATGATGTGTCAAAAAAAGGGTGTAATTGGATCCCTCCTCTCTCTCTCTCTCTATATATATATAGTCTGTATATAGAAATGATTCTCAATATTCACCCAATTTAATATATGATCTATTTACAAAATTAAGATTAAATACATATATATAGGTTGGCTAATATCAAAACGTTTATTCCGGAGTTGTGGTGCAACAAACTGGTTTTTCAATTTTTAAAGTCCAAACGGTCGATCCAAACAGTTAGATGTGATCTCTATATTAAAATGTGTTTGGAGACCAAATTTTACATTTTTTGAAATTTTTTACTATTTATTAAGTCAATTTGAAAATCGTTGATTTTAATAAAGAGTGAAATTTTTTGGATCATTCAAAACAACGATTTTAAAACTGATTTAATAAATAGTAAAAAAATTAAAAAAAAATGTAAAATTTGGCCTCGAAGTACATTTTAATATAAATTGAATATTGAATGGTTTGGATCAACTGTTTGAACTTTGAAAATATAAAAACCGAAGTGTTTGTTCCACGACCTAGGAACAAACGTTTCGATATTAGCTAACCTCTCTCTCTCTCTCTCTCTCTATATATATATATATATGGAGTTGGCTACGGTGCTACATGTAGCATAGAGAGCCTCCGTGCTACGGCTCAATATTTGAGTTTCAAAATCCTAACGGTCAATCCGAACCGTTTAACATGATATCCATATGAATATGTACTTGCAAACCAAATTTTACATTTTTTAGATTTTTTTTACTATTTTTTAGATAGATAGAAAATCACTTGATCTGAATGGTACAAAATTTTCAGATCAAGTGATTTTCTACCTATCCAAAAAAATAGTAAAAAAATTCTAAAAAATGTAAAATTTGGTTTGCAAGTACATATTCATATGGAGATCATGTTGAATGGTTCGGATCGACCATTAGGATTTTGAAAACTCAAATATTGAGCCGTAGTACAGAGGCCCTCTATGCTACGCGTAGCATATTAGCATTTTTCTATATATATATATATAGAGAATGGCTAATATCAAAACGTTTGTTCCTGGGCTCAGGAACAAACGGTTCCGTTCTCCAATTTCCGAAGTTCAAACAGCAAATCCAAACCGTTAGATGTTCAATCTATATTAAAATGTGCTTGGAGACCAAATTTTACATTTTTTGGAATTATTTTACTATTTATTAAGCTAGTTTGAAAACCGCTGTTTTTCAATGCTGCAGAAATTTCATAAAAACAGCTGTTTTCAAACTAGCTTAATAAATAGTAAAAAAATTCCAAAAAATGTAAAATTTGGTCTCCAAGCACATTTTAATATAGATTGAACATCTAACGGTTTGGATTTGTTGTTTGAACTTCAAAAATTGGAAAACGGAACCGTTTGTTCCTGAGCCCAGGAACAAACGTTTTGATATTAGCCATTCTCTCTCTCTCTCTCTCTCTCTATATATATATATATATATATATATATATATATAGATGAGCTATTGTGCTTTGCAAAGTAAAGCTATCGTTTTACTTCGGCTTACTTTTTGGATTTTCAAAGTCCAAAACGTCGATCCGACCGTTCAAGTTGATCTACATATTGAAATGTGCTTGCAGACCAAATTTTACATTTTTTGGAATTTTTTTACTATTTATTAAGCCACTTTGAAAATTGCTGATCACATGGTCCAGAATTTTGTTGCACTGTTTTTTCTGGACCATGTGATCAGCAATTTTCAAAGTGGCTTAATAAATAGTAAAAAAATTCCAAAAAATGTAAAATTTGGTCTGCAAGCACATTTCAATATGTAGATCAACTTGAACGGTCGGATCGACTTTTAGGACTTTAAAAATCCAAAAAGTAAGCCGAAGTAAAACGATGGCTTTAATTACTTTGCAAAGCACAATAGCCCATCTCTCTCTCTATATATATTTATATATATATATATATATAGAATTTTGCTATTGTGCTTCATGAAGTAAAACCCATATTGTACTTCACGCTCATACACCCATTTCCAAAATCCAAATCGTCGATCCGACCGTTCAAGTTGTTCTCCATATTGAAATGTGCTTGGAGACCAAATTTTACATTTTTTGGAATTTTTTTACTATTTATTAAGCCACTTTGAAAATCGCTGATCCATTGGTCCATAATTTTTTACTATTTTTTACTATTCACAATGGATCAGCGATTTTCAAAGTGGCTTAATAAATAGTAAAAAAATTCCAAAAAATGTAAAATTTGGTCTCCAAGCACATTTCAATATGGAGAACAACTTGAACGGTTCGGATCGACGATTTGGATTTTGAAAACAAGAGTATGAGCGTGAAGTAAAACGAAGTTTTACTTCGCGAAGTACAATAGCCCTACTCTATATATATATATATATATATATATATATATATATATATATATATTATGAGGAGGGATCTACTTACAACATTTGCAAGTTACAACATCTTACAACAATTCGGTTTTGTGATTTTCAAAGTCCAAATAGTTGATCCAAACCGTTCAACATGATCTCTATATTAAAATGTGTTTGGAGATCAAATTTTACATTTTTTGAATTTTTTTACTATTTGTTAAGTATTTTACAAAATTGATATTTTTAGACAATTTTGGACCACTGAAAAACAACAGTTTTGTAAAATACTTAATAAATAGTACAAAAATAAAAAAAAATGTAAAATTGGATCTCCAAGAATACTTTAATATAGATATCATGTTGAACGGTTTGGATTGATTGTTTGGACTTTGAAAATCACAAAACCGAATTGTTGTAAGATGTTGTAAATTACAAATGTTGTAAGTGAATCCCTCCTCATATATTACTCATATATTATACATGAAGAAATAATAATTTTACTCAAATGATTACATAATAATTTTTTTTTGTAAATTCAAAGGTTTAGCCATTTAGGTTTGGATACAAATAAGGATTAGTCAATCTAATGGCCCTGATTAGATTTGATAAACAATTGGACTATGGATTTTTCTTTTCCATGTTAGAGAATTCACTTTTATATCAAAAAATTATCAAATCCATCCATCTTACATATCAAATTTCATTATAATATTTCCTAGAGAATTTTCTCGTATCCCCTCATTAATTAATTACTTTGTCCCCAAACTTGCACCAACAAAATGAGTGCTGATTTCAACATGGGAGTATTAGACAAGTACAATACATGTGAATTGACGATCTAGATAAAATCTGATCAATTTGAACTGTTTACGCTACGAGGTACAATAGAAAATGGATCTAACATTATTGCAAAACTTTTTAGAATATTATTGATGCATGACTAAGAATTCTAAAACCAAAAAATAATAAATTATAGTACTACAAGAATCTGCCACTATTTGCGAGGATAAAAAGTAAATATCGTTGAAGATAAACCAACAAAAATTGTTATTCTCGATGGTATTTCTATTATTGATAGGAGTATTTGCGACGATACTTTGCAGATAGTGATATATTCTTATAGTACATATATATCGAAGGGCATCTAAGGGATGTATGTGATGTTGTATAAAATGAACAATTCAGTGCAAATTTGTATGAAATTCAGTTTGAATGCAGTTGAAGATGTACAAAATAAAACAAAAAGAAAATATTTTACACTTCTAAATTTTTTTAAATGGTATCGCTTTTCAAATTTTTTCTTTAAGATCTTCCATATTGTTGAAAATTAAAAAACTATATCCAAAATTCTAAATGTAATGGAAATCGCCTTAATTAGCGGTGGCTCTGTCGTACGATGCGATGATGCAAGAAGGTGAAAGTAGAGATTGAAGATCGGGGCAGCCAGGGTTGGATTGATGCGGTGACGGAGACTCTCCGTCGTAACTGAGATCTGTAGAACAGAGGATAATGGAGGGAGTAAAGAAAATAGATCTGTAAGAATAGCAGAATAGAATATTATTGTTTTGAGAGAAATTAAGAGGAATAAAAAGGATGTAAATATGGAATAGAGATTCTTGTTACAGCGTATATAGTAGAATAGAAAGGGTTAAGACAAGAATAGAGAAGAATAAAAACTTATTTTTTGAAATAATTTTTTTTATTCAAGTGTTGTAAATACTTTTTTCGATTAATAATAAATTTTTAGTAGACATTAAGGCCACTAATTTTTAAATAAAATTATAAATGTAAACCAAATTATTTTGATGCGTTCTGTTGTAGAACAAATTGCACTAATCACATGTCTTAGACCTACCTACCTCTTGGTTTCCTAATGACGACATGGTCAACACAACTATTTTCAAAGTTCAATATTTCTGAAATTTGAACTTAACAACACAACAACTTGTCAAATATTCAATATAGAGAGAGAGAGAGGCAACCACTGAGAATCTTCAAAGAAAGAGATAGAGAGAGATACACAGTACATAGAGAGGAAGACTGAAACTACACGTTGTAATTGTTTTCTCATAATCAAATTAGAGAAAGAGAGAGAGATTATGGCCTCTCCTCTGAGAAAAACTCGGTACATTTTGTACCTTGCCCTGATAGGCTTAGCCTTACCGGTAACTATTGTAGCGTCAACGCTGCCCGGTTGCCCGGAAACATGCGGGAATGTCACCATCCCGTACCCTTTTGGCACCCGTCCCGGATGTTACCGTTCTGGATTTGATATAACATGTAACGAGACCACGACTCCCCCGAAAGCCTTTTACAGTTCAAGTAATATCGAGGTGACAGATATCGACATAACTAGTGCCGAGGTACATGCCCTCAATTTCATTGGGTATTACTGCTACAATCAGACAACCTGGGTTAATTATTCTAATCCATCAAGCAATATCATAGGAACACCATTTCTCTTCTCCAACACTCGCAACCGGTTTGTAGCAATAGGCTGCTACACCTTGGCGTTTATTGCGGGCCAAGGTGACAGTCCTTACCAATCGGGCTGTGTTTCCGTCTGTGCTGGCTTAAATAGCACAACTGGAGATGGTGGCATGTGTAACGGGTTAGGTTGTTGCGAGACCACCGTCCCAGCAGGTCTCAACTACTATGATGTGACGTGGGGTTTCGATGAAAACAAAGCCTGGCCATTCAATCCATGCAGTTATGCTGCGCTAATGCAGGAAGACTGGTACAACTTCTCGGTCAAGGATCTAGAAGGGTTCGGATTCTATGAGAGGAATAAGGAGAATGTGCCAATTGTATATGACTGGGCTATCCGAGGAAATGACACATGCCTGGAATCACATGTTGAGAGCAGTTTGAACCCAGCATGCCAAAGCCAACACAGCGGATGCGACAACACGACAAACGGTGATGGATACATATGCAAATGCTTGTCGGGATACGAGGGCAACCCCTACCTCCAAAATGGATGCACAGGTAATTTTCAATTTCTCAAATAAACACACCCATGCATATAATTGTTCATCTTAATTCAATAGTTTTCCAATGGATGCAAAGGAAACAAAATTAAACGGTTTATGACATCTTGATTGAAGCACATAGTATATTTGGTCCAAGTTTTCACAAAGGAGGTCAAACAAGACATACTCCGACATGAAATAAATTTAAAATTAATCAAAAAGTACCCAAGTTGGTAGTATTAAAATTGGTAATCTATAAATAATAAGTGCCTTGTTCACTAGTTATAACAATCTAGTTTTCATAATGGTCAAGATATGGGCCAATTATTAAGTGTTTTGGGCCTGATGTAGCACGGTCCGGCCCGATACGAACCAAAAACTACTTAATTTGATCTTCTATGTATATTTTTCCTTATATTCTGCTAGAATTAGCTAATTTGGGTTTCAACATCTTGTAGAATGCAATTAAAATGATTGAATAAAACATGCTCCAATTGCTAATGGCAAAGTCCATCCATCAGCTGCAATGAAATTGATCAGATGAAGTACCGATTGATCGATATATAAGAACTGCATGTTAAGGAAACAAACATGACCATCCATATGAAAGAAATTACATTTGATATTATTTTTTCTCGTTGTTGCAACAGACATTGATGAATGTAAACTTCCGAATCAGTACCCTTGCACGGGAAGCTGCAATAATACGGATGGAAACTATGAGTGCTTTTGCCCAAAAGGCGAAAAAGGAGACGGCAAAGCTGGGAATTGCACCAAGAATGCTGAGAACTTCCCTTATCCTGCTCGAGTGGCTATTGGTAAGCATTAAATAATTCTGGTTTCTCTATACCAACAATTCTGTCAGTTGTGTTGTTTTTTGCATCCATGATTAATCAATATATTATACCTTTTTAATCATCAATCCTTCTTTTTAATAAGATTCTATCTGAAAACAACTCAATTGTCTACCAACTGATTATATTTATTTTCTTTCTTTTGTCAATACAGCATGTATCCTTGCTGTTGCTTTTTTGCTTGGTATTTGTTTCCTTGCAATTTGGCATAAACAAAGGAGAAGGTACAAGAAAGAAAAAGACGAGTACAAAAAATACTACGAGATGATGAATAACCACCTTCGAGTGTTCAGCAAGAAACAGATAGAAATTGCAACAAATAATTTTGACGATGATCACATAATAGGCGTTGGCGGTCACGGGGAGGTGTACAAGGGTTTGTTAGAGAATAACAAGGTCGTGGCCATCAAGAAATCCAAGGAAATTGGCGAAAACCAAAGAGAGGAGTTTGTCAATGAAATTATCCTCCTTTCACAAATCAACCACAAAAATATAGTTAGGTTATTTGGTTGTTGTCTCGAGGTTCAAATCCCTATGTTGGTCTATGAATTTGTTCCGAACGGGACACTCTTTGATTTGCTTCATGAAAAGAGAATTGATAGGCCAATTTCTTTGGGTATTCGTTTAAAGATTGCTTTAGAGTCAGCAATGGCTCTTGATTATCTGCACTCCTCCATCTCTCACTCTATACTTCATGGTGATGTCAAATCGGCTAATATTTTGCTAGATGATGGTTACCACGCAAAAGTCTCTGATTTTGGAGCTTCAAATCTCATGCCGGTTGATGATGCACTGATTGTGGAGCTTGTACAAGGGACTTGCGGGTATTTAGATCCCGAATGCTTGTGTACTCAGATAATTACAAAGAAAAGTGATGTATATAGTTTTGGTGTAGTTATTTTGGAGCTTGTTACAAGGAAGAAGGCGATTTATCTAGACCATGAAACCGGTGAAAAGCAACACTTAGCTTCTTGTTTCGTTTCGAAACAAAGACAGAATAAACTTCATGACATGTTGGATGAGGAAATAGTGACTAATGATGAGGAGGTAATTGAGATTCTCCATGAAATTAGCGAGCTTGCTGTGAGGTGCTTGAGTGCCAGAGGAGACGATAGACCGACAATGAAGAAAGTTGTTGAGGAATTACAAAATCTGTTGAAGTCTGATAGCAGCTTGCCAGGTTGGCAGGTTGAACCAGAAGAAACAGAAAGTTTGCTAAGAAAACCAAAATTTTACACTGCATCAGATTCATCTGCTTTTCCTAGTACTGACTATAACGCAGTGCTGGAAATTGACACCGAGACGGCGAGGTGATGTGAGAATAAACTGCAATAAAATCTGTGTTGTGTTAGCTGCTTATGATTCTTTTTTATTCTTTTGTACTTCTCTAATTTAGTATGCTAGTTTCCTTTAGCATTGTTCTATATATATATTTGAATCAGCTCTCGATCTACAAAGTTGCTGGTTTTGCATACTGTGCAGCAAGATTTGCCTTTGTTGTAATATATGGATCCACAGGTATCATAGAGAAAATTAAATTTAAAGGTTTTCCTTCTCACCATTTGCAAACTGTGAAATGAAGTAATGAACTGTAAACCATAGCGTTCACCAAAAAAGAAGTGAACAACCCAAACTTGGACTTTGTGTCAAGTATTTTTGTTTTTGGAAATTAATACCCAAAAAAGGTCACCAACTAGAATTGAGCATTGGAGCAAAATACAAGAACTAGAACCCAAATGTTCATCACGTTTTCCATCCATGATTATAAATACAAGGTGTAAAATTGAACATGTAGTCGACAGCATAGAAGGAAAAATCGGAATTGGAATCGGGATCGGTCTTTTGACCGTGGAATCAGAATCGAGTGAATCGGTCGGAATTGGCCGAATCGGATTGGAAAATCGGACTTTTTTGCCAGAATCTTGTTTTATACTAAAACATAGGAAAAATATGATAAAAAAATAATTTGTCAACAATTTCTGTTTTGACAAATAATTACAATCAAATAATCCACTAATATAATATAATACAAGCATTACAACTAAAAACACACTCTTTGATATAATACAAATTATAATTGTTATATATAAATGAGTTATGTTTTCTAATAACAAAGGTTGTATGGTGTCGTGGTAGTTGACTTTGGTTGCTTATCTAGAGGTTATAGGTTCGATTCACGTTGAGCTCAAAATTTTTTGGAGTTTGTTTAATTCACGTTTCGGCCGTTTTGGTGGAATCGGTCTATTTCAGCCAAAATTTGACTGGAATGGGTCCAATAGCTGAAATTTGGCTGGAATTGGGCCGAAACGTCTGAAATTGAATGAAATTTTCACTAACCGCGTAACTCAGCCTGAAATCGGATCGGTGCCGTCCGATGCCGCTCCAAAACGGCCGATTTCACTCCGGAACGGCCGATTTTGCCTTCTACTCGACAAGACGGACATAAGAATTGGATCAGAGGTAAGCAAGAAAATGAATTTGATCCAGAAAATAGGGAAATTTATTTATCAGAAATAGGCAACATCACAAAAATACATGAGCTAAAATTGTTTTTAAAATTCAGGAGTAGCAATTATTGAGTAGCCAGTTACCTGGGACTTATTAAATCCGCCCTTCATAGTCAATCAACTTCAATATGTAACTTTCAAAAAAGAAAAATGCAACATTTCTTCTATATTTCGAATTTTATGGGTAAATTAGACGGTTTTATTCATTCATCGATACATTGTTAGCAACTACTAAGTGAAATGTTGGGTTTAATTTCAGTCACCTATATATATGATTGTTACTACACTCTACCCAAATCATGGAAATGATTTTATCAGTAGAAAATTATGATTGTCAACAACTTCTGTCAGAATTGTATGGCCATCTGAAATTAAATAGTTAAATATTTTCCTTTAAAAGTATCAGTCACTGATGATGCATTATTTTTTCTCAAAATCAGAAACTCAACAACTACAAGGATTAAAAATAGCTCTTGTCGCTTCTCAATAAATATCTGGATCGGCTATCAGCTTGCACAAATAAAAATTGATCTTATCTTCAGGCCCATGAGGAACAAGAACCCAACCAGTTAAGAGTAAAGCTAGCGTGTGCTATGTTCATCAAGAGAATTAGGTGAGCACGACTCTAAAACTCTATGAGATTAACTTCTAATATTAAATCCAAACCGTTAAAACCCAACTACTTCACGAGTGATGTGTGTATATGTAAAATTTAAATTTTTTGAATTCATTTAATACATAGTCAAGTGGTAAAAAAATGAAGTTTTATTTTTCATTATTTTTTGACATATACACGCATCACTCATGAAGTAGTTTAAATATTGACACATACTTGTTCAATTTCTTTAAAACTATAAGAATCTGTGAGCATCCTCAAGAGTAAAAAATAACTATTAACGAAATTAAACGATATAAATTATTCTTATCTAAACTATCACTATTGCTGATGAAAGTATCCACAAAAATACTAACGCTCTTATGTAAGTACTAATAAATTCTTGTTACAGTATCTTGAATTAAATCCATCTCAGGACTTGTCCTGCTGTACGTTGGAAACGCATGCCTCAAGAGACATTTGGGGACAATTTGTCATATACACGAAACTCTCTGTTAGTTTGTTGTTTATGTTATGACATTACCCATACCCATTAAGAATTGACTTTATTCTACCTTTTCCTTATTTGTTAGAATTATCGGGTAACGAAACGGTAGCGGGTGAATAACGAATAATACTAATATAATAATTAGTTTTATTATATTTTACAAATAGAACATAATAAATCATTGATTTCACACATATACAATCACATTACTAATAAAAAAAATGCAATCAATTCCAACTATTTTTTTGATAAAGCAAGAGAATTCAAAAACACAATATCTCTTTAGATAAATTTTATTATTTAACTAAATAACAAAACGTGCAAATAAAAGTAATATGTTTAATATTTTTTTTATAATAAAACACTAAATAACAAAAGTCCACAGCTAATTATTGGTCAAACTATATTATATGAAATATTTCGCAAATAAATTTCACCATTATTAATTATTACTCAAACATTACTATAAAATATTATTTTATACAATTACCCTATAGGGTAACGGATACGAAATAGACTTTACCTGTACCCTTACCTGTTTAACTAACGAAAAAAAACCTTACCCATACCCATACCCGATAAGCTAACGAAAGAAAAACCTTACCCATACCCGCTTTATCAAGTACCGCACGGGTAGGGTAAACGGTTAAAAGGGTATCATTGACACCCCTACATGAAACACTTATTTATACATTTCAACATAAATTTTATAGAGTTGAGTTCACAAAGAGGATTGGTGAACTTAGGAAGACCTTAGTTCTACTCGAATTTTTTAATCAATTTAAAAAAAAATGAAACCAATCCGATGCTTTTAACCAAAAAAACTGAACTCTCTCTGTTCCGTTTAAAACCGATTAAATTGGACCCGATGAACACTTCTTGTTCCATATGCAATAAAACTCGTAGGAACAGATTTAGTACCGTATAAATTTAAATCATTACGTGAATTGAAATCGTCTGTACAAACAGGGGGCAAAATGGGGAACTTAATAATCAGGAGTAGATTATGTACTTGCATATAATTGGCAACTAGCCTATGTAATTTTTTTTAAAAACCATAATTATTAAAAGTCAATTTAGAGAAACCAACTTGATTGATTTTTTTTTTTTTTTACAAAAACCGTAAGTATCGAATAGGCTATTCGGTACATCTCATTTATGTTTAAGCGATATCGAATTGCCTATTTGGTACCTCCCAGTTTCACAATTTTTTCATAGTTTCTGCTAATTAAAAAGGTAAAATTGGGTGCTACTATTCGGTACCGCTTAAATGTAAATAAGAGGTACCAAATAGCCTTACTTATAGTTTTTGTAAAAAAAAAAAAAAAAAACCAATCAAGTTAGTTTTCTAAATTGTATTTTTCTAATTATCGTTTTTAAAAATAATTCAACCTATGTGCAAATTTTTTTTTTCTCTCTCATTTAAAATGAAATACTGAACCACTTTAAAAACCGGCTTTTTAACGAGTTGGCGTTTTTATTACAAACCGGTTCATTAATTAATTCTGTTTTTTCCGGTTCAATTTGCATGAACGGACTTTCAAATAAATCAAATCGGAAAAGAGCCGTGTCCAGTTCATTCCGGTTCATCATCCAACAGTTGGATTTGAAATAGCAGGCTTCCTAACAGTATTAATTTCCAGCTTTTATAACACTGATTCTAATTAAGTTTTGGTGTTACCGCTAATAAATTAAGAAACTGGATCACATCAAAATTTCACCGCAATCTATTAATATTCTATATAATTTTTATGGTGCACTGCAGTCCAGGGAATCTCTGTTTAATTAAATCAATCCCAGAATTTTCTCTCTCTATTAATTGGTCGTTTATGTCATGACGCCCCTCCTTACGATAGTTGGAACATGACTCGTCACCTTGTGAATGTTCTCGCTCCAATAATATTGACAAGTTACTTTGATCTTATCCATTAAAAATTAATCTTATCCTATCTTACCTTTACACGTTAATATTATCGAAACAGTAAATATTGACTAGTTAAATATCTGAAACATGACGCCCCTCCTTACGATAGTTGGAACATGACGCCCCTCCTTATTCTATTAAATATTGACAAGTCAGTACAATTTAATGAGGCGTGACTTCGCCTAAAATACGAATAGTCATACAACCGAACGGTCCTTATCAATCACTTGTTGCTATCAGAATCCTATTCAATCCTATTTATAAACCTCATATGCATGATGAATCATTGCATCGCTCAACATAATCCACAGATTTGCAATCCTACTCAGTAACCACATATTCATCTTTTAGAAATTCTAAAATCATGATAAAGCAACTACTCAATTTGACAATGTCAAATTCCTTTGCTTTTCAAAGCATCCTTCTTTCCATTGCTATCCTTGTCTTTGTAAAATTTATTATCTCTTATACAACCACCAAAAGGAAACTGCCTCCAAGTCCTCTGGCACTGCCGTTTATCGGCCACCTTTATCTTTTCAAAAAGCCCCTCCACCATACCCTAGCTCGGATATCACAAAAATATGGCCCCATCACCTTTCTTCGCTTTGGTCCTCGTCCGGTTCTCGTCATCTCCTCTAAATTATTGGCTGAAGAGTGCTTCACCACCCACGACTTGGCCTTGGCTAACAGACCTCAATTACCCTCAGTCAAACGCAACAATGGAAAAGTCAAGATCATTGGCATAGGTGGGGCCAACTACGGTCCCTTCTGGCGTAGTGTCAGGAGGATTGCAGCAGTCGAGCTCCTCTCAGCTCAGCGTTTACATGCATCGTCAGATGTTCGTGCCAGAGAGGTCCAAGACATGGCTCGCCAACTCTTCAAGTCATGGAAGAATTGTTGTATTGGATTGAAGGGCTCAGATGGGGCTAAGAAGCTTGAGCTGAAAACAAATCTATTTGAACTGTCGCTTAACGTGTTGATGACAACAATAGCAGGGAAGAGGTTCTATGGAGATAACATAGACGACTTGGAGGAGACAAAACGGTTTAGGGAAGCCGTGGAGGAGCACTTTTCCTTGAGCGGGGCATCTAATATTGAAGACTTCATGCCGGTGCTTCGGTTCCTGGATCTAAATGGAGTGATGAAGAAAAAGGCACACTTGTCAAAGCAACAGACAGAGATGATGGGAAAGCTAATCGAAGAGCACCGAACAAGTAGTGCTGAAACAAAGAAAACAATGATAGCTCATTTGCTTGAATTGCAGAAAAAGGATCCTGAGGGATATAGTGACCATATAATTCAAAGCATCAGCCTGGTATGTTAAGCGCCCATAATACAAACAAAATAAAATTATATTGAGTTGTTATTTTTTCTTAATTTCAAGTCAGATTTTGGTTTAACTATTTTTGTCATTGTAAATTTAGAGCATCTTACTTGCTGGAACGGATACCTCGGCTAACACAGTGGAATGGGCAATGACCAACCTACTGAACAATCCAGAAGTGCTCAGGAAGGCGGCGGCTGAAATTGACGAGCATGTCGGGAACGAGCGGTTGATAGAGGAGTCTGACATGGCACAGGTTCCGTACCTTCAATGCATTCTGAGCGAGGTGCTCCGCCTTTACCCTGGTGGGCCTCTTCTCGTGCCTCATGAATCACGTGAAGATGTAACCATTGGAGGCTACAACATACCATGCAAGACGATGGTGTTAGTGAATGTGTATCATATCCACAGAGATCCCGACATATGGGAGGAACCTGAGAAATTTAAGCCGGAGAGATTTGAGAATGGGAAGGCCGAGGGTAAATGGATGATACCATTTGGGATGGGTAGGAGAAGGTGCCCGGGAGAAGGCCTCGCCATGCGTGAAGTCGGATTGATATTAGGAACATTGATTCAATGTTTCAACTGGGAAAGAACCGGGGATGAACTCGTCGACTTGACTGAAGGTTCCGGTCTGACCCTTCCTAAAGCCGTTCCACTCGAAGCAATGTATCGGCCCCGAGAAGCTATGATAAAGGTTCTATCTGAGTTGTGATCTTCTTGTGACAGCCCATATATAGCTCTTTATTTGCTGAACCTTTGATCTAGTAAAGAGGACCAAGGGTAATATTTCCTTTTTAGTTTACTATAGAATTATTAAGGGGGTGGGGAATATACCAAAGTATATCAAATCCTTTATGTTATTTCTTACATTTCTCATTTGTTATGGTTTACATTTCTTAATCTATCACCTCTAACACTAAAAATTGACACCACTTGTACGTTAAAGATTAATTAGAGAGGTTGGTTCCTTCACCTAATTCCTATTTTATTACTCTTTATCACACAAATTGTTACTTTGACGACAGATGAATGCACTATCAAGGAACATCATATCACAATCCTAAAAACAAAAAGGAAAAAGGAAACCCTTTTGTCAAAATACTGATGTGTTGGAACTAGTACCTTTATTTCCGGGAGCATAACAAGAGATATTATATCACTATACTAAATAGGAAATAGAAGCGGAATGCAAGAGACGTTGAGGAAACAAATTGGGCTTTTGTTAGTATCAGGTCTTTCCAAAAGGCCATAATTTATGTCTATTACTCTCTACAGTGGCATTATGGGTGGGCTGTGAATTGGATCCATAGTCCGGTAGCCCAATAAGAGCCTACATAAATGGACTCACATGCATCTAGTTATTATAATTAGCGGGTTCCAAAAAGGACCTTAATTAAACCCAATTGAAATAGTAAAGTCAAATCTGTTATGGCAGATACATAATAAAACTAGTGTTGTAAAAAACAGCCTTAACGGCCGATTAAACGCCCGTTTAATCGTTAACGGCGGCCAAACCGTTATGAATACACTAATCGAAGGTCTATTAACGGATTTTTCTAATTAATTGGCCGATTATTCCATTTATTCCCGTTTAATCATCCGTTTATTCCCGTTTATTCCAATGAATATTTATTTTCACATTTTTTTTTCTGCGACTGTGTGTGATATTGTATTGTAGTTTTATTTACTTGAATATACATCCAATATTTTTATATATATTTTTTATTTTACTTATTTTGAAATTGATTAATTCTTCTATTATTTATATAGCATATATTTTTCTTACTTACTGATATAATTTTTTCAATTAGTACGATATGTTCATATATCAAAATTAAGTTGTTATCATAAATTAAATTTAATGATTTTATGTTGGAATGTTTCATTTCTTTCAACTAATATATTATTAGTATTTGAAAATGCTTAACTTTTGAATTTATTTTTGCATTAAATAAATGTGTTACTTGCAAATGTAAAATATGTATGTGTTGTTAAGAAAAAATAAGCATAGTGTCATGTTATAACAATAAAACTAAGTTAAATTAAGTTTATTTGTTAAGTTTGATGAGTTAAATAAATCATTTTTAATAAATTATGAATATATAAACATAATTTTATGAAAACGATTAATTGGCCACATAATTACTCCATTCGTCCAACGAGCGCATACTGTTATTTACAATACTGAATAAAATGATGAATTGCGACCCTTAGAAATCTCTTAATTTGAAGCTAAAGTATGATCACCTTTAATTTATAACCAAAATGTGCCTTACATTATACTATTAGAAAAATGGCCTATACTGGAATTAATTATAAAATGGCCTATTAGAAAAATGTGCCTATACAAGTCCTATGCGCATTTGGGTTGTTCTACTTTGTAGACTAAGATACTACAATTAATTATAGGGACCGACTAACTATCTCCCAAGTCATTTCTCCCATTCATCTCTGGTTAATAACTATCTTTGTTGACCGCTAAAAAATAACAATTCCTATGCGCATTTGGGTTGTTCTACTTTGAAGACTAAGATACTACAATTAATTATAATATGGGTTGTTCTACTTTCAGCAGTATATATGGCCCATAAAAAGAAATACTGAGCCAGCTGAAAAGAGGTCAATCTATTATTAGACTTCTGTAATTATTTTATTTTTAGTAGAATTTTAATTAGTAGATTTTTCCTTCTCCATTAAAGAAGAAAATTCCTCACTAGTATATGTAACTAATATTTCTATATATAGAGAACAGAGCTTAAACATTATTGCTTGTTTCCATTTCAAAATATTGAAATTGACCCGCCGAAGGAGAGACCAGTTGAAGACAACATTATGGACCCAAACCAGTACGATGGGCATCGGAAGAGGGCGTGTTCGATGGGCATCAGACCCAAATCGGTACGATGCCTGCTCAAAACTGTCCGTTTCGCTTCATGATTCGTAGGCGCTTGATCCGTACGATTATTGAAGCGGCATGTACGAATTATGAAGCAAATCAGACAGTTTCGAACAGACATAAGACTGATTTGAGTCCCATGCCCATTAGACGGGCGCCCGCTCCTATTTTGAAATACCTAGCAGATTATTGAAACAAAGTTTGGGACAGGAATTCATATGCCACCTGGTCAATTATTTGGAAGAAATTTAACTTTTGTGTGTGTGTGTGTGTGGGTGTGTGAGGATAATGTTATGATAGGTACCACTAGCTAGTTAACTAATAAGCGATGGCAACAGATTATACGACTTTTAATTAATTCATTAAAAAAGTATGCCCGGTGCATTAATTCCACACGACTAATTCTGCTGACATCCTTAAAATATTATACACGACTAATTCCTAGTTGATATTTATTAGAACTAAGTATAGTAAAAAAGATATTTTTGTACAAAGATGGTATATTCTTTTTGACCTTTGGTAAAAGGGACGTAATTGAAAACTCGAAAACTATTTTAGAAGGCTAATATGAAATGAGGTAATTAATTTTACAAGAAAAAATAAAATAAGATAATTAATTATGTCTTTCTTCTTCACCAATAGAATTAAGTGAAAGTGGAAAACCAAATATCTTAATAGTTACATGAGGAGGGTTCCAATACCTCATCATAACTCATATTTTATATTTTCGTTTTCAAAGTCAAAACTGTCGATTCGAACCGCTCAACATGATATCCATACTAAAATATGCTTGGGGATGTCATTTTATAATTTTTGATTTTTTCTTACTATTTTTTAAGATATGTAGAAAAATCACTGATTCTGAATGATACAAAAACACTGATTATTTGTACCTATTTTAAAAAATAGTAAATTATTTCCAAAAATTATAAAATTTAATTCCCAGGTATATTTTAGTATGGATATCATGTTGAGAAGTTCAGAATGACACTTTGAACTTTGAAAATGAAGTTATAAAATATGAGGTATGATGAGGTACTAAGATGAAAGTTATAAAATGAATTTATAAAATAGTATGAAGTTATCTAATGAAATTTTAGTTTATTTTTTCCTCCATTCAGAAGAAAATACCTCATGAATTTATGCCATTATTAATCCATTTATATAGAAGAGAGCGTAAATATTATTAATCCCTTATAAGTAAGTTTTGATGATTTTATTAATTAAGCATTGAGTCATCCATTTCATTTGAGTAATATTTGTTTTGTTGGTTTCAAGTCCCTGTCCTACCAGTTAATGGGCGCTTGTTTTGATGCTATAGAGCTTAGTCAAATGCAAACTTAATAGATGATAAAATAAAAATTAGTGTGCATGATCCATTCTCCATGACTAATTCTGCTTAGTCAAATGCAATAGTGCATAGTCAAAATTAGTGTGTATGATCCATTCTCCATGACTAATTCTGCTGACCTCCTTAATTAAAAATATGTGGATGATGTAGTTACAATTCCAGTTGACATTTCTTACAATTATTTACAATAAAATACATTTTATGGTAAATGATATGTTCGTACGTCCTAAATTTGTACTTTGGTATGATTTTATTTAAAACTATAAAATATTTTAGAAGACTACAATGAAATCAGCTAAATTAATCTTTTGTGCTTGAACCGTAGGCAATTTTATGATTGTACAAAGACAACCGTTGGCAACAGTTATATATATATATATATATATATATATATATATAGGAGGGTTCAAATGCTCCCACATTTTTGTGCTCCCAATGCACCCACATCCTTTATCTCCGTTTTTAAAGTCCGAACAGTCGATCCAAGCCGCTCAACATAATCTTCATAATAAAATATGCTTGGAGACCAAATTTTATATTTTTTTAGAATTTATTTACTATTTTTTTAGATAGATACAAAATCACTTTATCGGATCGATTGAGATGGTATATTCTTTTTGACCTTTGGTAAAAGGGACGAAATTGAAAACTCGAAAACTATTTTAGAAGGCTAATATGAAATGAGGTAATTAATTTTACAAGGAAAAATAAAATAAGATAATTAATTATGTCTTTCTTCTTCACCAATAGAATTAAGTGAAAGTGGAAAACCAAATATCTTAATAGTTACATGAGGAGGGTTCCAATACCTCATCATAACTCATATTTTATATTTTCGTTTTCAAAGTCAAAATTGTCGATTCGAACTGCTTAACATGATATCCATACTAAAATATGCTTGGGGATGTCATTTTATAATTTTTGAATTTTTTTTTACTATTTTTTAAGATATGTAGAAAAATCACTTATTCTGAATGATACAAAAACACTGATTTGTATGTATCTTAAAAAATAGTTAATTATTTCCAAAAATTATAAAATTTAATTCCCAAGTATATTTTAGTATGGATATCATGTTGAGAGGTTCAGAATGACACTTTGGACTTTGAAAATGAAGTTATAAAATATGAGGTATGATGAGGTATGAAAGGTATGAGATATTGGAACCCTCCTCTAGTTATATATATAGGACCAACTTATTGAAAAACACTAAATTTAGACCACAATATATGTTTTTGAGATACAAACAAGTCCAAGACTTCTAAGTATAAATATTCTTAAGAGATCCTCTAGTTCGATTTCGAACATGCAACGTCTCATATTTTGAACATACAACGTTTCATACAAAAGACATTACCTTGGCCATTAGACTGACTTTGATAAAGTAATATATATTGGTTCAGCTGAAAAGAGGTTAATCTATTTCAGACTTTTGTGTGATTCTTTTTATCTAATGAAATTTTAGTTTATTTTTTCCTCCATTCAGAAGAAAATACCTCATGAATTTATGCCATTAATCCATCATCTATATAGAAGAGAGCGTAAAGATTATTAATCCCTTATAAGTACATTTTAATGTTTCTAGTATTAAGCATTGAATCATCCATTTCATTTGACTAATATTTGTTTTGCTGGTTTCAAGTCCTTGCCCTTGCCAGTTAATGAGCGCTTGTTTTGATGCTATAGAGCTTAGTCAAATGCAAACTAAATAGATGATAAAATAAAAATTAGTGCGCATGACCCATTCTCCATGACTATTTCTGCTTAGTGAAATGCAAACTAACCAGTTATATGACTTTGAAGACGTGTACATGATCCATTCTCTATGACTAATTCTGCTGACCTCCTTAATTAAAAATATGTCGATGACGTAATTACATTTTAATAAAATCAGTGATTTTCAAACCATCTTAATAAATAGTATAAAAATTCAAAAAATGTAAAATTTGGTGTCCAAGTACATTTTAATATAGATTGAATATCTAACAGTTTGGATCGACTGTTTGGACTTTGAAAATCGGAAAACCGAAACGTTTGTTCCGGAGGCTAGGAACAAACGTTTGTATCTTAGCCAACCTCTACACACACACACACACACACACACACACACACATATAGAGTGGCTAATATCAAAACGTTTGTTCTTAAGCCCTCATGCAACCGAATGGTTTTTGGATTTTCAATGTCCAAACGGTTGATATAAACCGTTAGATGTGATCTCTATATTAAAATCTGCTTGAAGACCAAATTTTATATTTTTTGGAAATTTTTTACTATTTATTAAGGCACTTTCAAAATAGCTGATCACATGGTCCAGAATTCGGTTGCACTATTTTTACTGTTCACCTGGATTAGCAATTTTCAAAGTGGCTTAATAAATAGTAAAAAAAAAAAAATGTAAATTTGATCTCCAAGCACATCTTAATATAGAGATCACATCTAACGGTTTGGATCGACCGTTTGGACTTTGAAAATCCAAAAACCATTCGGTTGCACGAGAGCTTAGGAACAAACGTTTTGATATTAGCCACACTCTCTCTCTCTCTCTCTATATATATATATACACACATGTATTTATTTTGACAAAAGTGGGAACGGTACCCACCTATTTCATTATGAAATCAACAAAGGAGTTTCTTGGTACCAAAAGCACAATATAAAAAGTTGATTCCATGGATGCCAATTTAGCTATATATAGTACAAAATAATAAATTCTAGATATTTTGAAATGAAGCCATGAATTGTAACTCCTCAAATGTGCAAGAGATGAGTTCGCTTCTATCAATTATTGTGAATAAATTATATAAATTAAAGATTCTTGAATAACACTCGCTATTATATATAAAATTAAAAAAAAAATTTCATCATTTAAATCTTTTTACGATCTTTTTTTTTATTTCATTGGAAAATTATAATTTAAAGATATCCTTTTATCATTTGAAAATATCCTGATGCAATTAATTTATCTTAAAGGTCAACGGGTTAGAACCATATAATTAATGGCCTTGTAGACAAAAAAAACTTCAATCTCTTTTTATTCTGGAGTTACCAAACCCTTTCTGTGTGTGAGGGCGACAGAGATTATGGTCTCTCCTCTGATAAAAGCACAGTTCTTTCTCAACCTAGCACTAGCACTGATATGTCTAATAACCTTACCTACTACCGTAGTCACATCCTCAAAGCCTAATTGCCCAAACAAATGTGGCAATACCACAATCCCATATCCATTTGGAACCCAGACTGGTTGTTACAGGAACGGATTTAATCTTACATGCAACGACTCCTTTACTCCCCCAAAACTATTCTTGGATAAACAAATTGAAGTGTTAGAAATCAACGTAACTTCGGCTGAAACGCGAGTCCTCAATTTCATCGCCTATGTTTGTTATAACGAAACGAGCCTGGTGAATGGGTCCACAGCGTGGATTAATATCCAATCATTCAAACCATTTCTCTTCTCCCCCAGTCGCAACAAGTTCACTGTAATTGGCTGCTACGCCTTGTCATATATTTCTGGTGAAGGCATTAGTAACACTTCGTACGCGTCAGGCTGTGTGTCCTACTGTGGCGACCTGAGCAGAACTGGTACTGGTGGTTTGTGTAACGGGTTAGGTTGTTGCCAGACAGCCATCGCGGAAGGGCTCAACTACTATGATGTGCAGTGGGGTTTCAACAAAAGCACCGCTTGGTCGTTCAGCCCATGCAATTACGCTGCGCTGGTGCAGGCAGACTGGTACAACTTCAATGTCCAGGATCTACAGGGGTTTGGATTCTATGAGAAGAATAAGGGACAGTTTCCAATTGTACTAGACTGGGCTATCAGGGAGAACGGCACGTGCCAGGATGGTGTAGAGGAAAACCCTAACCGAGCATGTCTCAGCTATCAAAGCAGATGTGACAACACGACCAATGGTGACGGATACATCTGCAAATGCTTGCCAGGCTACGAGGGTAACCCCTACCTCCAAAATGGATGCACAGGTAATTAACTTACTATGGATAAATTTAGATTTTAAATATTGTGCGTCAATTTAATGTCAAGAACCATCAGCTGCTACCAAGTAGGTTTGCTTGTATAAGATAAGAACATGTCAGCAAGCTAAACTTACCCTATGTGTTATCCTAAGACTATGCATCAGTGTATTAATTCACAAAATGCTGCAGTGTTAATTCTCCTCTTTGATTTTGTAATTTGACAGACATCGACGAATGTGACAAACACCCGTGTAAGGATGGCAGGTGCATAAACACAGAAGGAAACTACACATGTGCCTGCCCAAAATACACAAAAGGTGATGGCAAAACAGATCATTGCACACAGAAATTTCCGTATTTGGCTCGTGTGGTTACGTGTAAGTATTCCTTTTGGCTTCAAAAATTAATTAAAAAAGGAAGAGTTAGAATAAAACCGTTATTGCCTGCAATTTTAAATTTTAGAATAATTATTTCAGTACCCACACTACAGTACTCGCACTGTACCCGCACTGTACACGCTACGGTACCCGCACTGTATGCGCTACAGTACCCGCACTGTTATTTTAGGAAAAATTCATATATTATATGTAATTCATTGTATAGGTATAAATACTTGCCTTGTTTGAGCTATATACTTCACAGTATCAAAAATTTTAAAACAAAATTACAGTTTGGAACAGTTGTGGTCCCCACATGCCGTTTAAGTAGTCCCCTAATGCGGGTACAACATGAAAAATTTTCAAAAAAAGGTGCGGGTACAGTCATTTTAAGAAAATTCATATATCATATGTAGTTGATTGTATATGTATAAATACTTGCACTGTTTGAGCTATATACTTCACAGTATCAAAATTTTTAAAACAAAATTACAGTTTTCGAATAGTTGCGGTCCCCACATGCCGTTTGAGTGGTCCCCTAATGCGGGTACAACATTAAAAAATTTCAAAAAAGGTGCAGGTACAGTTATTTTAGGAAAATTCATATATCAGAAGTAGTTGATTGTATAGGTATAAATACTTGACCTGTTCGAGATATATACTTCACAGTATCAAAATTTTTAAAACAAAATTACAGTTTTCGAACAGTTGCGGTCCCCACATGCCGTTTGAGTGGTCCCCTAATGCGGGTACAACATGAAATTTTTTCAAAAAAGGTGCGGGTACAGTTATTTTAGGAAAATTCATATATCAGAAGTAGTTGATTGTATAGGTATAAATACTTGACCTGTTTGAGATATATACTTCACATTATTACTATTAAATTTGGGAAACAAAATTACAGTGTTGGAATAGTTGCAGTCCCCACAAGCAGTTATGGCTGTTTAGGTGTGGGTACAGTCAGTGTATTAATATTCGGTTCTCATTCGGTATGCGGAAGGCCACCGAATACCGTATATACGGTATTTGGCCGAATATACGGATTTTTATTCGGATTTATATATGCGGATTTTCAAATAAGAATTAATATTAATAGTTATGCAAATCAATATCCTGCTGCTTTGAGATCAATGGAATCTGCATATGATTAAAAATACAAGCATAAATTCAACACTATGTATCGGCTCATTAAAACTAAACTTGTAAAACTCACAAATTTATGGAGGCCTATTAAGCCCAGTACAATTTGGGCTGTATACGGCCTTGAGGGTAAATCTGTTTTCGAGAAGCATTCAATGAATCAATGTTTTAAAGAGAGAACCATGAGGGCAAATCTGAATTCGCATCCTCTGAGATATCTCAAGATTTGAGTGGATGTTTGTAAAATTTGGACCGTTTAAAACCTTTTCGCACAAATTTCAAAGCACAATGATAGTGCGGCACTGTTTGATATTTGCCCCGTTTAAAATTTCAAAGCACAATGATTAATGCCACCCTGCATTCCGAATAGACACCGAAAAAAATATTTGCCCCGTTTTAAATTGACTCAAAGTTTGAAACACGGAGCACAGTCAACAACCAATCAGCACAGATCAAGAAAAGAGAAAGGAGACCCGGTACCAGCAAGGTACTGGTACAGTACCAGCCAAGCAAAACAGAGACAGAAACCGAATATACAGCCGAATATTGAACCGAATATTAAACCGAATATTAAACAATATACGGCCGAATATGCGGCCGAATATTCGAAACCGAATATTGAACCGAATACTGATTTTCTATTCGGATTCCAACCGAATACGAATATTCGGCCGAATGAACCGAATTTTAATACACTGGGTACAGTGCAGGTACTGTAGCGTGGGTACTCATATCAGCTTCCTAAATTTTAAGGGTTGGTATTTAATTAACAACATCTAAAGGAAGCATCAGATGATATTTTAAATTGTATTAAAAATAATACAGAGTTAATTAAGAAACAAAATATCTATATTTTTTATTTTATATTTATTTTACATGAATTGAAAAAGGGTGGTTAAGGTTGTTAAAATAAGACATTATCTTCATCATCTAATTTTTGTTGCCTTACCTTCATTTACTTGAGGAGATTTTACGAGTCATTGTCCTATAGAAATATTACGTGCTCACAGTCTACTATTGTTAAATTAACTGAAAAATAAAGAGAACACAAGACTCCCAAGAAATCTCCCTTCCCACCCGATTTTATTTCTCTGATTTTCTTGTATGAAATTACACGGCTTCTTCATGCCTATTTATCAATTCAGAAATATTTTCTATATCATGCTAAACATGGAAACCAATCCTTAGAATTTACAAGTAATCAGAAAATTATCTATTTCCTATTTCACTAGATGCATATATCTTTGAATATCTTCTTTCCTCTTTTTGATTAGATACAGATCTGTTTCGGCTTGGTCCCCAAGTTGTCAGGATCCGAGTGTAATCTTAACACTCCCCCTCACGAGGGTACGTAAATATCTACCATTCCGATCTTCTCCAGTATTTCTTCAAATGGTTTAGTTGCCACCGCCTTGGTTAAAATATCTGCCACCTGTTCTGTTGATCTAACAAAGGGTAGAGAAATAACATGAGAATCAAGTTTTTCTTTAATAAAGTGTCTGTCTACCTCTATATGTTTGGTCCTGTCGTGTTGCACTGGATTATGTGAAATGTCAATGGCAGCCTTATTGTCACAATACAACTTCATCTCCTTTTCAGTTTCTAGTTCTAATTCGGTGATCATTTTTCGTAGCCATAATAGTTCGCAAATTCCTTTCACCATGCCTCTAAATTCGGCTTCAGCACTAGATAAGGCAACCACATTCTGCTTTTTACTTCTCCATGTTACCAAGTTTCCCCCAACGAAAGTAAAGTAACCCGATGTTGATTTCCTATCCATGATGTTTCCTGCCCAATATGTATGTGTATCCTTCAATCTTTATATGTCCATTCTTTTCAAATTTGATTCCCTTGCCGGGTGTTCCCTTGAGATATCGTAAGATACGTGTGACAGCTCCCATGTGATCTTCACTTGGATTATGCATAAATTGACTCACTACTCCCACTGCATAAGCTATGTCAGGTCTAGTATGTGACAGATATATTAATTTTCCAACTAACCTCTGGTATTTTTCTTTGTTCGTAGGACATTGGTCAGGACAAATCTCAAACTTCACATTTTGTTCCATTGGGGTACTAACCGGTTTACAATCCAACATTCCAGTTTCGGCCAAGAGATCAAGAACGTACTTTCTTTGAGAGAGAAATATACCTTTTTTTATCGTGATACTTCAATTCCTAGAAAGTATTTTAGACCTCCCAAATTTTTCATTTCAAAATCTTTTGACAGCTTCATTTCAAGCTTTTCAATTTCAATTTCGTCATTGCCTGTTATAATCATATCATCTACATAAATAATGAGAATTGCAATTTTACCTTCACTCCTTTTAAAGAACATGGTGTGATCAGAATCTCCCTGATTGTACCCATAGTTTTTCATAGCCTTGCAGAACCTCCCGAACCATGCTCTTGGTGACTGTTTCAAGCCATACAGTGCCTTCTCTAGTTTACACACCTTGTTTTTCGATCCAATATGGTTGTAGCCAGGAGGCAGCTCCATGTAAATTTCTTCTTCCAAGTCTCCATGAAGAAATGCATTTTTTACATCAAATTGATGTAATGGCCAGTCAAAGTTAGCTGCAAGAGACAATAAAACTCGAACCGAATTTAATTTTGCAACCGGAGAAAAAGTTTCCTGGAAGTCAACCCCATAGGTTTGCGTATACCCTTTTGCTACTAGCCTAGCTTTATATCTTTCAATTTTTCCCTCTGCATTGTACTTGATTGTATACACCCATTTACACCCAACTGTTCGTTTTCCTGGTGGTAGATCAACTATTTTCCAAGTACAATTTTTTTCTAGAGCTTCCATTTCTACATCCATTGCTCTAGTCCATTCTTTACTTTTAAGGGCATCCTCAACTTTTCCGGGTATAGCAATAGAAGAAAGTTGTTCTACAAAATCCTTTAATGGTCGAGACAATGTTTTTGTTGAGGTATAGTTTGCAATGGGATATGTCAGTTCTTTATTTATCCCATCTTCCGGAATGTATCTCTTTGGTGGCTTGCCACGGTTAGCACACGGAGGTAATTTAGATTGAGTGTCAAAGATACATACCTCATTGTTATTCTCACAGGATTGTCATCTTGGTATAGCAAGATCCGGTTGTATTACTTCTCTTACATTACCTAGGTCTATCCACATCTAGATTTCATCTTCTACTGGTCTTCCACCTGTTGCTGGACTCATATCAGCTACTGTGCTTGTTTCCGCTCCTGGGTTCGATCCTTCTGCTTGACTTGTTCCAGGAACTGGACTGTTTTCAGCAACTGGACTGTTTTCAGCTTTTGGGTCTGATCCCTCTGTTGTTTCATCAACTGGGTTATTTTCAGCTGTTGGATCCAAACCCCCTGCTGGGCTTGATAAGAAAGCCAGATCCAAATCCAAGCTCGGTTCATGGTTATTATTACTTTTGCCCCCCTAAATCGGGACTTGGATTTGTTGGAAATATGGCTCATGTTCTAGAAAGGTAATATCCATGGTGGTGTCGAATTTTTTGGTACCTGGATTGTAACATTTATAACCTTTTTGGTTTGCCCCCATGCCTAAGAAAACACATTTTTCAGCCCTTGGGTCTAATTTTGTGCGAAACGGTTTTTGTATATGGATGTAGGCAATACATCCAAATATTTTTGGTGGTAGATTAAGGACAGATGGCATGGAGAAGAGAGGACTTAAATAGGTGTTTTGTCATCATTTGCACTTGTGGGGGTCCGATTAGAGAGATATACCGCATATGAAAGTGCATTATCCCAAAATATACGCGGTACCATATTCTCAAGCAGTAGATATCAGGTTATTTCAAGGAGGCGCCTATTCTTGCGTTCTGCAATTACGTTTTGCTGTGGTGTCGCTATGCAGGTTGTCTCATGAATAATTCCATTCTCCTTAAAAAAATTCTACAAATATTTATTCACGTATTCTGTCCCATTATCACTTCTTATGATTTTTATTTCTTTTCCAAATTGAGTCTACACCATTTTGTGAAAATTTTGAACAACTTTAGAAACTTCATCTTTTGTTTTCAGTAAATAAAGCCAAATCATTTTGGAACAATCATCAATAAAGGAAACATACCATCTACAACCAGATTTAGAAATAATCGAGGATGGTCCCCAAACATCTGTATGCACCAAATCAAAAGGGTTTGCACATTTATTCAAACTACTATAATAAGTTGTTCTATGACTCTTGGACTTGATACAAGTTTCACAAACAAGATCTTTAGGATTTAGATTCAAAAATAAATTAGGTAACAACCTTTTCATATATCCGAATGATGGGTGTCCTAGTCTTTTATGCCATAACCAAACTTTATCCCTAATAGATAGTTGATCCCTTATGGCTACATAATTACTGCCGGTTTTGAATTCATCCAAGTAATACAACCCATCTTGACTAGTACCATGGCCAATGATCCTTTTCGTGTGAATATCCTGGAATACACAATAGTCAGGAAACATAAGCACACTGCAATTTTGATCCTTTGTGAGTTGACTAACGGATATCAATTTTGTTGGAAGAGAAGGGACCACAAGCGTATTTTTCAACTTAATTTGGTTTGACAACACAATCTCCCCAACACCTTCTACAGGATAAACTTCCCCATTTGCATTGATAATACCGGTTTTACGAGAAGTACACATGTTTTTCAGTTCAGTTATTTCATGTGTCATGTGGTCAGTGGCACCCGAATCAATAATTCACCCTTCCTTTCCCTTGTTTTTTCTTAGGTCTGAGATATTACACTTACCAATACCGGTTTTAAAAATACCAATTTTACCTTCACAATCATGATTCTCTTCTTGTGAATCAGTTCCAGCTGCTACCTGTTGACCCTGCTGGCTCGTCCTTGGCTGCAGGTTTGATTCCAGTTTGGTTTTGACCGATTCTCCCCTGGTTGGTTCTGTTTTCTATGTGCTGACCGCTCGACCATTAACAGCAGCAGTTGTGGCTGCTACTCCTTTGCCACTTTCCTCAATCTTCTTCTTGTCACCTTTCCACCAGTTAGGATAGCCCACCACTTCAAAACAATTCTCCTTTGTGTGCCGACTTTTCCCACAAGTCGTGCACTTCAGTTTTGATTTGTCATTATGAAAATTTTTCTTTCCTTGGAAATCGTACATCTTACCATATTTGTATCCCTTGGAAATCATTGCTAATGAGTTTGAATCCGTACCTCCCTTAATCATGATTCCTTGGCGATTGGCTTCTCTTCTTACATACCCATATGCTTGCTCAATTGATGGAAATAGATTGAGCAGCACCACCTGTGCCCTTACACCATCTAATGAGTCATCAAGTCCGTCAAGGAAGGTGTACACCCTTGTCTTCTGAATAAAGGCGTTGAATTTGTCGATATCTACAGCATACTCCATGGGGTTCGGGCATCGGAAATCAATCTCTTGCCACAATCCTTGAAGTTCGTCGAAGTATTCTTCAATAGCTCACCCTTCTTGTCTCACACGCATGACCTAACGGTTGAGGGCATACACCTGAGCTTCGTCATTGTTGTCGTAGTATGTTGTTGCTATTGCCTTCCATACATCTCTAGCAATTGGATACCGAATATAACTCCCCCTTAATCGAGGTTCAACGAAATTAATAATCCAGCCTTTTACCACCATATCGTCAGTTGCCCATCTTTGGTATGATGGTTCGGTCATGGGTGGTGGAGCCGGTTCTTTAGTGAGATGCTTCATCATTTCTTTGCCATAGACATACATCGTCACCGCTTGGCTCCGAAAAGAGTAGTTTGTGCCATTAAATTTTACATCAATAGAGCTTGAATGAATTGTACCCTCGGCCATGGCAACAGGTTGAGTTATGATTTGTGTTGCCGGTTGAGGATTGTTTATGGCAGCAGCTTGCATAGCTGCCATTTGAGTCATCATTATTGCCATCTGCTCAATCAATGCAGCTGTGGTGGTCGATTCTTGAGAGTCGGCTTCTGACATTGTTCTACCAAGAAAGTGTGGACAGCTCCTTAGATCAGCATATAGCACAAGAAATTGAAGTTAAAGACAAGAAAGGCCAACAATTTCCCTAGCTATACCACCAGGCAACCACGCTATGATACCATGTTAAATTAACTAAAAAATAAAGAGAACACAAGACTCCCAAGAAATTTCCCTTCCCACCCGATTTTATTTCTCTGATTTTCTTGTATGAAATTACACGGCTTCCTCATGCCTATTTATCAATTCAGAAATATTTTGTATATCATGCTAAACATGGTAACCAATCCTTAGAATTTCCAAGTAATCAGAAAATTATCTATTTCCTATTTCAGTAGATGCATATATCTTTGAATATCTTCTTTCCTCTTTTTGATTAGATACAGATCTGTTTCGGCATGGTTCCCAAGTTGTCAGGATCCGAGTGTAATCTTAGCAACTATTCACCACAAGTAAATTATTTCACTAACTTTTGAGTAATTCAGGTACCAATTGTAAAATATTATATAGTTTAAAGAGACATTTTAAATTGTTTCCTTAAAAGACACAGAAGTTTCCATGATGGCTTTGCAAATGAAATATTTGAGTTAAATTCAATTTTTTTTATAGTAGTTCTATTTATGTCTGGAATGATAACCAAGTCGTATTATTGAATTACATGTTTTTGATAATGAAAATGATGAAATGATAACAATATAGCAATGGCAACCATTGTTATTGAATTAATAATAGTAATAATAATAAAAATGATATTATAGCAACAATTAAATAGAAACAATAATATATAACAATAGTAAATTATTTCACTCAACAACATAGAGAACTACCGTTTTAATTTATAATGCTTCGTGGGAGATGATAATTCTGTCAGCTGTTGTTTCAATCCTGGCCTTTGAATTGTCTTATCCAATAATCTTATCTTATTATTTGTTGATTGAAGTTATTTTCCTAGCAAAACCTTTTACTCACCCAATTAATGTATTCTTTTTTTTTTTCATGTATGATTGCAGTTTGTATACTTGGTACTGCCCTATTACTGGGCGTATGTGTCCTTATAGTTTGGTGTCGACAACATAAAAGGCACATGAAGGAAAAAAGAGAGTATAAAAGTTACTATCTGATGATGGATAAGCACCTACACGTATTCAGTAAAAAGCAAATAGAAAATGCGACTGATAATTACAGCGATGATCTTGTATTAGGCACGGGAGGCCAAGGTAATGTGTACCAGGGATTATTAGAAAATAACCAGGTTGTGGCCATAAAGAAAGCAAAGGAAGTTGAAGAAACCCAAAGAGCAGAATTTGTGAATGAAATCATTCTTCTTTCACAAATAAACCACAAGAACATAGTTAGATTATTGGGCTGTTGTTTAGAGGTTAAAATTCCAATGTTGGTCTATGAGTATGTACCAAACGGTACACTTTTTTATTTTCTTCATGGAAAGAGCAATAGAAGGTCAATTTCCTTGGGTACTCGGCTAAAAATTGCTATGGATTCGGCAGTAGCCCTAGATCATCTGCACTCATCTATCTCTCCCTCTATCATTCATAGTGATGTTAAGTCCGCTAATATACTATTAGATGCAAATTACACTGCGAAGGTGTCTGATTTTGGAGCTTCAAGTGCCGTGCATGTAAATGAAATTGTTGAGCTTGTCCATTTTTCACATGGCTATCTAGACCCTGAGTGCTTGTACACAAAGATAATAACAAAGAAAAGTGGGGTAGTGATGTTGGAGCTCCTGACAAGGAAGGAGGCAATTTATATAGATGAAAAAGGGGAAAACCAGCCCTTGGCTACAACCTTTTTTTCAAAAGCAAGGAAAAATGAGCATCGTGAGATGGTGGATGTGGAACTAGTAACTAACGATGAGAATGTTATGAAGGTTCTTGAAGAAATTTGTGAGATCTCTCTGCAGTGTGTGAGCCCAAAAGGAGAAGATAGGCCGACAATGGAGCAAGTGGTGATGGCATTAGATAAGTTGGTGACATTCCATAACAGCTTCCCTGGTCCACAAGTTGATCAAGATGAGATGGAGACCTTGCTCGGTGAAAGAAAATTTCCCACTATATCAGATGCATCTGGTTTTCATAGTACCCAATGTAGTGATGTGTTTGAAATAGCGAGGTGAGGTGGATTAGTAAAGCCTGCTTCAATTTGGTTTTGTGTGTAGATGCATAATTCTGTAACTTATTGTTTTTGATTGGTTTTGTGTGAAGATGCAAAATTCTATACCTATTTTTTTTTATTGCTTTCTTGCAAATCAGTAGTTAATTACTTGTGTTGTTTCTTGAGTGTACTGTGCCAAATAAAAGTTTGTTGCCCTTAATTTTTTTGTAGAGTTTATATTGCTGGGACATGTTTACATGTAAGAAAAATATATAGGAAATTAACTTTTTTCTATCTCAGATTTTCATCTCAGATAAAGAGATGAATTGCAAGATTTTTTTTTCTCCTCTGCCATACACTCAACTACACACTATATATAGTATCAGATATTCAGATTTTTATCATTGGTAAAAACCTGTGGGGACCACTCAAACTAAATGGGGAGAACCACAATACTTAATATTTTTTTTTACATATGACACTAGATGACGTATAAAAGTATTAATATCAAGTATTGAAAGTATTTTTATCTATTCATTGAAGTACTTATGTATATACATTGTACAAAATTTAATATTCAGGCGTTTTATCATATTAAGTTGCACATCAAAGTATTAATATCTAATTTTCTAATTATTAAGATCTTATTTTATAAATATTGATAACTATGCACTTAAGTATTTATACCTAGGTCAACTATTTTTGTTATCGGAAGGTTGATGCGGAGATACGGGGTCCTCACAACTCATTAGAGGGAGGTTGACGTGGGGACCATTGGGGGACTGGAAAAGGGGAATCATCATATCAAGTTACACATGCAAATATTAATATCTTACTTTGCAAGTATTAATTTGTTATTTCCCAAGTATTTATACATATGAAGGTTGACGCGGGTCAAGTGCAGGGACTGGAAATGGGGACCATATAATTAGTGGGGATCATAATACAACCTTCCTCTACTGTAGCTGGGAGAACAGGGGGGGCTGGACTACGGGGATGAATATAATTATTCTAATTAAAAATATATGAAAACACCTCTAGTAATAGTATATACATTTAACTTATAAGCATTTTGTTGTCAGAAAGCCTTTAAGATCATAGGTTTTACAAAGTATGCTTGTAACTTAATTATCATATTCTAACAAAATAGTAAAAACGATTCGGCTGTCGGAGCAAGGCGGTGAGTAGATCCAGCTGTTGGAGCGACGAGACTATCGGACGAAAGCGGATCCGGTTGTGGAAAGGGATGGGGTATTATGGTGTTTAAGAGTGTAGATAATTAGAATTAGATCATAAGAGCAGTTTAGATGAATTATTGAGAATAAATGTGATAGATTTAGGATTAGAGTCATTTGACTCGTTATAAATACGTTTTTTTATCGATGAAATTGTTAGTTGGCATTCAAAGCCACTTACCTTCAAGAAAATATGCATATTACAATAGCCCAACTCTATACACACACACACACACACACACACACACACACATGAGGTTTAAGACCCTGCCTATATATACATTATATATGTATTTTAAGACCCTGCCTGATCAATTCAACATGACGAATTCTATTGACGCCCTTAACATATATTATATATTTAAGCGCAATTCCCACTAGAAATATTCTTACAATTAAATTAAATATGAGAAAAACATTTTTTTTGTTAAAATTGCAATGTTCTTACTTCTTGCCTATTCATTACAACTTTGATAAAATATGATAATTAATCAATTAACTAATTTTGCTATTTAAATTTAGATATACCTTACAAGGTACAGCAAACTAATTGGAAATCGTCCATCCTGATAAGATATGTATTATAAAAACTGTCTTGTGCATTAAATAAATTGGAAAATAATCATAAAATGTACTAAATGGAATGATATTCCCACAGAAGATTTTCACTATTAAATGGTATTATTTATCATGGAACTCCGTTAATCATATAATACATATGTAAATGGAAACTTTTACTTTTAATTTGTAAATGTAGTTTTAGTTAAGAACTTTTGTGTAGGAAGTTCATTACAATTAGAAAACAATTCTGAAAGAAAAAATTAGCAAAATTTCTATAAGAAAAAGTTAGCAAAATTTCTGAAAGAAAAAAATGAAACGAATATTAAGAAGTGTCTTGTTAAAATTCATATTACTTTCTGTGTGCTAATTTTAATGACAGCTAGTGTGGCAAGTCACAAGAACATTCGAATTGACCTGCCACAGGAGACACATATATGGAACTTAGAATTACATGTTATCTGGGTCTGATTTGTTGAAAATTAATTCAAATTGATTAGAGCATGTACGAATCAGTTTTCACCAGCATAAAAACTGCATGGGTTATTTTAGGCATTGGTTATTTTAAGCATAGTTATTTTAGGAGTAGTTAACGTAGTGGTTAGCTATTTTTAACATGTTGTGTAGTGGATGCTTAATTTAGGGATGTTGTAGGTGTTTATTTTAGGAACATTGTATTGCTTTAAATACTACAGAACTCTATGTAATTGAGTAAGAGAGAAAGGAAATAAAGCATGGTTTCTGTTCAGAAAAATATTATTCTCTCTTCAATCTTTTGCATACTAGCACAAAGCAGTGCAGTATTGCTGAGTTCATTCCAACATGATTTTCAAATGCCTAACAGATTAGAAAGACATTGGCATTGCTGTATAAAAGTCAAAATGCCCCTCGGTCAATTATTCCGAAGAATTTTAAATTTCATGTGAGTGTGTGTGGGTGTGAGGATGAAACTATATATTAATTGATCATAAACCTGGTGGGACATCCAATTTTATAAGAAAGTGTTTTTTTTATTTGATCCGAATAGTCTGAACTTTAAAAAAGGGAAAAGAATTAGTACAAGTCTACAAGGAAGAAGTTCAGCAAAATGCATTGTCATAGTTGAAATTTACAATATTACTATTATTATTTTAGAATTTTGTGATTCTTTGTTTTAATAAAATTTTAGTTTATAATCTTCCTTCATTTCAGAAGAAAATTCCTCATTAATTTTTGTAATATTCAATCTGCAGAGAAAAGAGCGAAAAGATTAATTAATCCCATATAGAGAAAGAGAGCTAGTCACCAATTCATACGAGTAATATGAATGTTTTGTTGGTTCAAAGTCAGACTCATACACCTTTCTATTTACCTAATAGACTAACACCTTTGTAAGTTTGTAATTACGGTAAGTATCCAAATTTGTGGCATAAAATTATCTCATCAGTGGTGAACCAACAGTGTTTGAGCCCTTTTGGTGATTCAAGTCTGGATGGCCAGGAGTTACTTCTCTAATGCAACCAATCTATGCTGGTTCCTGGAGCCTGAGTTTGCCAGGCAAGTGAAATGCATCCACCAAATTGCTGCTAGTATTGTCACTGACGACTGCATGTCATTGTCGGTGGGGGTTCAACGCAGCTAATCCATACCACACTGTTAGCTCTCTCATTCATCAAAGACCATAGTCAGTCCCGTCAACATAGTCTCTGCTGTACTGTAATACTAGGTGCACACAAAATACATTCTCTGGACTCGGTGTGCCAGACTTCTAATGTTTAAATCTTACGCACGTTACAAATATTTCTTGTAATATTTTTTTTTGCACTTTTAAAGAATTTGAGTTGTGAAAGATTATCGCAGCGGTGGAGCTCAGTGAATTAAATGATCAACCCCATGCACACTAGGTGAATATTAATCCACAAGAGGAATTTAGAAGATATGTGCATACCAAGTCCAAGTTCACCTTTATTAGAATATAACGTACATTAACATACGGATAGCATGGCATAAAAAAACCATAAGGCACCAAATTATATATAATACATTATAACGTAACTAAACATAGCATAACATAACATAAAATAAAATAAATAACATAACATAACATAAAATAAAATAAATTACATAACATAACATAAAATAAAATAAATAACATAACATAGCTTAGCGTCGCATCACAAAGCATTACTTAACAAAAAATAACATCAATTGACATATATCTTGCTGAAACTTAATGATAGTTCACAACGTAGCCAGGCTGTGCATGGTAGGTGTTAAAAAGGGATTGCAATAGCACGAAGAAGAGCTGTTTCGATAGTAAGACCTGGACCAAACCCTAAGAGCACTCCAAATTCGGCTCCTTCGCCAGTGGTGGCCTTCCCTTCTTTCCTTGACCTCTTCCTCATCTCATCCATGACAAAAATCACACTACCACTCATGATGTTACCGAACTCCGCTAACACATGCCTGGTTGGAAGCATCCTGTCCTTCTCTAGCTTGAGCTCAGTCTCTATTCCGTCTAGAATCTTCCGTCCACCCGGGTGCACAATATAAAACAAAGAATTATAGTCTGTGATCCCCAGAGGTTCAATCAACTTAGAAAGACACACTTTAATGTTATTGGTCACATGCATTGGCACAGTAGGTGCCAAAAATATGACAAAGCCTGCCTCAGCCACACAGCCACCAAGAGTATCCTCTGTCCCAGGGATGATGGATTGGCCTGTTGAGAGAATCTCATACAGTGGTCGCTCAACGGACATGTCTGGATCGGAACCAACAATAACAGCCCCAGCACCATCACCAAACAAAGCCTGGGCAACAAGGATATCCATGGAGGTTTCTGATGGGGCACGAAAGAAGCTGAGACTGCTCTCTGAGCAAATAGAGAGGACGCGAGCACCGGGGTTGTTCTCTGCCAGGTCCTTTGCTAGGCGAAGTACAGTACCACCGGCATAGCAGCCATTGTGGTATATCATGTAGCGGTTCACCGTGCCTTCAAGTCCTAAAAGTTTTACTAGTTGGTAATCTGGACCAGGCAAGTCAACACAGCCAGTCGAAGTATGGAAAATGAGGTGGGTAATCCTGGACCTTGGCTGGCCCCACTCTTGTAAGGCCTGCTCAGCTGCGTCCTTGCCTAGCGTCAGTATCCCTGGAGCAAGCAAAACGTTCCGGCTGTCTAACGAATGCTCCTTATGAGTTGCTATGTTGGGATGCTCCTTGAGCATCTCTTCTGTTAAATAAAAGTGACGCTTTTGAATCTTCGTGCTGGTACCTGCGATCAACAAAAGTTTCTTAAGCATTTTATGGAATTTGTACTAAACAAAAAAATATGATGTATCTGTTGAAAGAGTGAAACAAAGGAGGCTAGGGATTACATATTCTAGTAAGTTTTTTCTTGAGTTCGGTAAGGTGCTCGCTCTTGGTAACATTGAAGTAGTAGCCAGGATAATCGGACTGATTGATGAAGTTTGGTGGAACAGCTGTGCCAATTGCAAGAACCATAGCCTTGCCTAGAACAGAGTCCCCATTGTCTTGTGCCATTTTTATTCCTTTGGAAATGGTTTTGCCAAAGTAACACTATATATGGAGTAAATTTGTTGGAGAATTTGAAAACATGTAGAATTGGTTCCAAGTTCCAGCTTATATAGCCGGATTCAAATTAAAATAATGAGGTGAACTTTCCTAGAATGTCCACAAATTTATTCATTTTACAATTATGTAGGAGATTGATTATACAATATTTGTTAATTCACCAGCTTCCGTTCCGTTGTATTTCAGAAGTTAAAATACAAGGGTTACGGAGGAATCAGAAGGGAAGCAAACGAAATACTCGCAAACAACAGTATGATCAAGAAAGGATGGAACATACCAAACATATGTGTTACTCGTGTAGGCAACAATCTGGAAAGACTCAAAAGATACAAAATATCTTTGGCTTACAAAGTAAAATATATATATAGAGGTTGGGTAAGATCAAAATGGTAGTTCCTGATGAGCCTCGGTGCTACCAATTCGTTATTGTGTATGGTTTAAGTAGTAACTTGCAACTGTGTACAAATGCGTACTGTGTACAAACGGATACCATGTACAAATGTTGTACAAACTAGGCTTTAAGTAGTAACTTGCAACCATGCACAAATGTGTACCAATGTTGCTACCTCTCGTACACGGGTTCTTTTCTTATTTACCGTGTGTGTATGATTGAGCTCATTTTTGTGTGCACACCTCGACCCTTTACACAGTTTTGTTGGAAAATTTCTCGGATCCGTGTAGGATGTGCTGTGTAAGATTATTAGGTATATGATTATTAGGCCAATTCGATACACTTTTTCTATTTCAATATTTATAAACTACCCTAAATATTTAATACGATGATGGTTGCAAGCGCACAATCTATCTAAGTAGTAAATTGGGTGTCGATCCATAGAGACAACAAGAAATATCAATTTTCACTAATTTAAATAAATATAGACTAAAGTTTTTTGGGGGCTTTGTTGATCGGTTGGTTTTAATTTACAAGTTTAAGTAACAGTTTTAACAAAACAATGATAAATCGATCAACTAAAGGGTTTTCGTGTTATCAGGATAAGGAGTCTATGGGATTTTGACTTTCCCGTCCTTTTATGGCTTTTTGGGACGACTTGTGAAGCAATAGCAACAAATAACACACATTGCGGCCGTAGTATGAGGTCTTGCAGCCCTCAATTACTTGGAATTTATCTTCTGAGGACTTTGCGGCCGCAAAGTATTAGAAATGGACGACATGGACAATTCTCATTGGACAAATCGTATCAGAAATGAACGACGCGGAATCTGATGTATTAGTAGTTGAAATATTGGTTTAAAAAAAATGCAAGAATTCCGTGTGTTGGGCATCTTGTTCTACATAACTCTTGTATTTTAACTAACAAGCTAAAATACAACAGTTCCGTTCTTTTTATGTTTTAATAGTATTAAAAAAACAACATATTAAACCGATATATAGCAACATTTGACGAATATTTCAGCTAAACATTACCAACGGAATACAAATGTAGGTGATACTTAAAATAATGGGCCTCGTGTAGGTTCTCATTAGATCTTAAAATCTTTATCTGCATCGTTGTCCATGAGGAGCTGTATTTTATCACGAGGCTAATATTTCAACTAAATCGATAGCAGCATTTGACGAATATTTCAACTAACAAGGTCGTGGGTTGTAATGATAGAACTGGTTGAACCCCGATCAAGTAATATCACCAATTTAGTTTCTATTATGATCTAGAATAATGTATTATAGTCCCATGTTTTGCCTGTTTATTATATCTTTTAATCTTTGTTGTTTCATTTGTATTTTGATGGTTCCTAAGCAAAATTTACCATTCAACAATTGAAAGCTAATTGTATTTTTACTTTTCTATATCGCATTATGAAGTTTTTCTCTGAGTGAAAGAAAAGACTCGTCATCTTGACATCCGTAAATTATTAGATAACATAACTTGACATCCGTCTTTAAGTTTTATTTTTATTTGTTGTGCAAGATATTTTAGATATATAGTATTTAGTCAATTTTCAAAAAAATTAACGACTCAGACATATTGTCGTGTGGTTTTCCGATATATATTGGTTTTAATTTAAATACCATAATATTTATTTTCAGATAAAATCTTCAGTTTGATTAGGGGGTATGTTTATCTCTTGAATTCTCTAAAGTCAAGACTTCACTATTGCCTGATTTTATTTTATGATACTTTTATTTTATATTTCCTTGTGATGTTCTCCACCATAATAGTTATTAATTAATTATTTGTATCAGAAATCAAACAAATAATTTGATAAAAAGTACAAAAATAGTCAAAATACAAGAAAAAAGAATTCTCAAGTTGTTCCTATTAACCTTATATGGATTATTTTTTTATTCTGTCAAATAGGGGCAGCGCATTTCTAAAATCTAAAGTCAACGATTCTTGTTATCCCTTTGTGCAATTAACCTTTTTCAAAGATTCGTAAGCAGTGGATGATTATATCTCCATCCAGTTTGACGAATGATTTAAATACAAATGGGTAGTTGGCACGCAGTGCGCAATGTGACTATTAAACAAAACAAAGAACCTCCAGATCTGCTATTGAGTTGGACAAACGAATTATATACAAATAAGCAGTCACATTTTGCCATGAAAGTCGAAACTACACTTCATTAAACACAATAAATAAATATGACAAAAGAAGGGAATAATAAATAACACTACTATAAAAAAACACTCGCATATGGTTGATGATAGTACCGCATACAATTATTTTCTCAACCAGAATCTAGATTAAACGAGTAATAATGATAGATAGCCTAACTCCTAGAAGTCTTCTTCTGTACACAAAATATATACTTTGTTACAGATTGTCTCGATAATCCAACTTATCCAAACAACCAATTAAACCTAGAATTAATTATTATTAGATCTTTAATACACTATCCCTGTGGACCGACACCCCGATTTATATTATACGAAACATTCATATGCTTGTGAATTATTCGTAAAGTAGACAATTATGGTTATAAATATTATTAGCTCTGATTTTGACCCATCAATGAAATGCATCTGCAGGTGCAAGTTCAAGGAGAAGTAAACACGAAACAAAGTCGAGCTAATGGCTCTAAACAAGCGTTTCTTGGGAGGCAACCAAGGTCATTTTAATGCTTTTAGTAAAAAAAATGTTTTAAATTTATTCAGGACTTTAATTGAAGAGACTTTCAAGTGTGCGAATTGAAGAGACAAAATGGATAAATAAATAGGTCGAATAAATAGTGGATAAATTTAATTGATTTGACGGGGAGTAATGCGAATTGAAGAAAGGGTAGTTGAAAAGATGAAGAAATCATAATTTCTTTTATCGGTTCAAACTTCAAAACCATCACTGATAATTTCTTCTATGGGCTCACTGAAAACACATATATTCATTTGATTTGACAGGTTCGAGGTGAGAATTAAAGGCAAAGAATGAAATGACACGAAATAAGTTATTGTTATATCGAAAGAATACATTAACCGATAGAGGAAGCATTATTGATTCCAAAGTGAACTACTACTTTTAAATATTTATAAAATCTAATTTTTACTTACGATCAGATCACAAGCGCATGATCCTACCGTGTACTACGATTGGGGTGTCGATCCACAAGGATAGTGTATTAGATTTTAAACAATTTTCACTAGTCTAGATTATTGGGGTTTTTAAAAGTTTGATGCGGTGGCGTTAATTGCGATCAATGTTAAGGTTAAACATTAATTAGAGAGCCTTTAGGGTTCAGGTTCTATCATTTTCAATTATGCAAAATATAAATTTCGACGTCTCTCTATGTCGCATGCAGCACTGTCACTATTGCATGCGGCCTAAATTGTCCCACAACTACCTCACATGCTGGACTGTCACTACCCATAGGGCATGCTGAGTATTTCTTTATGCGATTTGAAAAGTTTTCCAATCTTGCGATCAGCTTTTGGGCTATCAAGACTGAAGTATTTAGGTACGCAATTATATTATTTCCCTATACTACCCCGTAGTTGAATTATCCCAAAGACCCTTCTAATCTAAGTGCTTCCTAATATAATTCAAATTTACAATTTACGCTATCTTGCAAAGGGAGCCCATTGGGTTCTAATCCTAGTCTTTGAACCACTGCCAAGCCTCGTTAACCGAAGTGTTTGTAGTACTTACATGCATTATCTTTCTCACGCAAGAATGCAACAACTTAACACCTATTGGTATGTGAAAAGTAATTGTCATATAGTAGATAGAAATATTTATGCAAGGACGTAATAAAGAGGAATTTAAAATAATAAGTAAAACTCAAATCATCATAAACAAAACATAAACATATACTAAAACATAATTAAGAATTCAAGTACAACCTTTACCCTAGAGATGAGAAGTTTAGCTTCTCATGGCCATGACAAAATAAAAGAAATAAAATAAGGAGAACATAAATTACAACCTAATTAAAGATTAAAGAATCTGTCTCCTTAAATAACGTCTTCTTCTCTAGCTTGGCTTCCGATGGCTACCCTTCTCTCTCTAAATAACTCTCTAACCTAACCTAGCAATGAGGATTGCTAGTCTACTATATGATGAAACCAAAACATATAGTGAAAATTCATATCTTTTCTTCTGGAAAATGGCGAAAAGCGAATGCAAAGTAGCAATTTTCCCGATTTATCTACCGCAAACGTCTTTTTAGGTCTTTTTGACAGGTTTTTGAGAAAGTTGCGTATTTAGGCAATTTCTGAATATAGCACAAAAACAGGGCAACACATGGAGCATTGAACACCTCACACGAAGTGCACAACATGTGAAATGGTGAAATTACAACAAAATCCGCTAAGTCAGGAAGCCGTGCGGGTTCCCCGATGCCCCATGCGGCATAGACTTATGCCATATGATCCGTTGACTCAATCCGTGAACTGTTTTAATTCTGATTAAATCTCCACCATTGATGCTATTTTCGGCAGAATTCTTCCAGATGCACGCGATTGCTTCAGCGGCAAGCTTTCATAGCTATTTTTGGCTTCATTTGAGCAAACTTGAAGTGCGCTCCATGTTTGCTCTACCTCCACTACTTCCTCTACTCTCCTCTCATTTAGGAATGCTACAAATACCCCTCTTGTAATAGGATTTGTTGTGCGTGTTTAATTGTGTTAAGTCCATATAATAGAGATTAGCAATTCTCATTACTAGGTTAGGTTAGAGAGTACTTTAAGAGAGAGGAGCAGCCATCGGAAGTTAAGCAAGAGAACAAGGCATCATCTAAAGAGGCAGAGGTTCATCCATCTTCAATTGGGTTGTAATTTATGTCCTATTTATTTTATTCCTTTTATTTTGCTATGACCATGAGAAACTAATTCTCTCATCTCTAGGGTGAGGGTTGTACTCGAATTCTAAGTTATGTTTTAGTATAAATTTATGTTTATGTTGTTTTGAGTTTACTTTATTATTTACATTTTTTTTTATTAAATCCTTGCATACATAGTTCTGTTTACTCTATGCCAATGTCCTCCACATATCAATAGGTGTATGATTTCATTGCATCCCGATGTGTGTGAGATTATGCATGTAAGTATATGTAACACTTTGGCTAACAAGACTTGACAACGGTTCAAAGACTAGGGTTAGAACCTAGTGGGCTCCGTTGGCAGGATAACATAAATTGAATATTTAGATTATATTAGGAAACACCTTAATTAGGTAGGGTCTTTGGGTTATTTAATTGTGGTGTAGAATAGAGAATGATCAATTGTGTTTGTGTGAGAAAGATAATTGCATACCTAGAATACTCAAAATTGATAGCCCAAAAGCTAATTGCAAGATCGGAAAACCTTTCAAATCGCATAAGCGGATATCCAGTAAGCCTGCGGGGTAGTGACAGTGCCGCATGAGGATTGTTGTGGGACAATCTATGCCGCATGCGATAGTGACAGTGTCGCATGCGGGATAGAGAAACGTTAAAATTTATATTTTGCATAATTTAGAAGTAGAGCACCTGATTCCTAGGAAATCTCTATTTTATTATTTAATTTTCACCTTAGCACAATTATCACCACCGCATAAACCCGAACCCTACCTTAAACAATTATCACCATAACACTTTTGTCCTTATTATTAGCAAATAGCATTAAAAAAACAATTAGATGATAGAAGTTTGCTGAATGCAACCTGCCCGGTCCCCGCTCCCCGCTCCCCACGTTACCCGTTGACCATGAATGCCTCGATCTCCCTAACACTTTTGTCCTTATAATTAGCAATAGCATTAAAAAAACAATTAGATGGTAGAAGTTTGCTGAACGCAACCTGCCCGGCCCCCGCTCCCCACGTTACCCGTTGACCATGAATACCTCGATCCCCATAACACTTTTGTCCTTATTATTAGCAATAGCATTAAAAAAACAATTAGATGATAGAAGTTTGCTCAACGCAACCTGCCCCACCCCCGCTCCCCACATTACCCGTTGACCATGAATGCCTCGATCACCATAACACTTTTGTCGTTAATATTAGCAACGCAAAGAGTATTGCCTTCCGCGACAAGACCAAAGATTTGTTTTCATTCCAAACATAGTCTTCATGAAATCATTTTCTTAGAAAATTAATTGTTTTGAAAAATTCAACTAGTGATGGCAACAGGTTATATTAATGATTAATTCTATTGACGTCCTTAACATAAATGATGTAAGTACAATTCCCACTAGAAATGTTCTTATATTTACATAAAATATTAAAATTCATTATCTTTTGGTGAAGTATTATAAGCCATCCATACTGATTGAGCTATGTACCAAAATTGAAACGAATATAGCAAAAGAGTTCTGTTAAAATTCATATTTTTTTTCTCTGTGGTAAGTTAATGACAGCTATTGCGGCGAGTCACAAGAATATTAATTTGAATTCACCTGCCTCAAGAGACACCTGAGTCGACCAGTCCACTGTCCAATTGAGATTGATATCTAAATTTACAAGTAAACGCTCCCACAACCCATTCATTGGAGTTGGCCATCTAAAGTAAACGCTATGACATCGTATCGTATTCAATATTCAATTCAAGTACGATACGATGGCCACAGCACATAATGCAATGCAGATGAATTTTCAGACATCACTTATATTTGCATAGAGGACCCTATCAAGCTTTGTGATGACAGATAATTATATGGAACTGAGATTTACATGTTATCTTGGTTTGATTTTCAAATGCCTAGTGACACAAATTTTGGGATAGGAATTCATACTAGTAGAAAATAGTGTCTGGTCCCACTAATTTAATCTCAATTCATTAACTAGTTTGTCATTACTAATAATAATTTTATCACGAGGCGCTGACAAAACCTTGTCCTCTCTATAGATTAATTAGATGTTGCTGGTTTTTTATTAATAGTATTAAAAATACAATAAATTAAATTTATGGCAACATTTGACGAATATATCAACTAGTGGGTTGCAATAACATATTCAGTTATTCTTTAAGTGCTTGAATCACGACGACCTTCTTAGTAATAGTACTAAAAAACAATTAGATCCCGCCCACCCCCACATCACCCGTTATGGATGCTCCTCGATCACTGTAACACTTTCGTCCTTGTTATTAGCAATAGCATTAAAAAAAACAATTACATGATAGAAGTTTGCTAAACGCAACGTGCCCGGCCCCCGCTCCCCACGTTACCCGTTGACCATGAATGCCTCGATTACCATAACACTTTTGTCCTTATTATTAGCAATAGCATTAAAAAAACAATTAGATGATAGAAGTTTGCTGAACGCAACCTGCCCGGCCCCCGCTCCCCACGTTACCCGTTGACCATGAATGCCTCGATCACCATAACACTTTTGTCCTTATTGTTAGCAATAGCATTAAAATAACAATTAGATGATAGAAGTTTGCTGAACGCAACCTGCCCCACCCCCGCTCCCCACGTTACCCGTTTACCTTGAATGCCTCGATCACCATGACACTTTTTTCCTCATTATTTGTAATAGCATTGAAAAACAATTAGATTATAGAAGTGGCTGAATGCAAATGATCAGAGTCAAAATGATAATGATTACGTAGTGTTTTGGCTTAGGTTTTGCATATTGTCTCACACTTATATTTAATTAATTAGAGAAAAATGCTACTGTCACCCTTCTTTATATTTTATTGCAGGAAACACGTTTTGAGATTATTTCACATCAAATGGAGCAAGAATCAGGTCAACCAGATAAGCGACGCTCATCGACTAAGTCACTGTTATGGCCTGTACTGACTATTATGGACCTAGCCGGATACAGACCAAGAGATAGCGCGATACGCATTAAACCACTCAACGACATGGTATGGATACGGACCGTATCAGTCAATACGGTCCGTAATCAAAGGCGTCATTTGGAGAATAACTGCTCTAGTTGTATCCAGATCAGTTTTCTTGGCCTCCACTCATCTCGAGACGTCCCCTCACTCCTATATAAGCACTCTGGACAGAAGAAGAAGGCATCTTTGTAATTTTGGTTAGATTTGATTAAGTGAGAAAGAGAGGAGTGTTGTAATGATGCCGTTCCTTGGCTAAGTTCTTTTCTTAGGGCTAGGCAGTAAATCTTATTACTCATGATGCTTTGATATATATATTTTATGTTGATTACGATTTCTTGTTGTTGATTGAAATATTTTTGCAATTTATTCTCTCTCACCTGATTTCAATGATCTAGTTTAATCCATTAAGGTTGGTAAGAGAAACTATGATGGACGATTTAGCCTCGTTGGAAGCCATTAGATTTATGTGAAGAAAACCTTAGCGGGGAAACCATAAATTGGAACCACAAAACGCGAACCAAGTTCTGTCATTTGCATAAGATAAATCGCAATGTCCTATGTAGTAACTTGTGTATTTAGAGATCTATCATTTGCGTAAGATAACTCGCAGTGTCCTATGTAGTATCTTGATGGAAGTCTCGTCATTTGCGTAAGTAACTCGCAATATTCTATGTAGTGTCTTTCATAAACAACAACATGAAATCAAACCCGATAGAAGTAGAATATCGAAGAGGAATGAGTAGCAATGGTGTGCCGAAACCCTAGGAATTCTCATCTCTATCTTTATTTTAATTACTTTTAATTGTTACCAAATTTACATTGATCACAACTTCAACTCTCAAATTTTCAGATTTTGTCTAGCCTTTCGAAAGATTGTGATTTGATCGCTCAAGACTCTGAACCAATATTTCCTGTGGATCGACCTCGATTTTATTACTCGATAGGATTGTGCGCTTGCGATCCAAACCGATAGCATTTCCGAGTTTATAAATTTTAAAAGATAACATCGCTCTCTTTCGAGTGATCAGCAAACCCCCTCCCGTTGACCTTGGATGCCTCGATCAACGCAACTCTTTTGTCCTTATTATGGATGCCTCTTGAGACCATATATAACCTTAGATGATGCATACGGATGTAAAAAAATTGCACATTAACAATTTGTAATGAGAAGAGCTGTTTGCAGGGGCAAATCCAAATTCAATGAATGGAAGTCAATTGACCCCATTCATTTTAATTTTTTTTGTATTTATGTCCTGCTTTTAATATAGTTTAAACTAAAATATTATGGATAGTGTGAAATTGACTCCCATTCATTGTAGAAAAAATTTATATGCTTGAACCTAATTCACGTTTGACCCCATAGTTTGAAAGTCTCGCTCTGCCCTTGGCCGCTTGTGCAAAAAAAATTCATACATACCCACACGGTAATTTAAAACTCAACTGTGTATTAAAGTCACCAATATTTGTACACGGTAGCGATAGAGGAATTCTACATCCTCTATCGGTAGTACATTACTTATCGATAGAAGGAATGTGATTATCCTATCGGTACTGAATTATGTACCAATACAAGGTTAATTTTGTTTTTTTTTTAATTTCATTCATAAAATTAGCTAGCGCACCCCCCTCCCCCCTCAAATTTGATTAATCATAAAAAAGCATATATAGATACATAAAACAACATAGACCAATATACATCTTCATAAAATTAAATTTTACTATCATAAGACATACACATGCATCTTCATATATAAACAAAAAAAAGAAGACATACATATCTTCATAAACAAAATAAGAAGACAAATGTACATCTTCATAAACAAAAAAGATGCCCAAGGACAACATACTTGAAGCTTGCAGCAACGATCTATCTTCTTCTTTAGTCTCATGCTGCGGCGTGGCCAAATAGTAGCCTCTCTTATCTTCTGGAGCCTAGGGCTGCGGCGTGGCGTGTCACTTGCTGAGTGCTTGTGCCACAACACTAAGCCCACAGTTCTCCCATCAATGATGGTTTTAACCAGCTGTTATACTACAAACCCTTCATGATTGCATTACTTCTGAAAAAAAAAACAATTTTCTTTAGATGCTTTATTGAAAACTCCAGCATCTTTAGATTAACATATTCCAACATCTTTTTTGATTAACATATTCCGGTAAACTCCAGCATCTTTAGATGCTATTATTGAAAATTGAACCTGCATCGCTCCGAAAAAAGACGAGTGCTCATGCCACAACACTAAGCCCAAAGTTCTCCCATCAATGACAGTTTTAACCATCTGTTTTACTATAAAACTCTTCATGATTGCATTACTTCGGAAAAAAAAAAACCAATTTTCTTTTGTAAACATCAATTTGCAGATGTGGTTACCCTTATTAATCCAACAGTCTGAAAATACTTTCAATAATGTATGAAAACATCACATCATTACAAATAAAACAAAGTATGAATTTTCTACTTATACATGTTATGAGGTCATTACAAACATTTTGCTAACTAAAAAACAAATATAGTAAAAGAAAAAATGACCGGGTGAGAACTGGGAGGTTTTGGTTTAGAATAACTCCGTTGGTTCGCTCCTGCCAGGAACACTTTTCAGTACAAATATACTCTCTCGGTGGTGAGAACCGGTAGGTTTTGGTTTTGAATATCTCCGTTGGTTCGCTCGTTCGGCCTGGAACACTTTTCAGTACAAATATATTCTATCTGTGGTGGAAACCGGTAGGTTTTGGTTTTGAATATTTCCGTTGGTTCGCTCCTCGCCACTGAACATTAGTGTGAATGTTGGTATTACTCCTTTGATGTTGATCTGAATGGCTATGCAATTAAAATAAATTCTTGAATGTAATTGTGGCAACATGTGCCAAGTTTGAAATTTAAATACGAAATTGAATTTCACACAAGCTCCAGCCTTCCGCATTTCAAATTTTGGACCGGCCTTATATATATGATTGGTGTGCCAGATTAGCTATACTTAATTTCAAATTTATATTAAATTTCTTAATTTTTCCATATGATAAATGGAATGTAATTTGATTGAGGCTATCGTAATAATGCATATTACACATCAATTCGTACTGTGGATCCATATCATTTTTTTTAAGGTCCTTACTGGGTACACGAGAAATTATGGCACTATGAAATGCATTATCATTACAACTATAAATTATTGGACAAATTTACAAAAAATGCCAAAATGATTTGTTGTTCGTTATTGTTGGACCGACTCGGTCAATATTACAGCAACAATGTTACAATGATTGTGATCCAGAATTTACACTAATTAGAGCAGCAATTACCGACCATCAGCACAAATCATTAACTGAAAGAAATGGATTGAAGCCATGTAAAAAAAAATATATCAGCTTCTTTTGTGTTCATCAATGAATGTTTTCATCTCGTCCACGAGTTTCGTCCATTCTTCGAATATTGGGTAGAGATAGAAACCATGTAACGAGTCGGGATACAACGCCAGCCGTACATTGTGCTGCATTCCATTCAACCACTCGTAGTATTTCAGCTGCCAGTCTCTGAGTATGTCATACCCTGCGGCTGCCACCAATACAGGAGGGAACCGATCCTCTAACTTGGTTGTCATCCCGAACGGGTGTGCGCACTCATGGTTTCGATTGGCCCCTTCAGGCAGGAACACCTTCCAGTACCAATCTATTCTCTCTGTGGTGAGAACAGGGAGGTTCTGGTTCTGAATTTCTCCATTTGTTCTCTCCTCACCACCGAACATCGGCATGAGTGGTATTGCTCCTTTGATGTTGATCTGATTGATATGAAATTAGTGAAAGAAAATATTGAAGTTTAAAGAAGAAATTTAATAGCACAGTTTATTACAAAGCACCGAGGTAGCAGGACCGAAATAAATACAAAAGCATGTTTCCTCATATTTTAATTTTCTTCTTTACGAAACTAATTTCTAGATTGTAAAAGATACCTTCTCCCAACTGTCAACAGTAGATGCCCACCGGCGCGCCAGGTGATGAACAATATTTCCACCGGCAGTATCACCGCAAGGAAACAACTCCCCAAATCCACATCTATTCCCGATAAGATATCGACGGACCTGAGACCGCCCAAATCAAAGAACCTCAACACATCAACACCGTCATCGTACGGTGCGGGGCACCTTTGCTCCGGGGAACGCCTGTAATTAACCGATGCAATCACCGCATGCAATCGAGAACACATCCTGCGGCCCCAATGGTCGTACATACCCATATGGGGAGCTGCAAAGGCGAACCCACCACCATGGAAATAAACTACCAGTGGGAGTTTTTCTGTTGTTTCTTGGTTCGTGGACGGAACGAATATTCACACGAACGGATCTCGGGTTGAGTCAATAATTGTGTCAGCAGAGCAAACTCCAGATTTGGGCTCAGGATCTGCTTGGACTAACGTCTCGAGAAGGGTGAGAAGACGGCGGTTGACGGTGTTGTCGCGCCCAATTGCACGCCCTGTGAGGAAGTTGAAAAGGCCGATTTGGATTCGATATTTCAGGGGCATAGAAGGTGCCATGATGTTGTACTGGTGGTAGAGATTGAAGAAGATTGGTAGAAAGTTTGGAGCTGATTGCTATAATGGATATCAGTTAGGAGATGAAAGGCATTTATATATAGTATAAGAAAAGATAGAGACGCAACATGCAAGCCATTTATTATTTGAGATCTACCTTTCTCACAAATAATGTACCATATCTTAAGTTAGATGCCTACAGGCTGCTAACAAAAACAAAAAGTAATAATTGGCTTAGTAAGTTCCATCAAAAAAAGAAGTTCGTAATTAAAATTGTCATGAAACCAAAAAATTTCATTAAAAGTTTACATGATCTCAAATAGTTGATAGATAAGGTGCAACATGCATGAATACTATTCACAAAATGTTCATCAAGGATATTAATTTATTATAAATGAACAAGCCTTAAATTAAAAAAAAAAAAAAAAAACAGGCTAACGGGACTTGGGAGCCTGAACTCGTGTCCTATGCAAAGAACTTCAATTCGGGGGACCTGAGCATCAATAATCACTACTACAAAGACAATAGCTAATCATACACAGAACCAAATTTTCCAACAAAACAATGTGTAGAGGGAGATTGTGCGTGCAGAAAAATGCACTCAACCATACACACACAGTCATTAAAAAAGAAATCGTGTACCAAAAACACCTGGATTTGTACACAGTTTTTTTATTAAGAAACTATGTACGATTTCACTCCTTCATACACAGTTAAAATGCAAGCAACCTTGTATGATTCATCCCAATCTCCAAACACAGTTTTCTCTAACGAAACCATGTATGATTCGTTCACGTTCTCTCAACTGACCATGCTCAAATTTTTTATGTATGTGTCAATTTGTATAAATCTGTGTATTGACTATTGAGTTCATTTACATTCATATTTTATATATGTTATCAGCTTAATTTATATATGTTTATGGCTAGCAAATTAACATATCGATGCGAGCACATTATAAAGGCAAGGCCGAGGGTGAGTGGATGATATCATTTGGGATGGCAAGGAGAAGGTGCCCGGGAGATGACCTTGCCATGGAAGAAGTCGGGTTGATATTAGGAACATTGGTTCAATGTTTCGACTGGGAAAAAACCCAGAACAAACTTGTCGACTTAACTGAAGGTTCCGGTCTCACCCTTCCTCAAGCCATTTCAATCGAAGCATTGTATCAGCCCCGAGTAGCTATGACAAAGGTTATTTCTGAGTTGTTATCTCCTTGTGACAGCGCAATAGAGTTCTTTAATTATTTGCTCAAGCTTTCATCTAGTTAAGAGGAATCTTCAGTGATATATATTTCCTTGTTAGTTCAATTTAATTAAAATTATTACGTGATGGAGCATATACACCCTATTTTGTGGAATTTATTTTCATTTGCAAGTTTTAACAAATTAATATAGGAGGCATTGATTTTCTATCACCACTTATACATTAAAGATTATGAGGGGTTGGTTTCTTCAACTATTTATTATATTATGAACTCTTTCATTTACACATGTTCCTTCTGACGACAGATGAATGCATGGATTTTCAAAGAATATCAATTCACACTTGTTCCTTTCACAGCAGATAAATGCAATATCAACGAACATCATATAAAAAAATCCTAAAAAGAAAAAAGGAAAAAAAAATACACCCTTTTATCACATTGACAGAATAAACTACTTATGAGTAAAACTAAAAGAGAAAAAAGTGAGATGCTCCTTATTATATATGCCTCTCAAAATATTGATGTGCCGGAACTAGTAACTTTATTTCCAGGAGCATAACTACAGACATTATATCACTATCTAAAATAGGCAATAGAAGCGGAATGCAAGAGATGTTGAGGAAACAAATTGGGCTTTTGTTAGTATCAAGTCTGTCCAAGAGGCCATCATTTATGTCTGTTACTCTCTAGAATGGCATTATGTGCGGGCTCTGAATTGGGTCTATAGTCCGATAGCCCAATAAAGGACCTTAATTAAACCCATTTGCAATAGTAAAGTCAAATCTGTTAAGTTCGTAAACTAACATCACCTTTTTATTGCAGATACATAATAAAACTTCAATTGCGACCCCTAGAAATCTCTTAATTTGAAGCTAAAGTATGACCACCTTTAATCTATAACCAAAATGTGCCTTCCATTACACTATTAGAAAAATGGCCTATACTGGAATATAAAAATAACAATTCCAATGCGCATTTGGATTGTTCTACTTTGAAGAGTAAGATACAACAATTAATTATAATATGGGCTTAGGCCGAACTGAATTTCAGCAGTATATATGGCCCATAAAAAGAAATACGGAGCCAGCTGAAAAGAGGTCAATCTATTTTTAGACTTCTGTAATTATTTTATTTTTAGTAAAATTTTAGTAGATTTTTCTTACTCCATTTCAGAAGAAAATTCTTCACTAGTATTTGTAACTAATTTTTCTATTTATAGAGAAGAGAGCGTAAACATTATTCCTGGTTTCCATCCGCCGAAGGAGACACCAGTTCAACACAACATATATGGAACTGTTACATGTTATTTGGTCTTAGTTTGAAAGGAATCAAGCGTGTTTGATGGGCATCGGACCCAAATCGGTACGATCGATGCCTGTTCGAAACTGTCCGTTTCACTTCATGATTCGAGGGCGCTTGATCCGTATGATTTTTTAAGTGGGATATACGAATTATGAAGCAAATATGACAGTTCGAATAGGCATAAGACTGATTTGAGTTTCATGCCCATTAGACGGGCGCCCGCTCCTATTTTGAAATACCTAGCAGATTATTCTAACAAAGTTTGGGACAAGAATTCATATGCCACCTGGTCAATTATTTGGAAGAAATTTAACTTTTGTGTGTGTGAGTGTGGGTGTGTGAGGATAATGTTATGATAGGTACCACTAGCTAGTTAACTAATAAGCGATGGCAACAGATTATACGACTTTCAATTAGTTCTTTAATTAATATATTAAAAAAGTATGCCTGGTGCATTAATTCCACACGACTAATTCTGCTGACATCCTTAAAATATTATAGACGATGTAATAACCATTCCTAGTTGATATTTATTAAACTAAGTATAGTAAAATTGATATTTTGGGACAAAGATGGTATATTCTTTTTGACCTTTGGTAAAAGGGACGTAATTGAAAACTCGAAAACTATTTTAGAAGGCTAATATGAAATGAGGTAATTAATTTTACAAGAAAAAATAAAATAAGAGAACTAATTATGTCTTTCTTCTTCACCAATAGAATTAAGGGAAAGTGGAAAACCAAATATCTTAATAGTTACATGAGGAGGGTTCCAATACCTCATCATAACTCATATTTTATATTTTCGTTTTCAAAGTCAAAACTGTCGATTCAAATAGTTCAACATGATATCCATACTAAAATATGCTTGGGGATGTAATTTTATAATTTTTGAATTTTTTTTTACTATTTTTTAAGATAAGTAGAAAAATCATTGATTCTGAATGATACAAAAACACTGATTTGCACCTATCTTAAAAAGTAGTAAATTATTTCCAAAAATTATAAAATTTAGTTCTATACTTGATATGGATATCATGTTGAGAGGTTCAGAATGACACTTTGGACTTTGAAAATGAAGTTATAAAATATGAGGTATGATGAGGTATTAAAGGCATGAGATATTGGAATCTTCCTCTAGTTATATATATAGGACCAACTTATTGGAAAACACTGTAAATTTAGACCGCGCAATATATGTTTTTGAGATACAAATAAGTCCAAGACTTGTAAGTATAAATATTCTTAAGAGATCCTCTTGTCCGATTTCGAACATGCAACATCTCATATTTCGAACATACAACGTTTCATACAAAAGACATTACCTTGGCCATTAGACTGACTTTGATAAAGTAATATATATTGGTTCAGCTGAAAAGAGGTTAATCTATTTCAGACTTTTGTGTGATTCTTTTTATCTAATGAAATTTTAGTTTATTTTTTCCTCCATTCAGAAGAAAATACCTCATGAATTTATGCCATTATTAATCCATCTATATAGAAGAGAGCGTAAAGATTATTAATCCCTTATAAGTAAGTTTTAATGGTTTTATTAATTAAGCATTGAGTCATCCATTTCATTTGAGTAATATTTGTTTTGTTGGTTTCAAGTCCCTGTCCTACCAGTTAATGGGCGCTTGTTTTGATGCTATAGCTAGAGCTTAGTCAAATGCAAACTTAATAGATGATGAATTCAAAATTAGTGTGCATGATCCATTCTCCATGACTAATTCTGCTTAGTCAAATGCAATAGTGCATAGTCAAAATTAGTGTGTATGATCCATTCTCCATGACTAATTGGTTTTAAGACGTGCCCGTGATCCATTCTCCGAGACTAATTCTGCTGACCTCCTTAATTAAAAATATGTGGATGATGTAATTACAATTCCAGTTGACATTTCTTACAATTATTTACAATAAAATACATTTTATGGTAAAATATGATATGTTCGTACGTCCTAAATTTGTACTTTGGTATGATTTTATTTAAAACTATAAAATATTTTAGAAGACTACAATGAAATCAGCTAAATTAATCTTTTGCGCTTGACCGTAGGCAATTTTATGATTGTACAAAGACAACCGTTGGCAACAGTTATATATATATCTATAGAGCTGGGCTATGGTGAGTTGCGAAGTAAGATGTCATTTTTACTTCACGCTCATATTTTTATTTGGAAAATCTAAACGCCCGATCCGAACTGCTCAACATGTTCTCCATATTGAAATGTGCTTGGAGACCAAATTTTATAATTTTTGGAATTTTTTTACTATTTATTAAGCCACTTTGAAAATCGCTGATCGAATGGTCCAGAATTTTTTACTGTTTTTTACTGTTCACCCGGATCTGGAATTTTCAAAGTGGCTTAATAAATAGTAAAAAAATTCCAAAAAATATAAAATTTGGTCTCCAAGCACATTTCAATATGGAGAACATGTTGAGCGGTTCGGATCGGGCGTTTAGATTTTCAAAATGGAGTATGAAAATGTCTTAATAAATGGACTGTTCGGACTTTGAAAATGCAGATAAAAGAGTGGGTGCATTGGGAGCATAGAAAGTTGGGTGCATTGGAACCCTCCTCATTTATTTTAGCATTCATTATGAAATCAACAAGGAGTTTCTTGGTACCAAAGCACAATATAAAACGTTGATTCCATGGATCTGTATTTAGCTATATGTTGTACAAAATAATAAATTCTAGATATTTTGTAATTAATGAAGCCATGAATTGTAACTCCTCAAATGTGCAAGACATGAGTTCGCTTCTATAAATTATTGTGAATAAATTATATAAATGATTCTTGAATTGCACTTGCTATCATATGTAAGATTTCAAAATTTTCATTTTGATGATTTAAGTTAATTTTGTCTGCATGCACTTTAACGAATTTACTATCTTTCTTTTTTTCACATTCATTGGAAAATTATAACTTCTCCAAATTTCTGTATCGTTTTAGCATTTGCAAATATCGTGATGCAATTAATTTATATTAAACGTCAACGGGTTAGAACCCATATAAATGACCCAAATCAGTACGATGCCTGCTCGAAACTATTTGTTTCGCTTCATGATTCGTAGGCGCTTGATCCGTATGATTATTGAAGCGGCATGTACGAATTATGAAGCAAATTAGACAGTTTCGAACAGACATAAGACTGATTTGAGTCCCATGCCCATCAGACGGGCGCCCGCTCCTATTTTGAAATACATAGCAGATTATTGAAACAAAGTTTGGGACAGGAATTCATATGCCACCTGGTCAATTATTTGGAAGAAATTTAACTTTTGTGTGTGAGTGTGTGAGGATAATGTTATGATATATAGGTACCACTAGCTAGTTAACTAATAAGCGATGGCAACAGATTATACGACTTTTAATTAATTTATTAAAAAAGTATGCCCGGTGCATTAATTCCACATGACTAATTCTGCTGACATCCTTAAAATATTATAGACGATGTAAGAACAATTCCTAGTTGATACTTATTAGAACTAAATATAGTAAAAAATATATTTTTGCACAAAGATGGTATATTCTTTTTGACCTTTGGTAAAAGGGATGTAATTGAAAACTCCAAAACTATTTTAGAAGGCTAATATGAAATGAGGTAATTAATTTTACACGAAAAAATAAAATAAAATAATTAATTATGTCTTTCTTCTTCACCAATAGAATTAAGGGAAAGTGGAAAACCAAATATCTTAATAGTTACATGAGGAGGGTTTCAATACCTCCTCACAAGTCATATTTTATATTTTCGTTTTCAAAGTCAAAATTGTCGATTCGAACTTCTTAACATGATATCCATACTAAAATATGCTTGGGGATGTCATTTTATAATTTTTGAAATTTTTTTACTATTTTTTAAGATATGTAGAAAAATCACTGATTTTGAATGATACAAAAACACTGATTTGTACGTATCTTAAAAAATAGTAAATTATTTCCAAAAATTATAAAATTTAATTCCCAAGTATATTTTAGTATGGATATCATGTTGAGAGGTTCAGAATGACACTTTGGTCTTTGAAAATGAAGTTATAAAATATGAGGTATGATGAGGTATGAAAGGCATGAGATATTGGAACCCTCCTCTAGTTATATATATAGGACCAACTTATTGGAAAACACTGTAAATTTAGACCGCAATATATGTTTTTGAGATACAAATAAGTCCAAGACTTCTAAGTATAAATATTCTTAAGAGATCCTCTAGTCCGATTTCGAACATGCAACGTCTCATATTTCGAACATACAACGTTTCATACAAAAGACATTACCTTGGCCATTAGACTGACTTTGATAAAGTAATATATATTGGTTCAGCTGAAAAGAGGTTAATCTATTTCAGACTTTTGTGTGATTCTTTTTATCAAATGAAATTTTAGTTCATTTTTTCCTCATGAATTTATGCCATTATTAATCCATCTATATAGAAGAGAGCGTAAAGATTATTAATACCTTATAAGTAAGTTTTAATGATTTTATTAATTAAGCATTAAGTCATCCATTTCATTTGAGTGATATTTGTTTTGTTGGTTTCAAGTCCCTGTCCTACCGGTTAATGAGCGCTTGTTTTGATGCTAGCTATAGGGCTTAGTCAAATGCAAACTAAATAGATGATAATATAAAAATTAGTGTGCATGATCCATTCTCCATGACTAATTCTGCTTAGTCAAATGCAAACTAACCAGTTATATGACTTTTAAGACGTTTCTCCAAGACTAATTCTGCGGACCTCCTTAATTAAAAATATGTGGATGATGTAATTAATTACAATTCCAGTTGACATTTCTTACAATTATTTACAATAAAAATACATTTTATGGTAAAATATGATATGTTCGTACGTCCTACATATATACATTGGTACGATTTAATTTAAATCTCAAAAATATTTTAGAAGATGACAATGAAATCAGCTAACTTAATCTTTTGTGCTTGAACCGTAGGCACTGTTTCGATTGTACAAAGACAACCGCTGGCAACAGTTATATATATATATATAGAGTTGGGCTATTGTACTTCGCGAAGTAAAACATAGTTTTACTTCACGCTCATATTTCCATTTTCAAAATCCAAAACGTCGATCCCAACCGTTCAAGTTGTTCTCCATATTGAAATGTGCTTGGAGACCAAATTTTTCATTTTTTGGAATTTTTTTACTATTTATTTAAGCCACTTTGAAAATCGCTGATCCATTGTGAACAGTAAAAAACAGTAAAAAATTCTAGACCAATGGATCAGCGATTTTCAAAGTGGCTTAATAAATAGTAAAAAAATTCCAAAAAATGAAAAATTTGGTCTCCAAGCACATTTCAATATGGAGAACAACTTGAACGATTCGGATCGACGTTTTGGATTTTCAAAATGGGAATATGAGCGTGAAGTAAAACTTCGTTTTACTTCGTGAAGTACAATAGCCCAACTCTATATATATATATATATATATATATATATATTTTTATTTATTTTGGCAAAAGTGGTAATGGTACCCACCTATTTCATTTTGAAAACAACAAGGAGTTTCTTAGTACCAACTAACAAGTACCACAAAGCACAATATAAAACGTCGACTCCATGGCTCTTAATTTAGCTTTAGTACTGTAGACAACTCGCCACGTATTTCTACGTGAGGCGTACACACATCACATACATTATCAATAACATCCATAATGTCACATTAATTTCATAAGCAAATGGGTTCTACAAACGATAATGACAGACACAGTTAGTGAAATTACCACTTCCATGCCTGTTCATGTGTATCAAATTTATTGGGAAATAAACATGCGAAATTAAAAATGAACATAAGTGGCATATAATCAAAACATGGATCATTTTGCTTGCTCTTACTCATGATCTTTCCTTAGGCGCCTCTTCTTCATTACCTCCGCTCGTTGACCTCTTGATCCATGTCCCATTTATTTGTAGTCATTGTCGGCCTTGTCATTTCCTGGAACCCACGTAAAAGTGGAACGGGTGAGAGATAGAATAGTCTCTCAGTACGTGATTTAGTTCCAGTCCCGGAGTTTGTCAAATTCACTTATTAATACAAATAGGATATTAAAATTATATCCTCACATGCAATGCATAATATTTAAAACACACACACATTTTTTTTGTTATGTTTCAAGTTTTTATATAACTACCTCACCAGGGGGACTCAAACCCCACTAGATCTTGGCCATGCCACTAGACGGGGACTCGAACCACCGCTAGATCTTCTTTGTCTTACTAGGGGGACTCAAACCACCACCGGCTATTGGCGTCTCACTAGGGGGACTCGAACCACCAGTAGTTCAATTGTTTCACTCCACGGGGACTCGAACCACCACAAGATATTGACCTGTGATGGTAAGTCCAACCAATGCCACGTTAACGAGGGGTCTAGTCGGATACTAGACCCAATGTATACATTCCAACATGCGTTCAATGCACATTGGCCCCTTTTCTTTAACTTATCCATTACTTTTTCTTTAACATGCATAATTCCATAAATAAAAAAATGCAAACAAAATAGTATGTAACAATTTGACAATGTCCAGGAAACCCGTACCTTTGTTGTGGGGCAGTTCACCACTGTCTCTATGTTTCTCCTCACTTCGACACTCGGACTTAGACTACGAAACATGATTTCTAAATTAGTATTCACGCACATTTCTAATTAAACAAAAGTATGTTGATAAAATAATATTTGTTAAGTTTATATGATTCAGAAATATAATTATTACTTTAAAATAAGGTAATTATATTTAAATTGTTTTTCATGCAAAAATAAAATAAAATTAGACTTCTTTACCATAAAAATAACTTTAGGGTCATCGGTGCATAAACTCTCAGGGTCTTCGGTGAAAATTTATCATCTAATAAACTAATAGATGAAATTTATGAACTTCGGTGATATTGTTTTTAATTTAATTAAACCTCGGTGAACTTCGGTGAATATTCAAGAGCTAATTGAACTTCTGAGATCTAAAGATATATTCGATCATCATTTAACAAATAATTTGATGAAATTCCAGAGTCTTCTGACTATCGAAATCATTCTTCAATTCCACCGAGTACATGAGATTATATCAAATAATAATAAATATAAGACATATTATCAATTGAGTAATTTTCAGAAAGTATATAACTATTAGAATTCTTATCAAATAAATTTTTATAACCTAGAGATTATATCAAATAATAAATATAAACAAATCTTATCAAATAGATAATTTTCAGAAAAATATATTTCTTAGAATCTTTATCAATAAAATATAAGAGATTATTTAAATCTACTTCCTAAGCATAAATTAGAGATAGAATTGGATACCTTAATTAATTTCACAACTTAATTGTGTCAAGGTGCGGCCTGAGGTCTCCCATGGGGTTATGAGTGAAAGAGGAAATAAAATAGATTTCTTTTTCTTTTTTTCTTTTTTTTCTTTTTTACAAATATCGTGAAAATATCGTGAAAATAATTTTGAAGATATTCCTGAGAAATCACCATTGCAAATATCGTGAAAATAATTATTTTAAAGGTCAACGGGTTAGATTAGAACCCATATAATTGGCCTTGTAGTCAAAAGAGCTTCTTCTCTTTTATTCTGCAGTTACCAACCCTTTGTGTGTGTGAGAGCTCGAGAGATTATGGCCTCTCCTCTGATAAAAGCTCAGTTCTTTTTCTATCTAGCACTGATAAAGTACCTAATGATCATCTTACCAAATACCATAGCCGCCTCAGAATTTCCCACTTCACGTCCCGGTTGCCCAAGCAAATGCGGGAATATCACCATCCCCTACCCATTTGGCATTGGTCCAGGATGTTACAGGGATGGATTCCGAATAACGTGCAATGAATCTACCACTCCACCGAAACCAATCTTGGGCAAAAATACAAACCTCTTAGAGATCAACATAACTAGTGCTGAAGCACGAGTCCTCACTTTAATTGGCTATGACTGCTATGGTAACCAGACGGAAAAGAACCACGTGAATTATACCAAGCCGGTTTTTAGTATCACATCAGGACCATTTCTCGTCTCCAACAAACGCAACAAGTTCACTGTAATTGGCTGCCACACCTTAGCATATATTTCTAGAAGCCAAGGTAAAAGTTCTTACTTGTCAGGCTGTGCGTCCTTCTGTGACAGACAGAACAGCACAACTGGTAAGGGAGGTTCATGCGATGGGTTGGGTTGTTGCCAGACAGCCATCCGAAAAGGGCTCAACTACTATCAAATGGATTGGGGTTACAACACAAATCGAGCTTGGTCGTTCAACCCATGCAGTTATGCTGCGGTGATGCAGGAAGACTGGTACAGCTTCACTGTCCAGGATCTACTAGGGTTGCAATTCTACCAGAGGAATAAGGAGTATGCGCCAATTGTACTTGACTGGGCAATCCGAGAAAATGGCACATGCCTCGGCGGTTTCGAAAACAGCTCTACACCTGCCTGTCTCAGCAAACACAGCGGATGCGACAACACAGCCAATGGTGAGGGATACATCTGCAAATGCTTGCAAGGATACGAGGGCAACCCTTACCTTCCTAATGGATGCACGGGTAATTAACTTAGTAGGAATTAATTCAGATTTTAGTTATTGTGCATCAAATTAATGTCAACGACCAGCAAAAAATGAAAGTCAATTAAAGACACTTAGTTGTGGAGAAACCATGGGCTGCAGATGGGCTGGAAGTATAAATTGAGGTTTAATTAATGTCCGCCAAATTAATGTCGATGACCAGTAGACAAATTTTGGTTTTTAAAGAGCCATTGTCATGACCAGGGCGGAATCAGAATTTGAATATAGGAGGGCTAAACATTATTTTTTTATTAAGGATACCATGAAATTTTGGTTTTTGAAGAGCCATTGTCATGACCAGGGGCTTGCTCCGTACGTTGAAGATTCTTTTTAGACACTTTCCTTGTTTAATGTTTTCTTCTATTTCTTTTTGTCAAAATATGACTGTAGGTTTTCATATATAAAGCAGTAATTACAAAGTTTAGGGTTACATATTCTTGAAAAAAGAGAAGGTGCAGCTTTGATATTCGAAATCCTCTCTCCTGCCCAAGTTTGCCAATTGATTGGCTACCATATTTTCTTCCATTTTGACTTTTTCCAATAGTGATGATTAGGAAACCGAAGCGAGTATATGGAAATGAAAAGGCAGCCTTCCAGATTTGATTTGTAAATTTTGCATTCAAGCCCTTATAAGTTTATTGTATTATATGGGGGAGTAATATGTATAAAAAGAAAACATTCAGTGAAGATTCAATGTATTTAGTAAACAAATTTTAAAATCATAGGGGTGGCTTAGCACCCCCAGTATATACTAAGATCCGCCTCTGGTCATGACCAAATATATATGGATTTGCTCGCATAGAATAAGAACTGCAAGCTAAAAACAAATTAAAAACCTCCCACTACGGTAAAGCCTGGTGTCCAACGACTTTGCCTCAGCATATTTTCAGTAAAATGCAGTGTAAGCTTACTTTTTTCACTGGACAGATATCAACGAATGTGAATTTAACGTGTGCAAGGGCAGAGGAACTTGCAGGAATACAGAAGGAAGCTACAATTGCATTCCAGATAAATCTCCCTATTCTGCTCGTGTAATCTGTAAGAAATCTTTCCGGATTCTAGATAAAAATAAATACACCGTTCCAATTTTAAATTTTTGATGCTCTTATTGGGATACAAATCTCGAAAAATCGGATAGTTAATAAATTAATAAAAATTAATCAAGTTGAAAATAATATTAACTGGATTGTGTGAAACATTTTTAAGCATATTGCGTCTCTATCATGCAAGGCTCGGGATTGCCACCAAAATATTCCAGGGTTGTCACTCCTTAGTGCACGACCATGGAAACAACCTTAAAAAAGCACCTAAGGATTGTGTGAAACATCTTTAGATGAAATTGTTAGTCGGTGTTAAAAGCCATATCGGGTTGTCACTCCTTAGTGGTTGACCATGCAAACAACCTTAAAAAAGCACCTAAGGATTGTGTGAAACATCTTTAAGTGAATTATGTTTTGATCTAGGTAGGAGGGTTATTTGACTCGTTGTAATACGTTTTTTATCAATGAAATTGTTAGTCGGTGTTAAAAGCCATATCAAATATATTATGCAACTCTTCTTGATGTAGCGCGTAGTTTAATAGTTTAGTGGCCTACGAAGTAGTATACCTAGGACAATAGTTGTCTCTGTAGGTCATGCAAGGTTGAACTAAACATAAAAAATGGAAACAGAGGAACAAACTTTGATTTCTTAATGAAAGATAATGATGTAAAATAACTTTTTTTTTATAACATGCTTAAATTATGTCCGCAGGTCTGATAATCGCGCTCGGATTTGCTATTGGCTTCAGCATTTTTTTATTATTTTTTGCTATAGTGAAGCGTATGAAATTGTTAGAAAAGAGAAAGCAGGAAAAGTTAAAACATAAATTCTTCGTTCAAAATCGAGGGTTGCTTCTACAACAACTTCTAATAGCTTCCCCTGAAGATACAACACAAAAAATGAGAATTCTTAGATTAGGTGAGTTGGAAAAAGCAACAAACAGTTTCGATAATGCACTCATTATTGGTCGGGGAGGTCATGGAGAAGTTTATAAAGGTATTTTGTCGGATCAACATGTTGTGGCCATCAAAAGGTCCAAAATTGTTGATCAGGACGAAATCGATCAATTCATTAATGAAGTGGTCATTCTCTCACAAGTCAACCATAGGAACGTAGTCAAACTCTATGGATGTTGCCTAGAAACCGAAGTCCCGTTGCTCGCATATGAGTTCATTTCAAATGGAACTCTTTTTAGTCATCTCCATGTGGAGGAACACTGTTCCTTGACATGGAAGCATCGGTTAAGAATTGCCCTTGAGACTGCAGGAGCAATTTCCTATCTTCACTCTTCTGCATCTATATCAGTTTTTCACAGAGATATAAAATCATCAAACATTCTATTGGATGATTATTTCACAGCTAAAGTGTCAGATTTTGGGGCATCAAGATCTGTCCAAATGGATCAAACAGGCATAACTACAGCAATCCAAGGAACTATCGGGTATTTGGACCCTGAGTACTATTGCACTGGCCGGTTAACCCAGAAAAGTGATGTCTACAGCTTTGGTGTCATTCTAGCTGAATTATTAACAAGAGAAAGGCCATTATTGTCCTCTAGTAAGTTTGAAGGGGGTAGTCTAATTGCACATTTTAGATCTGCTATAGAAGAGAACTCTCTCTTTGAGATTCTGGATCCACAAGTTGTGAGTGAGGGGCACAAAACAGAACTCGAAGCCGTTGCCAAACTTGCAGAAATGTGCCTGAGAATGAAAGGAGAAGAAAGGCCAACAATGAAGGAAGTAGAGATACGGCTCGAGGTCTTGTGGCGGTCCAACCGACAACAGAAACATCCTTGGAGGTCTCAAAGTTTGGAGGAGAGGCAACATATGCTACCTGACTACACTGCAGGAATTGATACAACCTTGCAATGTAGTTTTGAACGAGAGGTACAGTCATCTAATTTCTCTCAGTAATTGAACTCTTGCAATGTGAGTAATTATCAAATTTTAGTTGTAATGAGAGTTTCTCCTGTGATGATTAAATCTTGATGTTTTCATTTTATGTAATACTATTGGTGTACTTATCTGATGTAATTTGAATATTGAGATTGAATAATTTTCAAACTTTCATAAATTATTAATAGTGGTGTCTCTGTAATAATTAATGGTTGGACCTTAACCCCACAAACTCCAATTTACAGAACTTAGGCTTGCTTACACAAAAAAATGTTGAAACCACCTAATAGTAAAACCTAAAAACCTTGAAAGGAGAACCATAATCGGATGACACATTGTCTTCCCAGATGTATTTATAAGGTAAATTCTTAAATCTTAAACCACCGTACCTAAATTATTGTCAACTCAAACAATTTGATAAATGATTATAAATCTTATATTTAAGCATCATAGGTGTATATTCATAGTACGTTAACAATTGTCTGCCTTGAAAGACGCAAGAGGCAACACAACTGGATTTTAATTCGAGGAGCAAAAAGAAGCAGTCTTTGGTCTAATGACAAAATTAATACTCTCAGTGTGAAATATCATAACCTGAATGGAGTATTTATTGTCGATATTAAACCTTTCCCTCATAAAATGTCATATACCTTAAACCTGTACTAAAAATTATTTCGAGGAGCATAACAAGAGGTATTATGTCACTATCCTAACATATGCAATGGCAGTGGAAGGGAAGAGATGTTGTGGAATGAAATTGGGCTTTTCCAAAAGGCCATAATATGTCTCTGTTACTCTCTTCACTGTGGCACTATTCCTGGGCTGTGAATTGGGTCTATATCCGATAACCAAATAAGAGGCTTACATAAATGGTGTCATATGTACATATTATAATTCGTTCCTTAGCCCAATAAGACCTGTTAATGCAGATACATAAAACCATGCATTAATTGCGGTCCTGAAAACATCCCTAATTGAAAGCTATAGTATGATTACCATTAATTATAACTAATTGGCCGTAATTTATATCTCATCATCAAATTCTAAGTTCCTGTGGGCATTTGGATTGTTCAACTTTGAAAAGTAAGATGCAACAATTAATTATATTAATGGATTACACTGACCAAAACTTTACCAGCATATAATTTTGAAATTAATCAATTCACTCAGTGTAAAGATTATTGAAACCTTAATTATACATACATTATCATGAGCTCAGTTAAGAAAGATAGAGCTCTGTTATATTATTTCTCCTGAATTTTAAGTCGGATTGATGTGATTCGTTCATTTTAATTACATAGTACAGTCGGAATTAGCATAGTAATGTTTTATTTATTTTTTAAATGGTAGATACGAACTCTATGATACATCTCCTTCAATGAACAAAGCTTCGACCATTCGTCCCAATTAAAACCCTTAAGCATTCTCAATCAAATTACTTCTTTTCAATCTTTTAATTATTTGACAAACTCGGTCAAAACCGGTTAAAATCAGTTAAAACTGTGTACTATACTAGATATAATCATCTGATGCAACATTTTGATCGTTTCTCATCCAAAATGTTGCCAACTGAGATGCTCGTCTAATAATTAGAGCGTGGACTGTTGATCGCAGTTGAAATCAGCCAAGTCAACTCGAACTCGACAGGTTTTCTAAAATATAAGGAACATTTATAACCTCAGTAATTTATACATATATGTTTAAAATTGAACAATTATAACCACTATTTTCATATCAAAACATGACTTGAGGATCTCTAGCATCAATATTACGTATATCTTCCTCAACATTTTATAATATCATATTTTTCCCCCAAAATTGTAAAAAGTCACATATTTACCCATTATTAATTTTACAATATATCAAATATTTATAAAAAGTAATTAAATATAATATTTGAGATTCCAAGGACCATTATACCCTTATATATTCCCTTTCTCATTCTCTCTCCGATTCTTTCTTTCCATCGTTGTGCCCACCAAATGCTTCGCTCTCCCGCCAAATAATAATATTCTTCCCCCCACGCTCGCCCTCTCTGATACGGCATTGTCGCTCCTCTTCACTTGTTCCGCTACCTTAATTTTGGTGTCTCTGTCTCGCCCATCTCCGATACGATATCTGTCTCGCCTCTTTCCGACATGGCATCAGACGTTGAATTGCTCATCTCTCCATTAGTTCCGCACAGTGTCGATTCTGTAGACTAGATTGGGTAATTTTGTTTGAATCTGATCACATTTGGGTTTCTTTTGTTACAATCAGACTCAGTATGACATGGTGAACAAATTTTGATCAGTTCATTGGTTCCATTAGATGATGGGATATTTGATTCGATTATTCAAAGGCCATAATCGTACTAATAAACAAAAGTGACTTGTATGTAAACCTTGAACAAGTACATATTGTATAATCTGCTATCATTGAAAGTTTGAAATGGGAAAGAACACAAGTGATGTTTTTCATTAGCTGTATTATGCAAGATCTCGTGCTTTTGAATACAGCGGAAATAACGAAGAATTGAGATGAAATAATAGGAAAAGAAATATTCAATTTGATCTCCGTACACAGTAGAGCAAGCTGTTTCACTACTTTGAGGGGAAAATATGATATTACAAACTTTTGAGGGCGAAATACATAATTTTGGAGTTTTTGAGGGGGATACATGAAATTCCCCCTATATTTAAAATTGAAAAATTAACCTCATCTTTTTTTAAGAAAAAAACTAGTTTCATATCATCATATTATGTTTGATTACTGCGCATCCCACAGTCCCTGAACACCAATCCCTGGATTATCCCCGGATTTACGAAATTCTGTAAAGTTCAATAATAAATCATGTAAACTAATGCAACGAATCTGGCAAACATAACTTTCCACTACTGTGTGGTCCCCAAAAACCTCCACTTTAACCTCTACTTTAACTTCCACTTTATCCACTTTAACAACTTTAACAGCTTTGACCGGGACCACTTTTAGACCTTTGATCAGGACCACTTGGACCACATCTAGAAGATCTTTAATAGCTTTTCAAAACTAGTAACTAACCAGGACCACTTTAAAATTATGTAAACCTTTCTTCGAATTATGTAAGCAGTTAAATTATTTTTGAAAAAATTAATTTCAAAAAAAAAAATTTCAAATTTTTTTCAAATTTTTTATTTTCCAATTTTCAAATTTTTTCAAATTTTTTTTATTCTGTAAACTTTATCACATAACTCTGTAGACATTTTCGTTGAACAATTTAAAATTTTCAAATTTCAATTTTTTTCAGATTTTTTAATTTTTAATTTTTTTAATTCTACATCTAAATGCTTCTTTCAATTTTTTGAATTTTGTAAAGTTTATCACATAACTCTGTAGACAGTTTAATTAAATATTGTAAACCGGTGAAAAATTTTCAAATTCTAATTTTTTTCAAAAAAAAAATTTCTCAATTTTTTTTTAATTCCGCTTCTATATGCTACTTTTAATTTTTTTGACTTATGTAAATCTTATTACATAACTCTGTAAACTTAAATTTGCTGTAATCCTAAATTATAAATTATGAATTTTATCACATACCATGCAAGACGATGGTGTTAGTGAATGTGTATCATATCCACAGAGATCCCGACATATGGGAGGAACCTGAGAAATTTAAGCCAGAGAGATTTGAGAATGGGAAGGCAGAGGGTAAATGGATGATACCATTTGGGATGGGTAGGAGAAGGTTCCCGGGAGAAGGCCTCGCCATGCGTGAAGTCGGATTGATATTAGGAACATTGATTCAATGTTTCAACTGGGAAAGAACTGGCGATGAACTCGTCGACTTGACTGAAGGTTCCGGTCTGACCCTTCCTAAAGCCGTTCCACTCGAAGCAATGTATCGGCCCCGAGAAGCTATGATAAAGGTTCTATCTGAGTTGTGATATTCTTGTGACTGCCCATAGCTCTTTATTTGCTGAACCTTTGATCTAGTAAAGAGGACCAAGGGTAATATTTCATTTTTAGTTTACTATAGAATTATTAAGGGTGTGGGGATATACCAAAGTATATCAAATCCTTTATGTTATTTCTTACATTTCTCATTTGTTATGGTTTACATTTCTTAATCTATAACCTCTAACACTAAAAATTGACACCACTTGTACATTAAGGATTAATTAGAGAGGTTGGTTCCTTCACCTAATTCCTATTTTATTACTCTTTATCACACAAATTGTTACTTTGACGACAGATGAATGCACTATCAAGGAACATCATATCACAATCCTAAAAAAAAAAAGGAAAAAGGAAACCCTTTTGTCAAAATACTGATGTGTTGGGACTAGAACCTTTATTTCCGGGAGCATAACAAGAGATATTATATCACTATACTAAATAGGAAATAGAAGCGGAATGCAAGAGACGTTGAGGAAACAAATTGGGCTTTTGTTAGTATCAGGTCTTTCCAAAAGGCCATAATTTATGTCTATTACTCTCTTCAGTGATATTATGGGTGGGCTGTGAATTGGATCCATAGTCCGGTAGCCCAATAAGAGCCTACATAAATGGACTCACATGCATCTAGTTATTATAATTAGCGGGTTCCAAAAAGGACCTTAATTAAGCCCAATTGAAATAGTAAAGTCAAATCTGTTATGGCAGATACATAATAAAACTAGTGTTGTAAAAAACAGCCTTAACGGCCGATTAAATGTCCGTTTAATCGTTAACGGCTGCCAAATCGTTGCGAATGCACTAATTGGAGGTCTATTAACGGATTTTTCCAATTAATCGGCCGATTATTCCATTTATTCCCGTTTAATTATCCTTTTATTCTCGTTTATTTCTGTTTATTCTCATTTATTCCAGTGAATATTTATTTTCACATTGTTTTTTTTTTTCTGCAACTGTGTGTGATATTGTATTGTAGTTTTATTTGTACTTGAATATGCATCCAATATTTTTTATATGGGACCGACTAACAATACCCGGGTTGCTATCCCCCATTCATCCCCCGGATAAGGTTGTTAATTATTCTTTAACGGTAATTAAGAGGGGACCACGATTTCCGCACTAAAAGACAACCAAAAACGCTTGATTAACGGGGACCACTAATTAAAAACGCGTTTTCAACTGGGGGGGACCGCTAATTATCTGTTATTTAGCATTTAACTGCCGGTGGGGACCGATAACCAACTTGGAATATTCGGCAACAGAAAAGGAAAATAAAAACATACTACTTTTTCATATTCATTACTATTAAAAGAAGTATTCATAGTTGCATTCTAAAGTATTCATATATAATGCATGAAGTATTCATATCTAAGATATCAAGTATTTAAAAAAAAACTGGACACATTACTTATCCATCTTTTACACGTTTTTAGAGGTGGTTTTTTTTTTCTCCGTTCACTCTAACCAATATTTTTGACAATCTGTGAGGAATTTTGCAAATCTAAAACCAGGAACGTCTTCTACGCAATTTTCTCTTTCAAATGAGATCCATGATGACATACTTTCGAGTTGTCCGTTGCACAAGTATTCATACCTTGTCATTCAAGTATTCATACCTCATCAAGCAAGTATTCATACCTCATCAGTATTTCACAAATAAAAAACTGGACACATCATTCACTCATTTTTACCGATTGAAATTTCATTACCACTCAATCATTTTTTACTTGATATCTTAGGTATGAATACTTGTTCGACAAGGTATGAATACTTGCTCGACGTGGTATGAATACTTGCACGACGAGATATAAATAATTTTACGAGGTATGAATACTTGCGTGACGGATAACTCAAAAGTACTTCATCATGGATCCCATTTGAAAGAGAAAATTGCATTGAAGCGTTTGTGATTTTATATTCGCAAAATTCTTCATAGATTGTTAGAAATATTGGTTAGAATGAACGGAGAAAAAAAAACCACCTCTAAAAACGTGTAAAAAATGTGTGAGTGATATGTCCAGTTTTTTTTAAAATGCTTGATATCTTAGATATGAATACTTAATGTATGATATATGAATACTTGATGTATTATATATGAATACTTGTGCGCGTCAGTTGTAAATTTTCAAATATAAGCGGTCCCCCTAGTTAATTAGCGGTCCCCAATGTAATTAATGATTGATACACGTTTTCTTTTGTCTTTTTGTGCTTAAAGTTGTGGTCCCCTAGATAATTAATGATTGGGGGATGAATGGGGGATAGGAGATGGGGAAAAAAAATCTTTATCCTTTTTATATATATAACAATTCCTAGTTGATATTTTGAAATAGCTAGCAGAAAATTGAAACAAAGTTTGGGGCAGGAATTCATATGCCTCCTGGTCAATTATTTGGAAGAAATTTAACTTTTGTGTGTGAGTGTGTGTGGGTGTGTGAGGATAATGTTATGATAGGTACCACTAGCTAGTTAACTAATAAGCGATGGCAACAGATTATACGACTTTTAATTAATTTATTAAAAAAGTATGCCCGGTGCATTAATTCCACACGACTAATTCTGCTGACATCCTTAAAATATTATAGACGATGTAAGAACAATTCCTAGTTGATATTTATTAGAACTAAGTATAGTAAAAAAGATATTTTTGGACAAAGATGGTATATTCTTAAGTCCTGCATTTGACCTTTGGTAAAAGGGACGTAATTGAAAACTCGAAAACTATTTTAGAAGGCTAATATGAAATGAGGTAATTAATTTTACAAGAAAAAATAAAATAAGATAATTAATTATGTCTTTCTTCTTCACCAATAGAATTAAGTGAAAGTGGAAAACCAAATATCTTAATAGTTACATGAGGAGGGTTCCAATACCTCATCATAACTCATATTTTATATTTTCGTTTTCAAAGTCAAAACTATCGATTTGAACCGCTCAACATGATATTCATACTAAAATATGCTTGGGGATGTCATTTTATAATTTTTGAAATTTTTTTACTATTTTTTAAAAAATATGTAGAAAAATCACTGATTCTGAATGATACAAAAACACTGATTTGTACGTATCTTTAAAAATAGTAAATTATTTCCAAAAATTATAAAATTTAATTCCCAAGTATTTTTTAGTATGAATATCATGTTGAGAGGTTCAGAATGATACTTTGGACTTTGAAAATGAAGTTATAAAATATGAGGTATGATGAGGTATGAAATGCATGAGATACTGGAACCCTCCTCTAGTTATATATATAGGACTAACTTATTGGAAAACACTGTAAATTTAGACCGCAATATATGTTTTTGAGATACAAATAAGTCCAAGACTTCTAAGTATAAATATTCTTAAGAGATCCTCTAGTCTGATTTCGAACATGCAACGTCTCATATTTCGAACATACAACGTTTCATACAAAAGACATTACCTTGGCCATTAGACTGACTTTGATAAAGTAATATATATTGGTTCAGCTGAAAAGAGGTTAATCTATTTCAGACTTTTGTGTGATTCTTTTTATCTAATGAAATTTTAGTTTATTTTTTCCTCCATTCAGAAGAAAATACCTCATGAATTTATGCCATTATTAAACCATCTATATAGAAGAGAGCGTAAATATTATTAATCCCTTATAAGTTTTAATGATTTTATTAATTAAGCATTGAGTCATCCATTTCATTTGAGTAATATTTGTTTTGTTGGTTTCAAGTCCCTGTCCTACCAGTTAATGGGCGCTTGTTTTGATGCTATAGCTAGAGCTTAATTAGTCAAATGCAAACTTAATAGATGATAAAATAAAAATTAGTGTGCATGATCCATTCTCCATGACTAATTCTGCTTAGTCAAATGCAATAGTGCATAGTCAAAATTAGTGTGGATGATCCATTCTCCATGACTAATTGGTTTTAAGACGTGCCCGTGATCCATTCTCCGAGACTAATTCTGCTGACCTCCTCATGAATTTATGCCATTATTAATCCATCTGTATAGAAGAGAGCGCGTAAAGATTATTAATCCCTTATAAGTAAGCTTTAATGATTTTATTAATTAAGCATTGAGTCATCCATTTCATTTGAGTAATATTTGTTTTGTTGGTTTCAAGTCCCTGTCCTACCAGTTAGTGGGCGCTTGTTTTGATGCTATAGAGCTTAGTCAAATGCAAACTAAATAGATGATAATATAAAAATTAGTGTGCATGATCCATTCTCCATGACTAATTCTGCTTAGTCAAATGCAATAGTGCTTAGTTAAATGCAAACTAACCAGTTATATGACTTTTAAGACGTTTCTCCAAGACTAATTCTGCGGACCTCCTTAATTAAAAATATGTGGATGATGTAATTAATTACAATTCCAGTTGACATTTCTTACAATTATTTACAATAAAAATACATTTTATGGTAAAATATGATATGTTCGTACGTCCTACATATATACATTGGTACGATTTAATTTAAAACTCAAAAATATTTTAGAAGATGACAATGAAATCAGCTAACTTAATCTTTTGTGCTTGAACCGTAGGCACTGTTTCGATTGTACAAAGAAAACCGCTGGGAACAGTTATATATATATATATATATATATATATAGAGAGAGAGAGAGAGAGAGAGAGAGTTGGGCTATTGTACTTCACGAAGTAAAATGAAGTTTTACTTCACGCTCATATTTCCATTTTGAAAATCCAAAACGTCAATCCCAGCCGTTCAAGTTGTTCTCCATATTGAAATGTGCTTGGAGACCAAATTTTTCATTTTTTGGAATTTTTTTACTATTTATTAAGCCACTTTGAAAATCGCTGATCCATTGTGAACAGTAAAACATTGTAAAAAATTCTGGACCAATGGATCAGCGATTTTCAAAGTGGCTTAATAAATAGTAAAAAAATTCCAAAAGATGTAAAATTTGGTCTCCAAGCACATTTCAATATGGAAAACAACTTGAACGGTTCGGATCGACGTTTTGGATTTTCAAAATGGGAATATGAGCGTGAAGTAAAACTTCGTTTTATGAGTGAAAGAGGAAATAAAATAGATTTCTTTTTCTTTTTTTCGTTTTTTTCTTTTTTACTTTTTGCGAAGAAGGCGAGAGAGAGTATGGTACAAAATCTACACATTGAGCAGTTTTAAACTTTAATAATTGGAGCTGTTTTGTAAAGAGGGGGTTGCTAATTACAGGAGGTTATGCTAATTAATTTTTGGTAATTATGTTAGAGAGTTATGATTTTACTTTTATTAATGAGGATTTTTAATTGCCGATCCAATGCTAAATCGGTTCATTTAAATATATGCTAACTTATATATACGAATATCATCAATCAGAATATATTCAGGGTGTTATTTTTGGATTACTTGTTATTTTTTTTATATTGTTAAATTATTCTATTTATATGAAGGAAAGAGGAATAATGAAATTGAAAGATAAATAAATTTATACAACTGTTCATGTCGTATTTAATTTAGTATTTCAATTTAAGTAGCGTTACATCCTCTAAACAGAATTGTCATCTGATGCTTTAAATAAGTATTTTCAATTATATCACAACTCAAATAACATGACGTTACATTCTTCTCCTCTTCTAAAATAATTTTGCCTGAAATTCAAACATTAAATTGTAATTACATTTTAAATATATCTAATCGATGAAGTGTTACAAGTACAAAATAATAAATTATAGTTTTTTTGTAATGAAAGCCATGAATTGTAATTCCTCATATGTGCAAGAGATGAGTTGGCTTCTATAAATTATTGTGAATGAATTATATAAATTGATGATTCTTGAATATTAGTCACTATTATACGTATGATTTGAAAAAAAAATATTTTGATGATTAAAGTTATTTTTGTGTGAATGAAATTTAACGAATTTATGGTCATATTTTTATATTATTGGAAAATTATAACATTGTCCAAATTTCAGTATCGTTTTACCATTGCAAATATCGTGAAAATAATTATTTTAAAGGTCAACGGGTTAGATTAGAACCCATATAATTGGCCTTGTAGACAAAAGAGCTTCTTCTCTTTTATTCTGCAGTTACCAACCCTTTGTGTGTGTGAGAGCTCGAGAGATTATGGCCTCTCCTCTGATAAAAGCGCAGTTCTTTTTCTATCTAGCACTGATAAAGTACCTAATGATCATCTTACCAAATACCATAGCCGCCTCAGAATTTCCCACTTCCCGTCCCGGTTGCCCAAGCAAATGCGGGAATATCACCATCCCCTACCCATTTGGCATTGGTCCAGGCTGTTACAGGGATGGATTCCAAATAACGTGCAATGAATCCGCCACTCCACCAAAACCAATCTGGGGCAAAAATATAAACCTCTTAGAGATCATCATAACTAGTGCTGAAGCACGAGTTCTCAATTTAATTAGCTATGACTGCTATGGTAACCAGACGGAAAAGAACCACGTGAATTATACCAATCCGTCTATTAATATCACATCAGGACCATTTCTCTTCTCCAACAGACGCAACAAGTTCACTGTAATTGGCTGCTACACCTTGGCATATATTATTGATGGCAAGGGTCACAGTACTTACCAATCAGGCTGTGCATCCTTCTGTGACAGCCTGAACAGCACAACTGGTGACGGTGGTCCTTGTAATGGGTTAGGTTGTTGCCAGACAGCCATCCCAGAAGGGCTCAACTACTATGAAGTGCAGTGGGGTTTCAATGAAAGCAAAGCCTGGTCGTTCAACCCATGCAGTTATGCTGTGCTAATGCAGGAAGACTGGTACAATTTCAGTGTCCAGGATCTACAAGGGTTCGGATTCCATGAGAGGAATAATAAAAAGCTGCCAATGGTACTTGACTGGGCTATCCGAGACAATGGCACATGCATTGGCAATTTCGAAAACAGCTCTAAACCTGCCTGTCTCAGCAAACACAGTGGATGCAACAACACGGTCAATGGTGAGGGATACATCTGCATATGCTTGCCAGGATACGAGGGCAATCCCTACCTCCCTGATGGATGTACAGGTAATTGACTTACTATGGACAAATTGAGACTTTGAATATGGTCCACTAAATTAATGTCAAGGACGAGGAAAAAATAATCGAATGAAATAGCCTATATAATTATATGTGATGAAACCATTGGCAAGTAGCAAATAGGTTGGCTTGTATAAGACAAGAACTTCTCAACAAGCTAAACCAACCAGTATAGTAAACCATATGTGGTCTCTGAAGACTATGCATCGGCATATTAATTTGCAAAATGCACCACTGTTAACTTGTTGTTTTGCGGGTGTTTAATTCTCCTCTTTCATTTTGTTATTGGACAGATATCGACGAATGTCAGAAACACCCGTGTAAGGCCGGCAGATGCATAAACACAGAAGGAAACTACACATGTGCCTGCCCAAAATACACAAAAGGTGATGGCAAAACAGATCATTGCACACAGATATTTCCCTATTTGGCTCGTGTGGCTACGTGTAAGTATTCCTTTTGGCTTAAAAAATTAATTAAGATAAAAAGAGTTGAATAAAAGCGTTATTGCCTTCAATTTTAAAATTTAAGGGTTGTTGAGGTTATCTCTTAAATTTTAGGTGCTGATAGTACACTATCACTAAATTTTGAGAAATTCAGGTACCAATTTCAAAATATTATATATTTAAAGAGACATTCTTTGTCAAAAAAAAAAAAAAAATTTAAAGAGACATTTTAAATTGTTTCCTTAAAAAAAAAAGAAATTTCCATGATGGCTTTGCAAATGAAATATTTGAGTTAAATTCAATTTTTTTATAGTTGTTCTATTTATATCTGGAATGATAATGAAGTCGTATTATTGAATTAGATGTTTATGATAATGAAAATGATGAAAATACAACAATATAACAATGGCGACCATTGTTATTTAATTAATAATAGTAATAATAATTAAAATGATATTATAGCAATAATTAAATAGTAAAAATAATATATAACAATAACAAATTTTTTCACTCAACAACATAGATAACTAATGTTTTAATTTATAATGGTTCGTGGGAGATGATATTTCTGTCAACTGTTGTTTCAATCCTGGCCTTTGAATTGTCTTATCCAATTATCTTATCTTATTATTTGTTGATTGAAGTTATTTTCCTAGCAAAACCTTTTACTCACCCAATTAATGTATTCTTTTTTTTCATGTATGATTGCAGCTTGTATACTTGGTATTGCTATATTACTGGGCGCATGTGTCCTTCTAGTTTGGTGTCGACAACATAAAAGGCACATGAAGGAAAAAAAAGACTACAAAAGTTACTATCTGATGATGGATAAGCACCTCCGCGTATTCAGTAAAAAGCAAATAGAAAATGCGACTGATAATTACAGCGATGATCTTGTATTAGGCACGGGAGGCCAAGGTAATGTGTACCAGGGATTATTAGAAAATAACCAGGTTGTGGCCATAAAGATGTTGGATTTTGTTGGAGAGTAAACAGAGGAAGAAGGATTGACACAATAATTCTACTTTTCCTTCTTAATTAATTCGATTACAAGATGCTGAATTTATAGCCCTACAACAACTAAATTTGAATCATCCAAATTTAGTACCCCACTACCTATCCTCCTATTACAAGCAGTTCCTACATGACTAATTATAGAACCCACTAACTCCACTACACACACTAATTCTGTCTAGAGTAAATAAGGAAACTACTAACTCAACTACATGCCTAAAAATGCATCACAACACGTTGCATCCAGATCTCTAAATCTGGAATATTCGGACTCTAATTTTGTCTCAATATTCAACACTCCCCCTTGATACAAAATTGCCAACTCCAAGTGCTGATCGAAATTGTTCAAATTTGCTTCGTGCCAATGCCTTCGTAAGCACGTCGGCTACCTGCTTGTCTGAATTGACATATCTGATCTCAACATCACCATTTGTCACAAGGTCTCGAATGAAATGGACACGTATGTCAATATGCTTCATCCTTCCATGAAATGCTTGATTTTGCGCCATTGCTATTGCTGATTGGTTGTCACAGAATATCACTGTAGGCTGCTGCTGTTGCTGCTCACAATCAGCAAGTATACGCCTCAACCAAACTGCTTGACATGACACTGAACTGACTGCTGAATATTCTGCCTCAGAGGTTGACAATGCCATGGTTGCTTGCTTCTTTGAACTCCATGAAACTGCACTGGTGCCGAGAGTAAACAAGTGCCCTAATGTGCTCTTTCGATCTTCTGCACATCCTGCCCAATCACTGTCACTAGATATCATTGCAACTGCATATGATATGTCTGGTCTTGTGTGAGTTAAGTAAATCAAGTCTCCAACAAGGCTTCTGAACTTGGTTTCATCACAAAAACCTGTACCATCATCTCTTGCTAACTTCTCATTGTTGTTCATGGGTGTAGTTGCTGTCTTGCAACTATGCATACCAAACTTCTTTAGCAAATCCTTTGCATACTTTCTTTGAGAGACAAAGATGCTGCCATGCTCTTGCTCTACTTCCAAACCAAGAAAGTAATGCAACAATCCAAAATCTGTCATGTGGTTTGAACACCCACTGTCTAAAAACCATATGCTGCTTGCATCAATCTTGCCTTCTGTGCATGCCATGAAGAGGGTTGGTTGCTCATCTTCCTCTTCAACATAGCTTGCGTGACTCTCTTCTCTTTGCTTCTTGTAACACTCGGATTGATAGTGCCTAAACTTGTTGCAATAATAGCATTGAACATCCTTCTTGGAATCGTCATATGAATTTGCTTGATTGTTTCTACCTCGGCCTCTACCTCCTCTGCTGGAATTAGCCCATCCTCTGCTGGGATTGTGGCTGCCTCTGCTCGAATTGTTTCTTCCTCTACCTCTGCCTCTTGGGTAGTCATTAGATTTGGCTCTTAATGACTCCCCCTTCATGTAAAAAGCCTTGTCATCGCCTTTATCTTCTGCCTTTGACATCCTTGATTCATGAGTCTGCAGTGACCCCATGAGTTCATCAAAGGTGTACGTTGCGAGATCCTTTGATTCTTCAATTGCTGCCACTACATGATCAAACTTGGGTGTTAGGCTCCTTAACACCTTCCCCACCACCGTCTTCTCCTTCATGGTGTCTCCAAATACTCTGATTTGATTGACCACCTCTTGTACTCTTGAAAGGAAAATTTGTACAGATTCTTCCTTGTTCATCTGTAATGTTTCAAAGTCCCTGCGTAGGCCTTGAAGTTTGATTGCCATGACTTGAGTACTCCCTTGAAATGCTGTTTTCAGGGTTGTCCATGCCTCCTTTGCGTTGGTGGCTGCTGCAATTTTCGAGAAGATGGTGTCATGCACTGCTTGTTGGATGAAGAATAGCGCCCTTGCATCTTTCTTCTGATTTTCTTGCTGGTTCGGATCTGAATCTGGTGGACCATTGTTAACCAAATCCCATAGGCCATGAGACTTGAACAAGGTCGTCATCTTGATGCTCCAAAAGGCATAATTCTCGCCTTTGAACAGCGGAATTGCTGGTTGCGTCACATTCACCGTGTTGTTGCCGTTTTCTGCCATTGAAAACGCCCCAAGTTGATCGACCATGCTCTGATACCACTTTGTTGGATTTTGTTGAAGAGTAAACAGAGGAAGAAGGATTGACACAAATAATTCTACTTTTCCTTCTTAATTAATTCGATTACAAGATGCTGAATTTATAGCCCTACAACAACTAAATTTGAATCATCCAAATTTAGTACCCCACTACCTATCCTCCTATTACAAGCAGTTCCTACATGACTAATTATAGAACCCACTAACTCCACTACACACACTAATTCTGTCTAGAGTAAATAAGGAAACTACTAACTCAACTACATGCCTAAAAATGCATCACAACACGTTGCATCCAGATCTCTAAATCTGGAATATTCGGACTCTAATTTTGTCTCAATATTCAACAAAAGAAAGCAAAGGAAGTTGCAGAAACCCAAAGAGCAGAATTTGTGAATGAAATCATTCTTCTTTCACAAATAAACCACAAGAACATAGTTAGATTATTGGGCTGTTGTTTAGAGGTTAAAATTCCAATGTTAGTCTATGAGTATGTACCAAACGGTACACTTTTTTATTTTCTTCATGGAAAGAGCAATAGAAGGTCAATTTCCTTGGGTACTCGGCTAAAAATTGCTATGGATTCGGCAGTAGCCCTAGATCATCTGCACTCATCTATCTCTCCCTCTATCATTCATAGTGATGTTAAGTCCGCTAATATACTATTAGATGCAAATTACACTGCGAAGGTGTCTGATTTTGGAGCTTCAAGTGCTGTGCATGTAAACGAAATTGTTGAGCTTGTCCATTTTTCACATGGCTATCTAGACCCTGAGTGCTTTTACACAAAGATAATAACAAAGAAAAGTGATGTATATAGCTTTGGGGTAGTGATGTTGGAGCTCCTGACTAGGAAGGAGGCAATTTATATAGATGAAAAAGGGGAAAGCCAGCCCTTGGCTACAACCTTTTTTTCAAAAGCAAGGAAAAATGAGCATCGTGAGATGGTGGATGTGGAACTAGTAACTAACGATGAGAATGTTATGAAGGTTCTTGAAGAAATTTGTGAGATCTCTCTGCAGTGTGTGAGCCCAAAAGGAGAAGATAGGCCAACAATGGAGCAAATGGTGAAGGCATTAGATAAGTTGGTGACATTCCATAACAGCTTCGCTGGCCCACAAATTGATCAAGATGAGATGGAGAGCTTGCTCGGTGAAAGAAAATTTCCCACTATATCAGATGCATCTGGTTTTCATAGTACCCAATGTAGTGATGTGTTTGAAATAGCGAGGTGAGGTGGATTAGTAAAGCCTGCTTCAATTTGGTTTTGTGTGAAGATGCATAATTCTGTAATATATTGTTTTTGATTGGTTTTGTGTGAAGATGCAAAATTCTATACATATTGTTTTATTGCTTTCTTGCAAATCAGTAGTTACTTGTGATGTTTCTTGAGTGTACTGTGCTAAATAAAAGTTTGTTGCCATTAATTTTTTTGTAGAGTTTATATTGCTGGGACATGTTTACATGTAAGACAAATATATTGGAAATTAACTTTTTTTTATCTCAACTACACACTATATATAGTATCAGATATTCATATTTTTATCATAGGTAGGTAGTATCGGTAATAAAAAAAAAAAAAACTATACATCTAGTGACAAGTGTCAAGGTTTCAACATCACACCCATCACAATAAATTACTTGCCCCTCTTTCAATAAAACCCACCATATATTGATAGAAGTTTCAATACCGGTACGTACGCCATGAATGATATTTATTATTAACTATTATGTATTTCTATTTAACATACATGTATATAGTTATGTTTATAAATAATTGAATGGACAGTGAAGTAACAGTAAGGATGAACACACAGTTTCTCTTTCTTGTCCTTTGTAAATTACATATCCATTGACTCAACAATAGTTGGTGTTGGGTCAACATTCGGCATAAACTATATGAGTAAGGCTTAGGTGCAATGGATAACATAAGGTCTTCCGTGTTACGGTCTCAAAAACCTATCGTATAAACTTGGAACTTCGATCTAAGATATTGGCAAAAAATGAGTTTGTAGAATACCAATTTTTACTATTTTTGGAATTTTTTACTATTTTTTATGATTTATGAAAGATGGCAAAAAATGGTCTAAATATTGGCAATTTTCTTTTATTTTGAAGCCATTTTTTGTCATCCTTCATAAATCATAAAAATTAGCAAAAAATTTCCAAATATAGTAAAAATTGATATTCTATACGTTAATTATATAACCAATTTACTGAGCTACTTAGATCGAAGTTTAAAGTTTATACGATAGGTTTTTGAGGCCGTAGAATGGATGACCTTATTCTATTCATAGCACCCAAGCATTACTATATTAAAGGCATAGACTTTACTTGAGGTACTAGTGTTATGTATGTAAAGATCAACCAAGTTAAGAGACTGACTACATATGGATACGCACTTTAAAAGACTATCAGGGCTCTCTCATGCTGGAGATCATGTGAATTCATTAATGGTTGGAAATGCTTATTTTGTTCGGGAGGTTATCCATCAGAAACCCATGCTTGCGGAGGAGCTTAACGACCAGGCCTTGTCACCTATGCATTTGGCTACCATCCACGGTCATGTCACCATAGTGAAGGAGTTGTTGAAGGTATTATGATGAGTATGATATTTGATGTTTCTGATTAATTGAAAATATATGAGAACACCTCTAGAATATAGTATATACAGTTAACTTATAAGCATTTTGTTGTCAGAAAGCCTTTAAAATCATACGGTTTACAAAGTATGCCTGTAACTCAATGCAAATTTTTCAATTCAGGCCGGGTTGGACCTTTGTTTATTAAGTGAGAAACAGCAAGGGTTATTGCCACTTCATTTTGCTGTTAAGAATGTTGAAAATTAATTCAAAATTATTAGAGCATGTACGAATCAGTTTTTACCAGCATAAAAACTACATGGGTTATGTTAGGCATTGGTTATTTTAGGCATAGTTATTTTAGGAGTAGTTAGCATATAGTTGTTAGCTATTTTTAGCATGTTGTGTTGTGGGTGTTTATTTTAGGAACATTGTATTGCTTTAAATACTACATAACTCTATGTAATTGAGTAAGAGAGAAAGGAAATAAAGCGTTGTTTCTATTCAGAAAAATATTATTCTCTCTTCAATCTTTTGCATACTGGCACAAAGCAGTGCAGTATTGCTGAGTTTATCCCAACAAAATGGTATCAGAGCCGATGGTTCGGTGCGACAAGCAATTGATGGCAGAGTCAATTCGCAATTGATGGTAGAGTCGATTGGTGGGCAACTTTGAAGAATTGCAGCAGCAGCAACCGCTAAAGAAGCATTGACAACCTTTGAAGACGACATTTCAGGGTAGTTCTCGAGTTGTGGCTATCAAACTGCAAGGCCTAAGTCGATATTTTGAGACGCTGCACATGAATACATAAAAATCAGTGGAGATTTTTCTGTTAAGAATCATTATTGTTGTCATCCAAATTCGGGCATATGGAGGCAATATCTCAGAACAAACCATGGTGGCAAAGGTGTTGAGAAGTGTAACATCAAATTTTGATCACGTGGTGGCAACAATTGAAGAATCAAAGGATCTTTCAACCTATTCCTTTGATGAACTGATGGGATCACTGCAGACCCTTGAAGTAAAATCTAGATCAGAGGAGAAAGGTGATGAAAGGGCATTCTACAGAAAGGGTAAGTCCTCTCCAGGCAAAGGTGGACGTGGCCATTGTAGATTTGCCGAGTTCTTGTTTCAGCACTACATAAAAGATGTCCAGTGCTTCCACTGCAAAAGATATGGGTATGTGCAAGCCGATTGTTTTAGAACACAAAGGGAAGAACAACAAGCATGCTATGAAGAAGAAAAGAAAGAGCAACTCATGCTTTTCAAGGCGTATGAAGAAGGTGGAAGGCAAAGATCCACAATCTTTGAAGAAGTAGCAGGAAATGAAACATGGCATCAAGCAATACAAGAAGAATTATTAGCAGCAAGAACAATGGAGATCAAGCGTGCAAGTTCTGAAGAACAGAAGACTGACATTCTTCTGAAGGCATTGGCAAGAAAAAAGTTTGAAGAATCCATAATCAAACTTGGTATAATCAATTTTGAATTAAGGAGGAGTGTTGAAAATTAATTCAAATTGATTAGAGCATGTACGAATCAGTTTTTACCAGCATAAAAACTGCATGGGTTATGTTAGGCGTTGGTTATTTTAGGCATAGTTATTTTAGGAGTAGTTAGCGTAGTGGTTAGCTATTTTTAGCATGTTGTGTAGTGGGTGCTTAATTTAGGCAAGTTGTGGGTGTTTATTTTAGGAATATTGTATTGCTTTAAATACTACATAACTCTATGTAATTGAGTAAGAGAGAAAGGAAATAAAGCGTTGTTTCTATTCAGAAAAATATTATTCTCTTCAATCTTTTGCATACTGGCACAAAGCAGTGCAGTATTGCTGAGTTTATCCCAACAAAGAAATAATGGATGGTAATTGTCAAAGAGTTAGTGGAAGCCTGTGAGGAGGCAGTGCATAGGCTGACAAATGGTAGAGAAACTATATACTTTATTTGGCTTTGAAATATAATTCGTTTGACACAGTTGAGTTCTTGATCGACCAGGTACAGGACCTTAATGCAATGGATGACAGAGGAAAAACTACTTTGCATCACACCGTGGGTATCAAGCAATTATCAGTATGCAAAGAAAACAATGATAGCTCATTTGCTTGAATTGCAGAGAAAGGATTCAGAGGGATACAGTGATAAAATAATTCAAAGCATCAGCCTGGTATGTTAAGCTCTTAACTGCATTTACAAATAAAATAAAAATTATATATAATATTGAGTTTCTATATTTTTAAATTGAAAATAATATTTTGGAGGCTTCGACTTTATTCTGGTGGGCCTCTTCTCGTGCAATTGGAGGCTACAACATCTCTTTCAAAACGATGGTTTAGTGAATGGATGTAGTATACACAGTGATCCTGACATATGGGAGGAACCTACGAAATTTAAGATGGAAAGATTTGAAAACGGCAAGGCTGAGGGTAAGTGGATGATACCATTTGATATCGGAAGGAGAAGGTGCCCGGGAGATGGCCTCGCTATGCAAGAATTCAGGTTCATATTAGGAACATTGATTCAATGTTTTCACAGGGAAAAACCGAGAATGAACTCGTTATTTCCTGTTTAGTTTAATATATAATTATTATGGGGTGAGGCATATACTAAAATAAAGATGATGAGGGGTTGGTTCCTTCAACTAATTATTTTTTGTGACTCTTTCACACTTGTTCGTTTGATGACAGATGAATGCACTATCAAGTAATATGAAATTCCTAAAAAAAAATTTGGAAAAAGGAGACCCTTTTGTCACATTGACTGAATAAACCTTATGAGAAAAGCTAAAAAAAAAAATAGCCCCCTATTATGCCTCTCAAAAAATTGATGTTCTGGAACTAGCTAGTAACTTTATTTCCAGGAGCATAACAAGAGACATTATATCACTATCCTAAAATAAGAAATACAAGCGGAGTGCAAGAGATGCTGAGGAAAGAAATTGGGCTTTTGTTTTTTTTGACAAAGAAAAAAGGGTCTAGCCCTTGATTCATTAATCATTTTGAAGTTACAAAAGATATGTAACTAAGTAAGAAAAAAACAATTCTGCTCAAAACATTTGAGCATAAACCAAAAGAAAAGGAAATAAAGAAAACAGTCTAGATAGAAAGGAAAAAACACTGAAAATTGTAAATTGAAATTGAAAGTGCAAAATAAGTATTATATCTAATCCAGTCTTTTTATGATCCTGATAATGAACTGTATCTCCATTGTGCTTCCACTTGTTCGACGAGTTGCAGCAGATTGCAATTTTCTTCTCGAAAAATTCTGTTGCAACACTCTCTCCATATAATAAATTGTGTAATTAGCAAGACAGACCTTTCTTTCTTACTAAACTTGAACCCCTTTAAGCTTTGCACAGTATTTAATTTATGTCTCTTGTTACATAATAAGAACCTACATAAATGGACTAACATCTAGTTATTATAATTAGTTAGTCCATAACCAAACTTTAATTTACTTAGCAGGTTCCAAAAAGGACTTAATTAAACCCAATTGAAATTGTAAAGTAAAATCTTTTAACTTCCTAACAAATTGGATCGTTTAATGTCTTTTTGTAAATTAACAGCACCTGTTTATTGCAGATACATAACGAAACCTTCAATTGCGGCCCTTGGAACTCTCTTAATTTGGTGCTAAAGCAGATTAGTGGAACAAATTTTGGGACATGAATTCATTTTCCCCTTGGTCATTAAATAAAATAAATATGCCCCTTGGTCAATTATTCAGAAGAATTTTAATTTTGTGTGTGTGAGAGAGAGAGAGGATGATATTATGATAGGTACCACTATAGTTAACTAATAATTACGCGATGGTAATTGATGATATGACTTTTAGTTCTTTAATTAAATTAATAGTCTGCAATGTGCATTCCCCTTAAAATATTATAGACGACGTAATTCGAATTGACATTTATTATAACTTAATATAATAAAAAAATATTTTTTGACAAAGATGGTAAATTCTGACGTCTTGCATTTGACCTTTGGTAGAGGATGATTCAAAACACGAAAAATATTTTTGAAGATTAATATGAAATGAGGTAATTAATTTACAAGAAAAAAATAATATAATAAATTTATTTTGATAATTAAATTGAAATCTTTCTTGTTAAATTTAACCCAACAATATATTATAACCTATGTGCAATCAGCAACAACCGCAAATGCGAGATAATATTATTTGAAAACCGTATCTTAATAGTTACCTACTTATTGTAAAACAATGTAAACCTAGACCACAATATATACTTAGTTTTGAGATAAAAATAAGTTCAAGATTTCTAAGAACAAATATTTTAAGAGATCCTCTTGTCTGATTTCGAACATGCAACAATGTCTCATACGAAAGACAATACCTCGGTCGTTAGACTGACATAGATAAAGGGATATATATATTGGGCCAGCTAGAAAAAGGTTAATTTATTTTTTATCTAATGAAAATTGAGTTTTTTTTTTTTTCCTTCATGAAGAAGTAAGTATATCTCATGAATTTATGCAATAAAATTTCTATATATAAGAGAACATAAAAAAGATTATTAATCCCTTGTAAGTACGTTTTAATGATTTTAGTTGTTGAGGATTGAGCCATCCATTTATTTCATTTTAAGTCATATTTGTTTTGCTTGTTTCAAGTCCCTGTCCTTGCCAATTAATGAGCTCTTATTTTGTTGCCATAGAGCTCCCTCTGGAGGCTTGGTCAAATGCAAACTTAATAGATGATATATAAAAATCATAATTGATGCTGACCTCCTTAATTAAAAATATATAGATGATGTATTAACATTTCCACTTGACATTTCTTACAATAATTTGTAATAAAAAAAATCATTTTGTGGTTAAATATGGTATTTTCATATGTCCTTCATTTTAACTCTGGTACTAGCTATATCCTTCATTTTCACTACAAGAATGGAACAGTATCCGCGAGGGTATATCGACATTCGACAATATCCCTCGCGGATACTGTCCCATTCTTGTAGTGAAGGTGATTATTTAAAACTCCTAAATTATTTTAGAAGACTACATTGAAATCAGCTAATTTAATCATTGAGTGCTTGAACTGTTGGCAACGGTTATGTTAGATAAGGATGCACCAGTATAGCGATTATGCCCGGTCGTCTATAAAGACAACCGTTAATCAAATTCTGGTACAGTCTTTAGCCTATGGCCAATTTTATTGACAGAAAACACATTTTTAGCTCTATTTAACAGTATTATAGTTTATTCTTAAATATATTTTCTCTTCTCCTTTTTTTTTATTATATTAATCACCTTTGTGTTCAAGAAAAATAATTTTGACAGCATTTCGTCTAGAAACTCTTTTTCTCTTTTGTTTGTTGGATACATTGTCTGTGTTGAGCACATTTGACTCCGAGTTTTGGTTGCCCACTGTGCAAATTATAAGATATGTCATTACATTGGATCCAGATTTTCATATCTTAAATTGAAACAAAGGATCCAAGCAACTCAACATCAACGACATATTAACATATCAAAATCATTATGGAGGCTATGATAGGTACCACTATAGTTAACTAATAATTAAGCGATGGCAATTGATGATATGACTTTTAGTTCTTTAATTAAATTAATAGTCTGCGATGTGCATTCCCCTTAAAATATTATAGACGACGTAATTCGAATTGACATTTATTATAACTTAATATAATAAAAAAATATTTTTTGACAAAGATGGTAAATTCTGACGTCTTGCATTTGACCTTTGGTAGAGGATGATTCAAAACACGAAAAATATTTTTGAAGATTAATATGAAATGAGGTAATTAATTTACAAGAAAAAATAATATAATAAATTTATTTTGATAATTAAATTGAAATCTTTGTTGTTAAATTTAACCCAGCAATATATTATAACCTATGTGCAATCAGCAACAACCGCAAATGCGAGATAATATTATTTGAAAACCGTATCTTAATAGTTACCAACTTATTGTAAAACAATGTAAACCTAGACCACAATATATACTTAGTTTTGAGATAAAAATAAGTTCAAGACTTCTAAGTACAAATATTTTAAGAGATTTTCTTGTCCGATTTCGAACATGCAACGACGTCTCATACGAAAGACAATACCTCGGCTGTTAGACTGACATAGATAAAGGGATATATATTGGGCCAGCTAGAAAAAGGTTAATTTATTTTAGAAGAGGTTAATCTATTTTTTATCTAATGAAAATTGAGTTTATTTTTTTTTCCTTCGTGAAGAACAAAGTATATCTCATGAATTTATGCAATAAAATTTCTATATATAAGAGAACGTAAAAAGATTATTAATCCCTTGTAAGTACGTTTTAATGATTTTAGTCGTTGAGGATTGAGCCATCCATTTATTTCATTTTAAGTCATATTTGTTTTGCTTGTTTCAAGTCCCTGTCCTTGCCAATTAATGAGCTCTTATTTGTTGCCATAGAGCTCCCTCTGGAGGCTTGGTCAAATGCAAACTTAATAGATGATATATAAAATCATAATTGATGGCAACCGGTTATTTGAATTTTAAGAGTGTGCTTACGATTCATTCTCCACCACTAATTCTGTTGACCTCCTTAATTAAAAATATATAGATGATGTAATTACATTCCACTTGACATTTCTTGCAATTATTTGTAATAAAAAAAACATTTTGTGGTTAAATATGGTATTTTCATATGTCCTTCATTTTAACTACAAGAATGGGACAGTATCCGCGAGGGTATACCGACAGTATCCCTCGCAGATACTGTCCATTCTTGTAGTGAAGGTGATTATTTAAAACTCCTAAATTATTTTAGAGGACTACATTGAAATCAGCTAATTTAATCATTGAGTGCTTGAACTGTTGGCAACAGTTATGTTAGATACGGATGCACCAGTATAGCGAATATGCCCGGTCGTGTACAAAGACAACCGTTAATCAAATTCTTGTGCAGTCTTTAGCCTGTGGCCAACTATATTGACAGAAAACACATTTTTTGCTCTATTTAACAGTATAATAGTTTATTCTTAAATATATTTTCCCTTCTCCTTTTTTTTATTATTATTAATCACCTTTGTGTTCAAGAAAAATAATTTTGACAGCTTTTCGTTTAGAAACTCTTTTTCTCTTTTGTTTGTGGGACACATTGTTTGTGTTGAGCACATTTGACTCTGAGTTTTAGTTGCCCACTGTAAAAAATTATAAGATATGTCATTACATTGGATCCAGATTTTCATATCCTAAATTGAAACAAAGGATCCAAGCAACTCAACATCAACGACATATATATCAAAATACCAAAATCATTATGGAGGCTAAATTTTACGCTTATCTTATTATTATATATTACTATTTGTTTAGATAGAAAAAAAAAATTGTTGCTACTGGATTTACTGGAGTCTATTATATTAATGGATTTTGCCCTCTGTAGAAAAATAGTAACAGTGTACTACATGATCTGTTTGTTTGTGTGCGCATACATGTATTATAAACTGTGATGAAAAAATAGTTTCAGTGATAACCACACACCGCCATTTGCTACAGCTTGGATGAACACATTGCAATGGACCACAAAGAATATTTTTTTGGACAAAAGTGGTAACGTATGGTACCCAGCTTATTTCATTAAGAAATCAACAAGGTGTTACTTGTTGCCAACTACAAGTGCCACAAAGCACTATATATATAAAACGTTAATTTCATGGCTCTGAATTGAGCCAGAAAGCACTAGTGCAAAATAATAAATAATAAATTATATAAATTATTTTACAATATTTTATGCACATAAGCTTACATTTTACAATATTTTACAATATTTCATTAAGAACTCATCTTTAGAATCAGTAATTTATTATTTCATGCACATTCACAATATAAGCTTATGTAAACTATTTTTAATCAATTATATAAATGATTCTTCAATATCATACGTAATATTTCACAAAAAAATAGTTTGGATGGTTATAGTAATTTTAGGGTGCATGAACTGTAACGAATCTATGGTCTTTTTTTACATTCATCGGAAAATTATAACCTGTCCAAATTTCAGTATCGTTTTACCATTTGCAATTATCGTGATGCAATTAACTATCTTAAAGGTCAACGGGTTAGAACCCATATAATTGGATTGGTAGACAAAAGAGCTTCATTTCTCTTTATTCTGCCGTTACCAACCCTTTGTGTGTGTAAGAGCGAGAGATATTTGGTACAATTCATGGGATGGTGTTCCGATCCGTTACTTCAAAGATGGATTGGTAAGGCCTAGGTTTCAAGCAATGTCACTTAGAGAAGCGTATGATTATGCTTTTAGTGACCATGGTACAGATGTTGATGCCTTGTTTACTGACGAGGATGATTCCTTGATTTGGCGATGGTCTTCTAATGGTTTGTATTCATCGGGTTCTTTTTATAAGATCATAATGTCTTGTGGAAGAATTAGATGGGGATTCATGGAGGTTTGGACGAGTTTAACACCTGCAAAAGTTAAAGTTTTTGCTTTTCTCATCTTACGAGACCGAATTCTAACCCATAACTTGATGTTGCGGAGATGTATGATGTGTGAATTGAGATGCCCCTTGTGTAATTGTTGTGATATAGAAACTTCCCTACATCTTTTCTTCTATTGTGAGTATGCTAAACGGGTATGGGCTTTGGTTGAAGTAGGGTTGGGTGTAGCACTGTTGAGAAGAGGGGACTCAGTTTCACAAACATGGATCCTTTCTTCTTTCATGGCATTGGGAGGGAAAAAGGGGAAAAGAGAATGGGCAACAAAATTCATGTGTGTGCTATGGCATGTGTGGAAGCAGAGAAATGAGGCAATCTTCAGAGGTTTGGTTATGCCTCCAGCATTGCTGGCTACTAAAATTATTGAGGAGATGGCACTATGGGGGGGGTTTTGCAAGAAGACCGGTGTAACAAATAACATAGTGTTGAGGGATACTAGAATGTTGTGAGAATAGAGACTTTTTTATTGTTTAAGTATGTGATGTAAACACTTTTATTTTATACAACTTGGTAGTCTCTACCAAGCATTTCAAAAAAAAAAAAAAGATATTATGGCCTCTCTTCTGATAAATGCACAGTTCTTTCTCTATAAAATACCTAATGATTATCTTACCAAATACTGTAGCCACCTCAGAATTTCCCACATCACTTCCCGGTGGCCCAGATAGATGCGGGGACATCACCATCCCCTACCCATTTGGTACCCATCCTGGCTGTTAAAGGGATGGGTTCGATATTAAGTGTGATAATTCTACCAACCCACCGAAACCAATTATGGGCAAAAATATACCCTTATTAGACATCAACATAACTAGTGCTGAAGCACAGGTCTGTTGGAAACTTGGCTGATTGCAGCAGCCTTTTGCTGGTACAAACTGGTAAACTTGCTGGTACGAAAACAGAGTTTTGACAGAAAATTCTGGTAAACAGAAAACTGCTGCTGAACCGAACAATAACTTCTCAATATGCTGGAATTTTATTTTCTTACACCTTGCAATCAATTACATAACATGCTTACATATTTATAACAAGTACATCTATCTAATTTTAGATCCCACTACTTTCTATAACTGCACTACAATCTAAATTTAGCTTCTGTGACCATAAATACCCCTGCTGACCAGAACTTCAGTTCATGCTAATTTAGGCACATCCTGCTTCTAATTACTGAATTTACTAAAATAGAAATTGCTAATTATAGCACCCACGCCTCTGATGCTAATTGCAAGTTTTAATCAATTTTTAACACTCCCCCTTGATTCAAAGTTGCCAACTCCAAGTGCAGATCGAAATTGCTCAAATTTGCCTCGTGTAAAACTGAGTTGAGCTCCACTGTTTTTAACATTAGACTTTTGTGATTCTTTTATATTAATCAATCTATAGAGCATGTTTTGTTGCTATAAAACTCCATGCAGAGGCTTGGTCAAGGGCAAATTAAATATGTCCAATTAAAGCAGACATAAAATTAAATCATTTTCTTAGCAAACTAATAGTTTTAAAAGTCTCAATCAGTGATGGGAACAGCTTATATGACTTTCAGAAGTATGCCTCATCAATTCTCCACGACTAATTATATGGACGTCCTTAAGAAAAAAAATGAATCGCCATATGCATCTCGCTCCACGACGGGATCTACTTCTTCGACCTCTACTGTGCTCCGACAACGATCGGATCTACTCACTGTCGCACTCCAATCGAGATGGGGACTCTATGCTTCGAACTCCGACGATACCGCACATTCGGCTACGACCGGCTCCGGTTCCTCCCCTCTCTCTCATTCTCCTCTCCGCTTGAAAAAGTAGAACCGAGAAAGGGGGGGGGGGTATTATGTCGGAGATGAGGACTGCAAGGAGTGGAAAGGGTGGAGGAAGAGAGGGGAAACATGGAGGTTAGGAGGGGAGGAGGGCGGCAGCTGTCGCTAGGTTTTTTTTTTCTTGCTTTCAAAACCTCGAGTCCTAACCTTAAAAAAAAATGATTTAATCCAGGATCGTCACAATTGAAAATTTAACAAGAAAAAGGATGGACAATCATTATCAATATGTTATCTTTGTGAAAAAAAGAGAGTGAAACATTATTCAAGGAATATCCATTTAAACAACATTGACAAATCAAATACAAAGCTCCATATATCAACTACTAAAATGTCAATACTTCAGGGAAAGAGAATACCATATTATATAACAAACTATACAATTAACCATTACAATCTAGTATACAAGAGAGATAGTGGACTTGTTCAATTAATCAATCTATAGAGAAAACATCGCAAAGATTATTAATTAATCCCTTGCTTAAACGTACGTACATTACAATGATTTTAATAAAGATGCATTACTCATCCATTTCATACAATTATGAGTAATATATGGTTTGCTAGTTTGAAATTCAGAATAATAATATTCTTTCCTGACCAGTTAATAAGCACATGTTTTGTTGCTATAGAACTCCCTCTGGAGGCTTAGCCAAGTGCAAGTAAATATTGTCAAATAGTATCTCTTAAACTAGCTTTTAGTGATGAAGGTAATGAATCTTTGTTGAAACCTACACTTTTGGTGCCATTTTTATTGAAAATTAATTCAAATTGATTAGAGCATGCACGAATCAGTTTTTACCATCATAAAAGCTGCATGGGTTATTTTAGGCATTGGTTATTTTAAGCATAGTTATTTTAGGACTAGTTACGTAGTGGTTAGCTATTTTTAGTATGTTGTGTAATGGATGCTTAATTTAGGCAAGTTGTTAGTGTTTATTTTAAGAACATTGTATTGCTTTAAATACTGCAGAACTCTATGTAATTGAGTAAGAGAGAAATGAAATAAAGCGTTGTTTCTGTTTAGAAAAATATTGTTCTCTCTTCAATCTTTTGCATACTGGCACAAAGCAGTGCAATATTGCTAAGTTTATTTTATCCCAACAATTTTATGTTAAGGAGTTGCCAGGTCAGATTATAGTAGAAACTATATGAGAGGCACAAGGGGAGGCTCCATTGCTTGAGTCAGGACCCGCTTCAGTTGATACGTAACCATTAACTCCTGGAGATGAACTTTTAACTTTGAACTTTGGACCTAATACGTGGTCCATTTGAACTTTGGTACAATATGATTTAAAACTTAAAAATTATTTAAGAAGACTACAATGAAATATTCTAATTAATTTTTAAAAGGAAAAAACAAACTATAAATTGATTTTTATAATAAATTTGAATATTTCAAATAATGAATAATTAATTACTTGGAAACTGTCCATCCTGATTGACATGTATTTTGTTCTATAGGTTTATGTTTAACCCAGTAAAATATCATAATAACCTATGTGCAATCAGCAATAGAAAACCAAAGATTTTAATGTAGTTAATACATATAGGACCATCTTTGTTCTTTATAGTGAAATTTTAGTTTTTTTTTTCTTCCTCCATTTCAGAAGAAATATATTATTAATATATTAAATTATGTCATTATTCAATCTAAGGCGAGCCATTAGATAATAGGTTAACACCTAAAGACAAGAGTGTAACCCAGTAAAAGATCGATGACTCATCCATTTCATATGAATGATATTTGTATTGCTGGTTTCAAATTGAGGGTAACAAGTTGCTGTCCTGATTAGTTGAAGTGCACTTGTTTTGTTGCTGCAAAAGCTCCCTCTGGAGGCTTAGTCAAATGTAAACAATATATGTCAAAATATAACAGACATAATCAGAGATAGCAACGGGTTATATGACTTTGAAGAGTCTCCATGAAGCATTCTCCATTACTAATTCTGCTGAAGCATTTAATTAAAAAAAATATGATTTCATGACAATTCCAATTGATAATTTGTACAATTAGATATGATAGAAAAAACATTTTGTAGTAAAATATTGTATGTTCCTACGTTGGCACCCGTTATGTAGTCTTTTTTATATGCATTTAAAATTACAACTCTTTACAAGTTTCAGTATCATTTCAGCATTTGTAAATAACGTGATGCAATTACTTATCTTAAAGGTCAACGGGTTAGAGCCCATATAAATAGCCTTGTAGACAGAAGACCTTCATCAACTTTTTTGCCCAGTTACTATCCTTTCGTGTGTGTGAGAGCCAGAGAACTTATGGCCTTTCCTCTGATCAAAGTGCAGCTATTTCTCTACCTTGCACTAATATGCCTAATAACCTTGCCAACTACCGCAGTCGCCTCCGCATTGCCTGGTTGCCCAGACAAATGCGGAAATGTCACCATACCCTACCCCTTTGGCACCATTCCTGGCTGTTACCGGGATGGATTTAATCTTACATGCAACAACTCCTTTAATCCCCCGAAAGCAATCTTGGGTAGAAATATCGAGGTGTTAGACATCAACGTAACTAGTGCTGAAACACGAGTCCTCAATTTAATTGGCCATGATTGCTATAATAACAAGACGAAAACAAGTGGCGTCAATGTAACCCATCCATATATTAACATCAAATCATTAAAACCATTTCTCTTCTCCCACAGACGCAACAAGTTCACTGTAATTGGCTGCTACACCTTTGCATATATTTCTGGCAACCAAGGTAACAATTCTTACATGTCTGGCTGTATGTCCTACTGTGAGAGCCTCAACAAAACGACTGTTGACGGTGGTCCATGCAATGGGTTCGGTTGTTGCCAGACTGCCATTCCACATGGGCTCAACTACTACGAAGTGGACTGGGGTTTCAACAGAAACAACGCCTGGGAGTTCAACCCATGCAGTTATGCTTCGCTGGTGCAGGAAGACTGGTACAAGTTCACTGTCCAGGACCTACAAGGGTTTAAATTCTCTGAGAAGAACAAGGAAATGTCACCAGTTGTGCTTGATTGGGCTATCCGAAATAACAGCACATGCCTAGCATCCAATAAAGAGAGCAGCACTCAACCGGCATGTCAAAGCCATTACAGTGGATGTGATAACACTACCAATGGTGAGGGATACATCTGCAAATGCTTGCAAGGATACGAGGGCAATCCCTATATCCCTAATGGATGCACAGGTAATTAACTTACAAGGGATAGACCATGTCAGCCGTATAATCAAATATGCTTGTCTATGTACAATTATGCTTGTCCAAATCTGTATAATCATATAGCTAAACCCAGAGTCTTTGATTGTGACCTTTTATTGGTATTGCCTACCATACTAACCTGATTACCTCATATGAAGGTCAAACTACCTTTTCCTTTCTTCTTTTGCCTCTGACAGGTACTTTTTTAGAGTTTAAAGAAAGTGTGTAAAATTCATTAAGGTTGTAGAAGTTATATATCAGTAATTATTCTATTAATCTTCTTAAATTAAAGATCATTTTCTAATTTTTATTCTTTTTGGTGCTGAACAGATATTGATGAATGCAAATTTCCGGATAAATATCCATGCTACGGAAATTGCCAAAATACAAATGGAAGCTACGTGTGTTCTTGCAGGAAAGGCACACGAGGTAATGCCACCATTGCAAATTGCACCAAGGATGCAGAGAAATTTTCCTATCCTGCTCGAGTGGCTATTGGTAAGTATTATTTTACTCTCTATAGATAATCTACAAATTTTGTGTACAGCGAGCTAAAATTATTGAAACAATCAGCATGGCTTTTCTATAAACCATACCTCTGGAGTTATTTTTCACAAATAGTTATGCTTAAAGGGAAACCACACAAGATTTTTTTTTTTTATTGTTGTATGTCAAAATTCGGAGGAATGAAGTGTCAAAAACAAAACTCGGAGTAATGAAGTGAATATATAATTACAAGAATTTGTTTTATCCATGAGGATAAAAATTGACTATTGCCAAGGGTAAGCCGACAAAGATGGCAATTTCCACGGGTATCGCTATTACCGATGGTAATATCAACGAGGATATACCGATGCTGTCAAGCACTTTTACTCTTGTGGACGAAATTAATTCTTGTAGTTTAATGAATATAACTATTCCGTCTGTTTTTTATATTGCTTTTTTTTAAGGTTCTGCGTTTTCTATTGTTGTTGTTCTCAGTACTATTATTATTGTTGTTTTTTTAATGAATATTACAATTATTATTCTTGTTCTCAGTACTATTATTATTGTTGTTTTTTTAATGAGTATTACAATTATTATTCTTGTTCTCAGTACTATTATTTTGGTGATTATTGTTATTAGTTGTAATGATAATAAAATATACAATTAATACTTATGTTACAAGCTTTGTCATGTTTGTAATCTTTTGTTACAATTTGCAGCTTCTATACTTGGTGTTGCTGCTATCCTGGGATTAAGTTGCCTGGTGGTTTGGTACCTACAACATAAAAGACATATGAAGGAAAAAAAAGAGTACAGAAAATACTATCAGATGATGGACAACCACCTCCGCGTGTTCAGTAAAAAACAACTCGAAAATGCAACTAATAATTACAGCGATGATCTTGTTTTAGGTAGAGGAGGCCAGGGAAATGTGTACAAGGGATTATTAGAAAATAGTCAGGTTGTGGCCATAAAGAAAGCAAAGGAAGTTGAAGAAACACATAGAGGAGAATTTGTGAATGAAATCATTCTTCTTTCCGATATAAACCACAAGAATATAGTTAGATTATTGGGTTGTTGTTTAGAGGATAAAATTCCAATGTTGGTCTATGAGTTTGCCCCCAACGGTACACTTTTTTATTTTCTACATGGAAAGAACAGTAGAATGTCAATTTCCTTGGGTACTCGGCTTAAAATTGCTCTGGATTCAGCAGTGGCTCTAGATCATCTGCACTCTTCTCTCACCCAATCTATCATTCATGGTGATGTGAAGTCCGCTAATATACTACTAGATGCTAACTTCACTGCGAAGGTGTCCGATTTTGGAGCTTCAAGTGCTGTGCCAGTAGACGAAATTGTTGAGCTTGTCCATTTTTCACATGGGTATGTAGACCCTGAGTGCTTTTACACAAAGATAATAACAAAGAAAAGTGATGTATATAGCTTTGGTGTAGTAATGTTGGAGATCCTGACTAGGAAGGAGGCAGTTTATATTGATGAAAAGGGAGAAAAGCAGCCCTTGGCTACATCTTTTATTTCAAAAGCAAGGAAAAATGAGCATCGTGAGATGTTGGATGTGGAAATCGTAACTAACGATGAGAATGTTATGAAGGTTCTTCAAGAAATTTGTGAGATTGCTCTGCAGTGTCTGAGCCCAAAAGGAGACGATAGGCCGACAATGGAGCAAGTTGTTGATGAATTACAGAAGTTAGTGAGGTTCCATAACAGCTCCTCAGGTCAGCAAATTGATCAAGAAGATCAGATGGAAAGCATGCTCGACAAATTTCCCTCTGTGTCAGAGTCATCTGGTTTTAATACTACCCAATATAGTGCACTTCTTGAAATCAGCACCGGAGCACCGAGGTGAGGTGGATTAATTAAGCCTGCTTCAAATTTAGTTTTGTGTGAAGATGCGAAATTCTGTAACTATTGTATTTGATTGTTTTCCTGTGAATCACTTGTTACTTGGGTTGTTTCTTTGAGTGTAGTGTGCCAAATAAAAGTTTGTTGTTTTTATTTTTTTGTAGTGTTTATTGATGGGACTTGTATACATGTAAGAAAAGAAATATATTGCAAAATTAATATTTATCCTCTGCCAAACACTTAACTACACATTAAATATCTTATCAGATTTTTATCATTACTATAGGTAATATCTGTAATAAAAAAATGATGTATCTTATATTGGTGAAGTACCAATTGGAAGAAACAGTCACAGCGATGATGCCAATGGTGCCAGGAAAACCAAGAAAACAAGAGAACCAACTTAGATTATTCTTAGAAAGTTGTTAAACTATTACAGAGAAGAAGCAGCTGTTTTGTTTATCAGACTTAAAATCCTTCCAATATTGCTCCATGCAGACATGTAAAACCCTCGCCAAGAAAATTGAATCGTTTTGATTTTATATAGTCGGCAAATTATTGGACCTGTTCTAAGTCTTTATGCATGTTTTCATAATTTTTTCAATATTTTCAGTAATTTATTTCATCAATTAAGGCTCATATGTGGGACTGTCTTGGTTTTTCTGACAACCTGTCTTTTGAATTTTGTACATAGCAGCTAACAACTCCAAATTTCATGTTCTTCACATCATAATTCTAAGGAGAATACAATATATCTCCTCAATTTATTTCATTTTTTTCTGAGATCCCCAACTATATCTGGTTTGAGGATTTGTCAAAGTCAGTTTATACCAGCATATGTAGTAGTACCAGTTTGGTATTTATGAAATATGAACTTTGAAAATCTATTATAAATTGTATAAAACTCCAAAATTGAAAAATGAAAAAATGTATGTACATGCTCATGGGAGTCTCCATTATCTGGTTATTTCTTGAATGTCTTTTTTGGGTTGTTGGTACTATGTTTTTCCTTGGTTTGCTACATAGTACAGCATGTGAGTCATATTTATGGGCTGGTTTGTGACTTATAAACCAGACATAAATAGTGATTGCAACTGGTTATATGACTTTTAACATTCTGTCAGATCCATTCTCCATGACTAATTCTGCTGATGTCCTTTATTAAAAATAGATGATGTAGTTACAATTTTCAGGACACTTATTAAATATTATTAAAGAAAACATTTTGTGGCATGTTCTTACATCCTGTATTTCAACTCTTTTAGAAGTGACAAAAAAAAATTAGAAGACTACTATGTAATAATATAATTAATTTAATAAAAATATTTTGAATATGTAAATAATATTTGAATGTTTCGCATAACGAATAAATAACTAATTGGAAACAATCCATCCTCATTGATATGTATTTTGTTCAATAAGCAATGACCAGGGGATACGAGTAACAATTATATTTCCGTATGCCAAATGTACTCGTTGTACTTCATGAGCAGACTGCTATTTAAGGAAAAGCAAAGAATTAATGATTTTAATTGTTAACCATTTTGGCCTACATTTTATGAATGCAACATTATATCAAAGTTCATTAGGTTCTGACATAGTTCATTTACAACAACACAATCACGCGCTACACATAACAACGCCTACGTGATTGACTGAATTTCACAACTGAGTGCAAGTCATGCGCTACACATAACAGCGCCTACGCGATCATTCTACTCTTAGAATTCAGCTTCAAGCATGCGCTACACATAACAGCGCCTACATGCTTGAAAGTTATTCATCATACTTATTACCATTTAGTCTACAATTAATATGCACTTCAAAACTCTTTAATTTCAGAAATGTTCATTAAATTCCAACACAATTCTTTATAACAATTTATCTAAATCAATTTCACTTCTAAAACAGAATGTTAATTTCAGATATCAGTATAGGAAAATATGGTTTTTCCTCTGTTGAATACAACTCTTTATTTTTAGAAAATATGAATTTGTCTTCTATGATATCTCATGTATATAAATAAACTCATGTTCAAAACTAAATTCTAAATTTAGCATCATGCTTCATTTTCATATTTTGCTACTAAAAGATATGACCATGCATCAATATGCTTCAATCTAAAAATATAACACTAGCACATACTTTAGCTATAAACTCACGTGTCGGAACCGAATGCCAAATTGATATCATGCTTTATTTTCATAAAATGTGATTTTACCTAATATGACAAATATGTATTTTATGTCATGCAACTCAAAATACCAATTATGAATTTAACTATAAGCTAGCTATCAACCAAGCAAACAAGCAACAAATTCTAATAATTCCCAACGCATACTACTAACTCATATTCCAAACTAAACTCTTCAAGTCATGTTACGTTTCAGTTCTACAAAACATGTTCATGTTCCATATGACTTATCATGCATTCAAGCTATGCAATTCAAAAGCACAATCAAGAACTTAACTACAACTAATTACCGATCAAGCAACCAAGCAAGCATCAACAACAAACAAAGAATTTAACAAGTAAACAACCACAATAAGTTAGAGGAACCTGAGAATAACTCGAAATCCGCACCTTAGAAATGTCGGGCTCAATGAATAACTTGTCACTGTGGCGTAGACACATCCGATAGTCCTGTTTGTTCCCGTCATGCAATGTTCATCCTTATGCCGGACTATCAAAACTGAATCATCAATTTAATGTTTGTCGTTATTTACTTTATTAACTATAACCCTCATAACTTGTGAAATTCCTAAAACAAGTCCATGTTAATGATAACAGTTCACTATACACAAGAAACATGGGCATTGACCGGAGTTAGAACACAAAGATGTACAAGGGATATTGAACTAGGCTTAGACAACAAAATATACCAACTGATACTTGTCATAGAAGGAAAGCTAAAGTAGCAACCAACTAATGCATAGTTCAAATATCACGCATGACCGAGAGTTTGATCAAGAACCTAATATGTAGGCCTAAGTTCAATTAGCACAACAGAACAACAATTACAATGGAAGAAAACAAATCTACGTATCAGGGAGCAAGATGGGTATTTTGGTTCTTTAATTTAATACAACAACTCAAGATAGAACAAGGTATCAATTTGGTTTACGATCATCTCAACAATTAATCACTACTAATAGTTTTTGCCTTTAACCATAATTTTAATCAAGACCTAAGCAACACACTAGACTTGACAGAAAAATGAGAGCACAAAAAGAGAGAGTTTAATTTACTATCAATAATCAAACAAGAGATTATGGAAGAATTCGTCAGGCTCGAAGAGGTTGACGTGTTGCAAGCATCTCCGCCTCATTCATCTATCGTTGTATAATCGTCGGCGCCACCACCTATCTTCTCTTCACTACTAGAATCTTGACTTATTACATGGGCAGCACTTACTTGTTACAAGTAGGGGTGTCAATGACACCCGTTTACCCATTTACCCTACCCGTATCGTATTCGATAAGACGGGTATGGGTAAGGTTTTTTTTTCGTTAGCTTAATGAGTATGGCTATGGGTAAAGATTTTTTTTCATTAGATAAACGGGTATGGGTACGGATAAAGATTATTTCGTACCCATTGGGTAACGGGTAATTATATGAAATAAATTATATATAGATATATCAATATTATATTCAATTTATTTATTTCCATGTTTTCCATATTGCTGAATGTTTTGTTATTTAGTTAACAAATTTAAATTAAATTTGTTAGAAGAGATATTTGTGATTTTTATTTTATTTTTGCTTTATAAAAAACTATTAGTTAGAATAATTGCATATTTGTATTTTCATTTTTATATTAGTAATTGTGATGACGTATGTATGACATGATAAATTTAGATGATTTATTTGTAAAAATAGTAAAACCATTATATTAGTATTTTCGTTATTCGCCCACTACCGTTTCGTTACCCATTAATCATAACGGGTATGGGTAGGGTAGGGTAAGACAAATTCTTAACGGGTATGGGTAGGATATGGGTAGATCAATTCTTAGTGGGTATGGGTATGAAAATAGTTCCACCCTACCCGTATCGTACCCATTGACAACCCTAGTTACAAGGGTGTAAAGAGCCCATGCAAAAGAAATAGTGATTCTGACACACTAAAACTTGTTACAAGGGTATTCCATGTAAAAAGTAACGCATGTAACAAATCTGATGTTTACCCTTGTAATTATCTCTTATCTGCCCATGTAACTAATAATTGTTGACCCATGACCCGCCAGCGATGACAGATAGTATATTTTAATGAAGGTCCATGCTAAAACATCATCCCATGCCCTTGTAATAAGTCTACAGAATTGAGACGAAACAGTTGCAAGGACACGCCCATGTAACAGGTTTTGATGTTGTTTTTTTTATTATTTTATTCTAAAGGTCCATGTAAGAAGTTCTACACTACCCATGTTATTAATCTACATAATTGAGACTAAACAGTTGCAAGGGCTTACCCTTGTAACAAGTTTTTTTGATAAATTTATTATTATTTTATTCTAAAGGTCCATGTAAGAAGTCCTACACTGCCCATGTAATTAATCTGGATTGTCGAGAACTATTAATTGCATGCGCCTACTCATGCTACAAGTTTTGAATTCCTAGGCAAAGTCTTTCCTGTATTTATTTGATCTCTCCCTTCAAGTTGAATATATTTTGTAAATCACAACAATAAAAATTACAACAATATATTAAAAAGTTAATGAGATACACAAATAATAGAGAAGAAGATTAAAAAGTAAATGAGATACTCAAATTTTTTAGCAAAGTTCAATTTTTTAAGAAAAGTTGGTCTCCGAGCACATTTTAAGTGTAAATCTCAAGATATTTAGCAAAGTTCAATTTTTTTTTTTACACTTTTACCTAGTAGACATATACCAAGCCTGATGGTTCTATTTACCCAGCATGCAATTGATACTGCTTCCAACCCAGTTCAAATTTGGAATATGCAACCAAGCCTGATGGTTCTAATTACAGTACTATACAACTCCCGTACGTGCTGATACTTAATCTTAGCACAAGATTAGCAAGACTCAAGATACTAATCCTAAAGATTAAGAAAATTAAGTTAATTATTGTATTCAAGATACTAATCCTGAATTGACCTCGCAAGCCAAAACAATAATAGAAGAATACTATTAGTTTGTCAGTTGGCACAAAACAAATGAAGCAGCTAATCCTTGAATATTATAATTAAACCAAGGAAAATTCAACTTGATTTCATTTTTCAGAAAAGGCCAAACCTGAATTTTCTTTACTGTTCTCAAACTTTTTTACTGTACAATAATTGTTTCTTAAATTGCTCAAAGTAACCAACATTGCATTAGATCTAGATTAGCTAAAACAATAGAGACACTAGCACCTCTTTGAATTTTCTTTACTGTGCAATAATTCGTGCTTACTGTCGAAGCAGATAATTACTATCTGATGATTATTGCACCGGTCAATATCAAGATTGACTCAATAGTAGACTGCAAGAAAGCAACAAAAGTGTTAATGAAAAAATATGAACTATATTTTAGGTCTAAATAGTAATTTTTCATAGAACTAGTACAACATGTATTATCTTAAAGGCACAAGTATGGTCTGTTTGAAAAAAAAAATTCCAATCCAAGTATATATATGTATAACTTATTGCTCTCAATTTCTACTCTCTCAAAGCTCCAAAGGTAATCGCAAAAATTAGCAAATTGTAAAAGGAGAAATTACCATCAATAGGTACACCAAAAACAACAGCTCGATGGTAGGAGCATCAAAAGCTAAAGAGTTACACTCACCTTTGTAAAACTTTAGGCACCTCTCTCTAGTGCCTCACAACTTTCTTCGATTGTTTGCACCTGCTTTGCATTGATAGTTAGTCAACCATTTAATTTACTTGTTCTCAATTTAAACCACAAGTTTCAAATTAAATTAAATTTGCTGCAATTTAAGTGAACACCAAACTAAGCTAAGGCTGTGCTATTTCTGCTAGTGCGATGTAAATTATAAATGAACTTCTACGTGAAATTCCCCCTTTTTTAGTTGACCATGATGGTATTTACAATCCTCCTCACAGCTATGCTAGAACTTTACACCATTGCAAAAGAACAATATATAGAAAATGAAACCCCCCACACACAAAATAAAAAATTAGCTGCGCTCTGAGCGGGATGGTCTATTCATCTAGGATCTTTTTTTTTAGTTAATTAGCGATAGTGCAGTGGTTATGCATGGTTACGATTAATTGGACGGAATAGTCAGCCCATAAATCAAGATTTCATGAAATCATACCCCTTTTTCAATATTTTTATTTTCCTATTAATAAAAAAATAGGGTTCCTATCATAAAGGAATAAAAGGCATACATGCTTAGCCAGGCCGAAATCAGTAAGCTTGACTATGCTGTTGGTGCCAACAAGTATATTTGCTCCTTTAATATCTCTGCCAAACAGGAACGAATTAACTTAACCAATTAAATATCATCACTTCAAAATCAAGAAAAAGAAAAAATAAATAAGTAAACATGTCAGGCAAGTCTACCCAAAAGAACACAATCGAGTCATTTATCATGTCTTCCCTGGGGTGGGGGTTGAATTTAGCACCTCTGGTGAACAAGCAATGGATTGACCTGCTTGACAGGTCAGGTGTGCTAGTCAACCTGTTTCTAGAAATTTATCACAAACTAATGCAAACTCAGTGACCTGGTTTCAACCCAGCATGCACCTCTAGTCACAGGCCAAATTTGCCCAAAAAATAAGATAATATAGGAGATGTACCTATGAACTGTGTTTCTTTGATGCAAATAGGCAAGGCCAGAAAGTATTTGCCGGGTGTAGTTTCTGATAACAGGTTCTTCGAAAGACCCATACTCTTGAAGCAATTTGTGAATTGAATTCCCTGAGACGTACTCGAGAAATACTGACAGTCTGTCATCAGTCTGTTCCATCAAAAATTATATAATTAATTCACACTTTCAAAATTATATAAACTTGTACAATTCACAAAAAGAAAGAAAGAGTTCCACACTTTTTACAAGTTATAAGAATAGAGAAAAAAAATAGAAAAAGACTAGACCAGATTGGTACTTACTAGCTTGCTGCCATAATATTGCACAATGTTTGGATGCTTGAGCTGACTAAGTAAAGATATCTCCTGCCAATTGTAATTAGTGGACAGAGAATATATATGTTATTATCATCAAAGAAAAACGTGGATGATCTATCAAAGAAAAACTAAAAGTAAGATGACCTACCTGGTTGAGTTGCCTAAGGCATTCTCTTGAATTATTATCATCAATAATAACTGGTACTTCTTTAATCGCCGAGCATGTAAACCAGCCTCATAATTTAAGCACTGCGCAAAGCATGTTAAACCAGCCTCATAATACCACACCAGTTGCCTTATTCACGTATGACTAAGGAGGAAATAGTGGTACCTATACTGGTACAGTAAGTGACCGACAAACAACATGAACAAAACATTTAGGCATTTCCACAAATACCTTCTGTGCAACACATTTACAAAGCAATTCTATTAAACTAGTTAAAAACCTAATTTAACAACCCAGTTTAAGGGTTTATTTTTAAAGTTAATCTTCGTACCTGTTTCTCTGATCTACAGCAACAGCGAAAGTGGTCTAGAGAGAGTGGTTTGGTGATCGCCCTCGTAGCCAAGAGAGAGTGGAGAGGTCAGTGACGGTGACTACAATCAGATTTGCTTAGAGAGTTGAGGGATGGTGGAGAGGAGTACTGAGGGTTTCGATTTGGTTTTGAAGGAGAGAGGGTGGGTTTGGATTTCAGAAAAATCACCAAGTATCCAAAGAACAAATATCTCTCTGTATCACATTTGCTTAGAGACTCCTACCAACAAATTTGTATCGCCTGAGGTAACCAAATTTCTTAATTTTACATTGGGGACGTCGGATCAGTTTTGCACGGATATTGAAGGATCTACTGCCTTTCACGTAGGGGGATGTAAACAGAAATATTAAGTTACCTAAGAGAATTTGGACTCCTACCCACAACCTCTAAAATGGACACCTCCTATGAAATCAAGACCATTCATCACCCATCAAACGGCTTATATCAACATATGATGAAATTGGTGATTTTTGTACAGCAAATAATATGAATAAATTCCTAAAAAAATATTTTCTACATTTATACATACCCTGTGACCAAATAATGTTTGTAATTGTCAACTTTATATAATTTCATCAATATTTGTCCCTTGAAATTGAGCCAACAATTGCGGGCCGTTCATTTTTGTATGAGAAATCGACGGTCGATCTGCAATGAAATAATTTCAAATTACCCTTTAAATGATCAAGGAAAAACATTGAACGTAACCAACAAAAAAAAACTGAGGTTTCGATATGTTGAAGCTTCGATCCAATGTGAAGTGTTCGTGGCTCTACGATGTTTATATAGTTCGTCAGCTTGATGAATAGGTAAATGAACATAAAATTTCATCAAACTTACATACAATGAAATAAATGTGATACTCTTCAATTTGAACGGTTCTGATCGACCATTGGACAACATATACTCGTGGGTCTTCATTAACTCACACCATGAGAGTTCATGTTCTATGTTGATGCTTGAAGGATGTGAGTTATTGATGCAACAAGCATGTTATGCTATATATATTTTTTGTTGTACAAATCATTTAGTAATTCACAAACATATTCTTTCATTCATTATGCGGTTAATTTCATTTATTTCGTTTGCAATTTATTTATTTTTTATAAATATAAAGTTGCAATTGTTCGTTAATTGTCTAAATTTTGCTAATCATGTAAGTTACTAATTGTTCATAAAAATACAACAACTAATTTTTTTTATATTATTTATTATGCATGCATTACCTAATTTTATTTTGTTTCATTTTCATAATATTTTTCTAAAAAATTTGTTATAATCCTATTCAGATATTACAAGTGCAATTATATAAATAAACATAACTATTAAAGATATTACGAAATTACATAATGTAGAAGTTTATATTCTTAAATAAATTTTATCATAATAAATTACTTTTAAATGAACAAGTGTAATTAATTTTAATTCACTTCCCTTTCAATTTTTCTTCACAGAACTTTAAAATTTGAGGCGATTGTTAGCAGAGCAGTTTTGATTTTATGCAGCACATGGCCTATATAATTTAAAGAGAGTCAATATATCTAACACACTTCTTGAAGCTAAAACTGCTCTGTTAAAATCAGTACTTCCGAAATTGTTCTTCTCCCATCACATCCAGAGAGGATTTCGCCCTCCCCTGTGGATCACAATTCCCCCCCATCGCACTTGGAGAAATTTCAGTTTCCCCCCACTCTCTCCCACTCATTTCCTCCCTAAATCCCCGCGAAACCCTAAAATTTTTCACCTCCTTCCCTCCCGAAATTTCACTCCCGCTCTCCTCCTGATATTTCACTCTCGCTCTCCCTGTTTATCCAGAATTTACTATTTTTTTCATCCCCCGCTCTCCCTCTTCCTTTCTAAACCTAGCCACCACCTAGCCAAATGCAACGGAATGGGGCTAATTTGGGAGTTAAATTACTTCAATTTACTGAGTCATTTCGTTTTCTATTTCTCTATTCTATCTCTATTCTCTCCTGATTTGATTTTAGCGATTTAAGATCGCTGCACCAAAACCCTAAAATTTTCACGATCACCGCTGTGGACGAGACACCGATACGGAGTCTGGATGCGATACGACGCTTTGCCTCTCTCACCCAGTCATGGTCCTCCGCCGCCGACCCTCGCACCCCCTCTGCCACATCAGCCTCGTGCTAAGGTTTCTAGGTCATCCGACTTTCTTCTCTCTAGCTCTTCTCAAAATTTGAACAAATTTCTGTATATTTTCGAAGAAAGAAAAATACCCAAATAGCACTGATTTGGCTTTTTAGTATAGCAACATCTGAACTTGTTAGGATTTAGTTTTCTGAACTGGTTAGTGTAGCAGCATTTGAACAAATTTCTTGGTACTTTCTTTGATTGATGTGCATCCAGTAGCGACACATTTAACCTCTTGAAAAAGTTTCTTAAACATTGTATACTCTTAATTGTTGGCCAGCAACTGACATATTTCTTATTAAATGCATAATCTTAACTATGTGAAGATTTGAACCGTGGTTGGTGTTGTACTTGTCCAGATCTCCATGAAAGACCATCTAATTTTTCCTCCCTCCGTCATAGCCATGTATGCCGATTTAGATGTAAGTTCTTATCATCGGATTATAAATTTAATTTCTTTGTGCATTTCTTGGTTGGGGTATAAGCCAGCTTATTTTTGATTCAATGTACCAAAGCTTTTCAGTCTCAGTTAGGCACATGAAATGATTTATTTAGACTCCAATTAAATTCATTGGTATCAGATTAATTAATTGAGGTCCGTATATTTTATAGAAATGATACAAGGTCAAAGCAATATGCAATTTTATCACCGGGAAGAGAAGAGATCAAGAGGAAGGGTATAATGGGAAAAAACAGATTCAAATAATTTTTAACTGTGGTTAATTATTTCTATGGATAAATAGAGAATAATAAAAAGTTAAGGGATATATTAAATATAATGAAGTGTACAAGAGTAAATAGAAAACTGAAGAAGTTTTGAAGAGTAAATAAGAAATTAACCCTAGGATATAAAGGGTATATATACAGATGTAGCTTTTTGCTGCTGCTTGCTAAGCGTAAATGCAGATGTCAACTAATCCGGTAATATCTAAGGGTTGTTGAAATTTCTAAATACAAGTATAGTTAATTCAATTTTCTTGTCTTATTAGAAGTCCATATGGCTACACTTTTTGCATGATATTTTTGGTACCTAATTTCTGATGTTATGATATGAAATTTTTTTACCTAATGATGCTGACTCTTGATAATTGTACAGCTTGGGTTGCAGGGCTTGCTCAAATTGGTTTGTATGCCGACGGTTTCTAAAATTCTAAAAAGGACAAAAAGTTAGGCATATCATATAAAAAGGACAATCTGAAGTTCTAAACTGACCCAATGAAAACTTTGTGGATCTATGGTAATTGTATTTCTATTTTTTATCTGTACATATCATATAAAATATTTATTTTCTACTTGATGTTGTACTTCAGCATCCCAGCCAATCAATACTTCTCATTTTTTAAAATATTTGATTTGTTTTCAATTTCAAGATGGAGCTAGTGAGAACAAATAGCACAAAAAATGGGAGCAACAAAGAAGCCTAAGGACCATGCACACATGCTTCCTGAGCTATTGATCCAAATAGACGTACCGCTGGATGTCCTCAAGTCATTTTACTTGTTGCCTTCCATGGCTAGGCAGGGGCAGCGGGGCTGACGAGGTGCACTCCTAATCATTTCTCTGATTTTTATTTAGTGCTCAATCATAGTCCTTGAATAGCAGTGTGAATGAACTTGTTTATTAATTAAAGTTGTGTAAAGGCTTACTGCTATGCTAAATTCGTGACTTCAAATTTTCAGTACCTTTCTTAAAATGTTGTATTAGTGAGTAATTTTCTGATTGAATTTATAGTATGGATTTGACCCAAAATGTTGTATTAGTGAGTAATTTTCTGATTGATGAATTAATTGGGCCTAATGAACTGTGCCTCTTTGCTCCCTAATTTTTGGGTGAAGCATTTCGATGTTATAGGTCATTGTTCATTTATTCATCACGTCCTCCCTCGTATGACTGGTTAGTACAATGTGCCAATATAAGAGAACTTGATGGTAATGCACCTTGCATTATTTTTTATGATGCGGATATTGATGTTGCTGTTAAAGGCAGTGTAAGAAATATAATAATGATCTTTTTATTCAAACCATGTACAAACTTCTTAATTCTTAAAGTTGTTCTTTATGATCATCCTTGTGCAAAACTTTGGTTAACTCAATTTTCTGCAATGGTTAAAATATTTAATTGAATAAAACTAAAAATGGATTTCTAAACTAATCTTGATGCACACTAGTATGAGCAAACATAATTTTGGTACAAGAAGCTAATCTTACCTTTTTTTTTTGTCTTCCTAGTAAGCCAGTTTTACTTTGCATTTTTCTTTGTTCATTTGATAATTGAACAAATCAAAGGGTTTCTAAATGCACTTAGAATTTGCATCTCCATTCTCCAATCTTGATATAATGTATTATCAATACTAACTTCCATTGTAATCTAATGTGGTATATATGTAGGGTCTAGGTGCTGAATTTCCAGAATCAACCAGGAGAGGCACTCTCCAAGCACTCCTCAATGCGCAAGCTGAACAAGAGGTGGCAACCTGTCAAGACACAATCGATCAATGGTTCGGGGAAGAAAATCAGAACAACCAGCCCTTCTAGTGCAGGGTTTTGTTAACCTTTATCAAAGCAAAAAAATATTTTGCAGTTAAAAAAAATAGTCTCTTTTTGTAAATTTTTGGTTATGGGTCGTGCGTATATTTTGGGTATAGAAAAGTTATACGTAGTTCTGTGGTTGCAATCATTTTTGGTCTTATGTTACAATGCATACTTCAATTTACTATTTTGATTAATGATGATTAAAATGTTGGGTCACATGTTTTATTGAATTGTTGCTCTGTTTCTATTTTAATGGGAAATGTAAAAGATTCATGGGTTGTCATTGGTTTGGTACCAAACTGGTACGGGGAGGATTATAGATATTGGGCGTGCTGCTATTATGCTGGAACGTCAATGTTTTTCATCGGAATACACATACAACTATGGGGTACTACATTCCATGAAAAAGGTTCCAACGATATCCTTGCAAATAATCTAGTGGGGTCCACCTTCGTTAACCATGCAAATAATCTGGTGGGGCCACCTTCATTAACCATGCAAATAAATAGTGGGGGCCACCTTCTTTACCCATGTAATTATTCAGTTCATTTGCCTTACAATAAACCGTGTGAGACCTACGATCTCTAAGCATGCAATTACTCAGTTCTCTATCTTTACAAATGTTAAGATGGGGCCCACGATCTTTAACCATGCAACTACTTGCTGCAGGTGTGAAATCTCAGACTTGTTGCATGCGTCAATTTTACATGCGCAAGCTCATGTAACAAGTTCCAAATCTAGTATTTACATGGAGGCTTGTAACATGCGTACTTGTAACATGGGTAGCCCATGTAACAAGTCTTTTTCGGACCTGTTGCAAGGGTCAGCTCATGCAATAACCAAAATTTCTGTCCTTGTAATAAGGTCAGATTCTAGTAGTGCTTCTTCCGTGCTTTGGTTGCACTTGAGCCACGTCCTTCTAACAAATGATTTCCAATTAAAATTGCCGGGTACACCAAGGGAAATGAGATATGATGGAAGTGAGGTGGTGTGTGGCGGAGGGAAGGAAAGTTTTGTGCGGACTCAACGAGAAAATAAATCCTCACTGGGGAGAATAAAGAAAAATAGGAAATAGATTATAGCATTATTGTAAAATGGGTAAAACAAAAGTAATAACATTTGGAGAGAAGAGGGAGTGTACACGTGGGTGAGAATGAAGTTAGGTTAGTGGTGACAAAAATGAAAAAAATGATAATAGAAAAGTAAAGGCCGTGCCACGTGTCCCCAAATAAAATTCTAGAACTTAAAGAAATATATTCTATTATATATTGTTCTCAACTAAATGATTAATAGGTTTGCAATTAACTCCTTTGTTTTTTTTTTTAAATAACTTGAACATTATAATTACCAAGATTTTAACTAACATCATATTACAATGAAAATATCTAAAGCTAGAGTAAAACTTTTCAAATTATTATATATGACTTTATAAGAAAATTAAATTTAATTAATTGACATGTATAAATAAATAAATTTACCATATCTCAATACAAAATTAGTCATGTTCCAATATTTCCAGAATTTCTGATTTCAACACTTGCAAAATTTATTAATCAGCATTTGTTAAGGAATTTACAATTACCTAGTTTCTAATTTAATTATTCCTATGTATTCCTAGTGTATTTATTTCAAATTATTGAAATACAAATTTTTTTTTATAATTATTCTTGAAAACTCAGATTTCTATTTTTAAACAAATTTTATTTAAAGTCAAATAAAATTTTCCAATATTCATAATTGGTATGTTACAAAAAATAAAGGTAATTAATGAATCTTTCTTCAGACCAACACATTTGCTGCCATTTGATGCTAAGGATTTGCAAGGTCAGATTACAGTAGAAACTATATGAGGTGCACAAGGGGAGACTCCAATGCTTGACTCTGGAGCCGCTTCAGTTGATACGTCACCATTTATTCCTAGAGATGAACTTTGGAACCGATTTGTAATTTCTACAATATTTGTAATATTTGGTTTGAGATTGCTTTTAGGTCTTATCATACTCAAGGTATTAGAATTATATTGTGCGTGTGGTATATTTTGTTGCTCTGTAACAGTACCAGCTGTGGATACTGCCCCCGTTCTGTCAAAAAAAAATCTGTGGATACTCAAGGTATTAGAATTATATTGTGCATGTGGTATACCAAACAAACATATTTTTCTTTGTTTCAATAAAAAATGCGAAATCTGTGGATACTGCCCACGTTCTGTCAAAAATAAAAAATATATATATATATATATATAACCGGATATGCCAATAGATTATGTGACTTGTAAAAGTCTGCATGATCCATTCCCCGTTGACATTTAATCTAAATATAATAAAAAACATATTTGGTGGTAAAAGATATATGGTATATTACTTGGTCCATTTGAACATTATTACAACGTGATTTAAAACATAAAAATTATTTAAGAAGGCTACAATGAAATATTCTAATTAATTTTTAAAAGGAAAAAACTAATAAATTAATTTTGATAATTAATTACATGGAAACTGTCCACCCTGATTGAAATGTTTTTTGCTCTGTAGGTTTTTTTTCACCCAGTAAAATATCATAATAACCAATGTGCAACCAGCAATAGCAGCAATATGAGAAACAATTTCAAAAAAGTGTGCCAAATTATCTCTTTGTTCTTCACAAATGGAATGCAATTTATAAAAAAAAATGTAAAATATCTTTGTTCTTTTTGGTGAAACTTTAGTTTTTTTTCCTTCCTCCATTTCATAAGAAATATACCATTAATATTTTAAATTAAATCATTATTTAATCTAAGGTGAGTCATTGATCCCTTAATATAAATCAGTATTACATTGCATTGATCTTTGATATTAAAACAAATATTATTCGTATAAAATGGATGAGTCATTGATCTTTACTTAGTCCCATGTTGATATTGACTAAGATTTGCATTTGTGTTCTAAGTAAAATTAGTCATGATATATATGAAATAGTAAATTTGGAATTTTATAATCACTTGCCTGTCATAATTGTATATATAATCCTCGCGAATCTGAGATAACTTCAGCCAGCTTGAACCTTCACTTCTGCCTCCACAAATAAAGCACCATGGATAAAGGAGAGAGGAGAGAGGAGGGTATATTTGTCTATTTTATATTTAAAATAATTAAATAAAATATTAAATACAAAAATCAGGATAGAAGAAAGAAAGTTAAGTTTGTATGGGGATATTGAATGTTATTGTGTTTTCATGGGGATATTAGCTATTTTTATAGTTTGTATGGGTACACGAGAAATTTTCCCTAAAAATTGAATATGTTGCACGTTAAATTAAAAGTTCGGTTATTGAGTTCTGAATATTGGAAAGTGTAGGCGAAGAATAAGAAAAGAAAATAAAGAGGGGAAGAACTAATTTGACGAATCTTACAAGAAATATATATTTTCTTTTGAGTAGAACTAGGGTGTTCTTAAGTTCACCAAGTCTCTTTGTAAGTTTAACTCAAAAACCTATCGGATTGTTTTCAAGAAACGCATCCAAACTGTTGAAACCGATCTACTTCATGAGTGATGAGTTTACATGTCAAATTTATAGATTTTCAAACTAATTTAATATAAAGTCAAGCGGTAAAAAACTGATGAAAAAAATGAACACATTAAAATTAACTTTTTTTTATGGTTAGTGGGAGATCCACTAAGAAATATATTGATGATAAAAAAATATTTACAATGTTATTGCTAAGGCCAAGTGGTCTTTAGCAACGGTGACCATATAATAATTACACTAATTAATTATAAAATAACTCTGCTAAAACTAAAACCGCCTGTAATGCATCTAAAGTGCTCATATCCCTCTGGTTTCTAAATAAATAGGGACCAGTTGTGAACATCAATTGTTTTTGCATTAATCAGTATATACACCACCATCCTCTTTTGAGAGAATGTTCTCCTATTCCTCTCTTTCCATATGGCCACATTAAAATTAACTTATAAACCATCTTTTTTGTACCGCTTGATTTATACTAAATTAGTTTGAAAATATATAAATTTGACATGTAAACGCATCACTCGTGAAATAGATCGGTTTCAACAGTTTGGATGCATCGTTTGAAGCCAATTCAATATATTTTTTAATTAAGTTTACAAAGATACTTTGTGAGCTTAAGAACACAACTGGAATAACTGGAATTAAGTGCAAGCCTTGCATGGGTTTTTGAATTCCACATACGTCAAGTCAAGTCTCTTTTTGAAGTGGAAGTCCAGTTTCTTTTTGAAGTCAAGTCTCAATGTGGTCAGAACTAACAAACACAACTGGAATTAAGTGGAAGCCTTGCAGGGGTGAATTTGACAATTATAATGGATATAATACTCATCGTTAATCTAATTGAGCAGACCAGATTTATTCATATATGGGCTGCCCAATTTTTTAAAGCCGTAATGCTAATTGACCAGATTTAGTCATTAAATTTAGACGTGATGTCCATAAAATTTGCAACGTGATCTGGACATATTTTAAATTATACCATTAATATTTTAAATTATATCATTATTTAATCTAAGGTGAGTCATTGATCCCTTAAATTATATCATTATTTAATCAAAGGTGAGTCAATGCTCCCTTAATATAAATCAGTATTACATACATTGCATTAATATAAATCAGTATTAAACAAATAATATCCTAGTCAATATCAACATGGGACCAAGTAAAGATCAAAGATGAATGCAAAAGTGTAACCATTATTAATCCCTTATTATAAGTATGTTTTAATGATTTTAATAAAGATCAATGACTCATCCATTTCATACGAATAATACTTGTTTCGCTGGTTTCAAATTGAAGCTGGCAAGTTCCTGTCCTCTTTAGTTAATTAGCACTTTTTTGGTTGCTGTAAAGCTCCCTCCGGAAGCTTAGTCAATTGTAAACAAGATATGCCAAAATATAACAGATATAATCAGAGATAGCAACAGGTTATATGACTTTTAAGAGCCTGCAAGAGTCTGAGCCATTAATTAAAATTAGATGATTTAATTTTAATTGATATTTTGTACAATTAGATAATAAAAAAACATTTGGCAGTAAAATATTGTATGTTCCTACGTTGGCACCGGTTATGTTGTCTTTTTTTACATGCATTTGAAAATTACAACTCTTGACAAGTTTCAGTATCATTTCAGCATTTCTAAATTTGTAATTATCTCAAAGGTCAAAGGGTTAGAGCCCGTATAAATAGCCTTGTAGACAGAAGACCTTCATCAACTTTTTTGCCCAGTTACTAACCTTTCGTGTGTGTGAGAGCCAGAGAAGTTATGGCCTTTCCTCTGATCAAAGTGCAGCTATTTCTCTACCTTGCACTAATATGCCTAATAACCTTGCCAATTAGCGTAGTCGGCTCCGCATTGCCTGGTTGCCCAGACAAATGCGGAAACGTCACCATACCCTACCCCTTTGGCACCCTTCCTGGCTGTTACCGGGATGGATTTAATCTTACATGAAACAACTCCTTTAATCCCCCGAAAGCAATCTTGGGTACAAATATCGAGGTGTTAGACATCAACATAACTAGTGCTGAAACACGAGTCCACAATTACATTGGCTATGATTGCTATAATAACGAGACAAAACCAAGTGGCGTCAATGTAACCCGTCCATATATTAATATCCAATCATTAAAACCATTTCTCTTCTCCCACAGACGCAACAAGTTCACTGTAATTGGCTGCTACACCTTTTCATATATTTCTGGCAACCAAGATAACAATTCTTACATGTCTGGCTGTATGTCCTACTGTGAGAGCCTCAACAAAACGACTGTTGACGGGGGTCCTTGCGATGGGTTCGGTTGTTGCCAGACTGCCATTCCACATGGGCTCAACTACTACAATGTGGACTGGGGTTTCAGGAGAAACATCGCCTGGGAGTTCAACCCATGCAGTTATGCTGCGCTGGTGCAGGAAGACTGGTACAACTTCACTGTCCAGGACCTACAAGGGTTTAAATTCTCTGAGAAGAACAAGAAAATGTTACCAGTTGTGCTTGATTGGGCTATCCGAAATAACGGCACATGCCTAGCATCCAACAAAGAGAGCAGCACTAAACCGGCATGTCAAAGCAATTACAGTGGATGTGATAACACTACCAATGGTGAGGGATACATCTGCAAATGCTTGCAAGGATACGAGGGCAATCCCTATATCCCTCATGGATGCACAGGTAATTAACTTACTAGGGACCATGTCAGCCGTATAATCATATATGCTTGTCTATGTACAATTATGCTTGTCCAAATCCATCTGTATAATCATATAGCTAAACCCAGAGACTTTGATGGTGACCTTTTATTGACCTTTTATTGGTATTGCCTACCATACTTACCTGATTACCTCATATGAAGGTCAAACTACCTTTTCCTTTGTTCTTTTGCCTCTGACAGGTACTTTTTTAGAGTTTAAGAAACTGTGTAAAATTAATTAAGGTCGTAGAAGTTATACATCAGTAATTATTCTAATTAATCTTCTTAAATTAAAGATCGTTTTCTAATTTTTATTCTTTTTCGTGCTGAACAGATATTGATGAATGCCAATTTCGGGATAAATATCCATGCTACGGAGATTGCCAAAATACAAATGGAAGCTACGTGTGTTCTTGCAGGAAAGGCACACATGGCAATGCCACAATTGCAAATTGCACCAAGGATGCAGAGAAATTTTCCTATCCTGCTCGAGTGGCTATTGGTAAGTATTATTTTTCATAAAAGGAAAAATCGGCCGTTCCGGATCGGAATCGGGCTGTATGGATCCGATTTCAGGCCAATATACACGGTTAGTGTTTTTTGGGTCCAACTTCGGCTGGAACGGCCCGATTCCAGTCAAATTTCACCCGAAATGGTCCGATTCTGCCAAAACAATCCGATTTCAGTCAAATTTCGGCCGAAACATGAACTAACCACTCTCCAAAAAAATTTCCTCTGCGTGAATCGAACTTGAGAGCTCTTGATGAGCAACCAAGCCAACTACCAACACACCATACAACCTTTTGTTGGTAGAAAATATAACTATATGTAAATATAAGTATTGTAAATTGTACTATATCCAGTCCATTCAATCACGGATTGAGCACTGATTTTTTAGTTGTAATGCTTGTATTATATTGTATTAGTGGATTATTTAATTGTCATTATTTCCTAATATTTTAGTATAAAACAAGTTTCTGGCAAAAAAGTCCGAGTTTCCGATCTGATTCGGCTGATTCCGACTGATTCACCCGATTCTGATTCCACGGTCAAAAGAACGATCCCGATTCTGATTCCAATTTTTCCTTCTATGGTCTCTATAGATAATCTACACATTTTGTGTACAGCAAGCTAAAATTATTGAAACAATCAGCATGGCTTTTCTATAAACCATACCTATGGAGTTATTTTCACAAATAGTTATGCTTAAAGGGAAACCACACAAGATTTTTTTTTTATTGTTGTATGTCAAAATTTGGAGCAATGAACTGTCAAAAACAAAATTCGGAGTAATGAAGTGAATATATAATTACAAGAATTTGTTTTATCCATGAGGCTAAAAAATGACTATTGCCAAGGGTAAGCCGACAAAGATGGCAATTTCCACGGGTATCGCTATTACCGATGGTAGTATTAACGAGGATATACCGATGCTGTCAAGCACTTTTACTCTCATGGACGAAATGAATTCTTGTAGTTTAATGGATGTAACTATTCCGTCTGTTTTTTATATTGCTTTATTTTAAGGTTCGATCTGCGTTTTCTATGGTTGTTGTTCTCAGTACTATTATTATTGTTGTTTTTTTAATGAATATTACAATTATTATTCTTGTTCTCATTACTATTATTTTGTTGATTATTGTTATTAGTTGTAATTATAATAAAATATATAATTAATACTTATGTTACAGGCTATGTCATGATTTTAATCTTTTGTTAATTTGCAGGTTCTATACTTGGTGTTGCTGCTATCCTGGGCTTATGTTGCCTGGTGGTTTGGTACCTACAACATAAAAGACATATGAAGGAAAAAAAAGAGTACGAAAAATACTATCAGATGATGGACAACCACCTCCGTGTGTTCAGTAAAAAACAACTCGAAAAAGCGACTAATAATTACAGCAATGATCTTGTTTTAGGTAGAGGAGGCCAGGGAAATGTGTACAAGGGATTATTAGAAAATAGTCAGGTTGTGGCCATAAAGAAAGCAAAGGAAGTTGAAGAAACACATAGAGGAGAATTTGTGAATGAAATCATTCTTCTTTCCGATATAAACCACAAGAATATAGTTAGATTATTGGGTTGTTGTTTAGAGGATAAAATTCCAATGTTGGTCTATGAGTTTGTCCCCAACGGTACACTTTTTTATTTTCTACATGGAAAGAGCAGTAGAATGTCAATTTCCTTGGGTACTCGGCTTAAAATTGCTCTGGATTCGGCAGTGGCTCTAGATCATCTGCACTCTTCTCTCACCCAATCTATCATTCATGGTGATGTGAAGTCCGCTAATATACTACTAGATGCTAACTTCACTGCAAAGGTGTCCGATTTTGGAGCTTCAAGTGCTGTGCCAGTAGACGAAATTGTTGAGCTTGTCCATTTTTCACATGGGTATGTAGACCCTGAGTGCTTTTACACGCAGACAATAACAAAGAAAAGTGATATATATAGCTTTGGTGTAGTAATGTTGGAGATCCTGACTAGGAAGGAGGCTGTTTATATTGATGAAAAGGGAGAAAAGCAGCCCTTGGCTACATCTTTTATTTCAAAAGCAAGGAAAAATGAGCATTGTGAGATGTTGGATGTGGAAATCGTAACTAACGATGAGAATGTTATGAAGGTTCTTCAACAAATTTGTGAGATTGCTCTGCAGTGTCTGAGCCCAAAAGGAGACGATAGGCTGACAATGGAGCAAATTGTTGATGAATTACAGAAGTTAGTGAGGTTCCATAACAGCTCCTCAGATCAGCAGATTGATCAAGAAGATCAGATGGAAAGCATGCTCATCAAATTTCCCTCTGTGTCAGAGTCATCTGGTTTTAGTACTACCCAATATAGTGCAGTTCTTGGAATCAGCACCGGAGCACCGAGGTGAGGTGGATTAATTAAGCCTGCTTCAAATTTAGTTTTGTGTGAAGATGCGAAATTCTGTAACTATTGTATTTGATTGTTTTCCTGTGAATCACCGGTTACTTGGGTTGTTTCTTTGAGTGTAGTGTGCCAAATAAAAGTTTGTTGTTTTTATTTTTTTTGTAGTGTTTATTGCTGGGACATGTATACATGTAAGAAAAGAAATATATTGCAAAATTAATTTTTATCCTCTGCCAAACACTTAACTACACATTAAATATCTTATCAGATTTTTATCATTAGTATAGGAAATATCTGTAATAAAAAATGATGTATCTTATATTGGTGAAGTACCAATTGAAGAAACAGTCACAGCGATGATGCCAATGGTGCCAGGAAAACCAAGAAAACAAGAGAACCAACTTAGATTATTCTTAGAAAGTTGTTAAACTATTACAGAGAAGAAGCACCTGTTTTGTTTATCAAACTTAAAATCCTTCCAATATTGCTCCACGCAAGCATGTAAAACCCTCGCCAAGAAAATTGGACCTGTTCTCAGTCTTTATGCATGTTTTCACAATTTTTTCAATATTTTCTTTTTGAAAATGCTGACAGTGGCTGTCAGTTACAAATGCAGAAAGTAAAAACTAGAAAAATAAAACTACAATTACAACCACAACTTTGCATATCGATCAAACAGCTTCTAGCAGTATTGCATCCACAACTTTGCATCTTGTAACACACTTTCCTCCATATCTTCAAAGGGAATTATTTTCGTTCAAAGATCTTTCTGTTCCTCTGCTTCCAAATCGTCCAGCAAGTCGATATGAAGTAAACCGACCACTGCTTTGGCCCCATCCCCATCCTTGCTGCATTACTCATCGATTTTTTCCATGTATCCTTCACCCTTTCCTCTCTTGTCATGAGACAAACTCCTAGAATGGATTCCATCCTATCCCACAATCGGATTGCCTTCGGACATGTAAAGAACAGGTGCAATATGGACTCTACCTCACCTAACATGCAGGAGTCACAATTTGGGGAACAATTGAAACCTCTTCTTACCATCATCTTGTGGGTGAGCAATCTACACTTCAGTAACAAAAAAATGAAGATGCGAACTGTTGGAGGAACCTTGTATCTCCAGGTTTTAACATATGGCCAAGCTATCTTCCCACCTCCCACCAATACTGAATACACTGACTTGGCCGAGTAGTGCCCACTATTGTCCCACCTCCATATAATCTGATTTGCCGTGTTCATTCCAAGACATGACCAATCAAAGATAGTGTATATGCCAGCCAGAGTGGTCCAGAAAAAGGATCCCACCTTTGCCCACCGTGCCGCCCCTGCTAGATTACCCGGTTTCTGTTTTAAAGACACAATTTTCTCTGTCCATAAACAATTTAGATTGGTATACATTTTCAATATTTTCAGTAATTTATTTCATTAAGCCTCATATGTGGGGCTGTCTTGGTTTTTCTGACAACCTGTCTTTTGAAATTTGTACATAGCAGCTAACAACTCCAAATTTCATGTTCTTCACATCATAATTCTAAGGAGAATACAATATATCTCCTCTATTTATTTCATTTTTTTCTGAGATCCCCAACTATGTCTGGTTTGAGGATTTGTCAAAGTCAGTTTATACCAGCATATGTAGTAGGACCAGTTTGGTATTTATGAAATATGAACTTTGAAAATCTATTATAAATTGTATAAAACTCCAAAAATGAAAAATGAAAAAATGTATGTACATGCTCATGGGAGTCTCCATTATCTGGTTATTTCTTGAATGTTTTTTTTGGGTTGTTGGTACTATGTTTTTTTTTTAATAGAATTTCAGCCAAGGAATAATTGTTGTTTTATTAGATGAGCTCTTGGGCTTATATAGAGCTTACAACTTACAACCAAGTCCCTTGACTTTTCCATAATGTCCTTTTATCATAAGGACCCTAACAAAACTACTAATCTGAAAACATACAAATATATCAACACTCCCTCTCAAGATGGGCAAAAGATATCCATCAAGCCCATCTTGTTACACAACCTAGATAGATCTATTGAGCTAAGTCCTTTGGTGAGGCAGTCAGCTACTTGATCTCTAGTAGCTACATGACTCAGCTCCAATAGTCCACTATTCAGCTTTTCCTTTATGAAGAACCTATCGATCTCCATGTGCTTGGTTCTGTCATGCTGCACCGGGTTGTTGGCAATGCTGATTGCTAACTTGTTGTCGCACCACAACTTCATTTGAGCTCCTTGGTCCACCTTGAGCTCTTCCAATAGAGTATTCAGCCACAGCATCTCGGCAACTCCTAAGGCCATGGCTCTATACTCTACTTCTGCCGTCGATCTCGCAACAATCGACTGCTTCTTGCTCTTCCAAGAGACCAAGTTGCCCCCTACGAACATGTAGTAGCCAGATGTGGACTTCCTATCATCAGCGCAACTAGCTCAGTCAGAATCACAATAGCCCTCAATGTTCAAGTGCTCATTTTTCCTGAAAATCAAGCCCTTCCTTGGTGCACTATTCAGGTACCTCAGAATTTGATATACTGCGTCCATATGGCCCTTCCTAGGGTCATGCATGTAGCAGCTCACCACACTCACTGCAAATAAGATATCTGGACGAGTATGACTCAAGTAGATCAATCTGCCTACCAGTCTCTGGTACCTCTCACCATCAACCTGTTCCCCTGTCTCTGCACTCGTCTTGAACTTCTGATCAATTGGAGAAACTGTAGACTTGCACCCCAACATGCCTGTTTCTATGAGCAAGTCTAGGACATACTTCCTTTGAGATAGAACAATCTCCTCTGCTCCACGAGCCATCTCAATCCCAAGGAAATACCTAAGCTGTCCCAGATCCTTCACCTCGAATTCCATCCCCAATTTTGCCTTCAACTGTGCAATTTTCCCTTCATTATCCCCAGTAATGATCATATCATCAACATACACCGCCAGCATAGTAATGTGACCACCATGTTGTCGAAAGAACACCGTGTGGTCGGCATTGATCTGCTGATAGCCCATGCCTACCATAGCCCTCCTGAACCTGTAAAAGCAGGCCCGAGGAGACTGCTTCAACCCATAAAGCGACTTCTTGAGCCTGCACACCTTATCCACTGCTTAGTTTGTGCCGAACTCCGGTGGAATCTCCATGTACACCTCCTCCAACAAATCACCATGAAGAAAGGCATTCTTCACGTCGAGTTGGTGTAACATCCATCCACCATTCACTGCCAGGGACACCAGTGCCCTCACTGTGCTCATCATAGTCAATGCCATAGGTCTGACTGTACCCCTTTGCTACCAACTGAGCCTTGTAGCGCTCAGTGCGGCCCTCTGGATTTTGCTTCACTGTGAAGACCCACTTGCATTCCAACAGCCTTCTTGCCTGGTGGTAGTGGCACAAGCTCCCAAGTTTTGTTCTTATCAAGAGCCCCGAGCTCTTCTAGCATGGCTGTTTTCCACTTCGAATCTTCCTTAGCAACCTGCCAACACTTAGGGATAGAGACAATGTCTAATGATGCAATGAATGCTCTATGTACAAGTGATATGATGTACGTAAGAGACAAACTGGGCAATATCATGTGGAAAACCATATCGGTTAGGAGGAATGCCCGTATTATCACGGGTAGTCCGCCTTACCGATAGGGGAGTAGGAGGAGTAGAGAGAGGAATCATATCACTTGTCTATTCTGAGTCTGAGGTGGATAGTGTAGGTGTCTCAGGGGTCGGGGTAGGCAGGGACAGGGACTTGGCACAAGCGGCACTGTTGGCATGGTTCTCTCATTCTGCTTCTTTCTCCTCGTGCACACCTCACGGTATCTCAGCTCCCCCTGAGCCTGAGTTCCACCCTTAGGTGCATTCTCCTCAACTTCCGACACAACCACAGCCGAATCATCCTTTTTCGACTCGACACCAGCCGACTCCTCAATCAGCTCAAGCGGACAAGGAATAACCCCCACACTCACCATCCTCCTCTCACCATCACTACTACTCTCCCCCTCTCGCCGCATACCTGCTGTATCGAGCGAGTCTCCAAAGGGTGATGTCGCCTCTGATGAGTAGTATGGTTCGAGCTCTCGAAAGGTAACATCCATACTCACAAACAGTCTCCTCTCCACAGGGCTCCAACATACATACCCCTTTTGAGTAGCCGAATACCCAACGAAAACACACTTCACAGCCCTCGGATCAAGTTTTTCCACATTTGGTCTATTGTCCTGCACGAAGCACATACAGCCAAAAGTTTTGAGAGGAAGAATATCTCCATTCTTACCTTTCAGCATCTTGATCGGAGACTTCCAATCCAACACTCGCAAGGGCATCCTGTTGATCAAGTAGGCCGCTGTCAGGACTGCTTGCCCCCACAGGTATTTTGGTACTTTCATCGAAATCATCATACTCCGTGTTACTTCAAGGAGATGACTGTTCTTCTATTCTACTACCTCATTATGCTCTGGTGTGTACGGACAAGTGGTTTGATGCTGTATTCCCTGGGATGACAAGTACTCCCTAAACGCCCTGTTGGTGTACTCTGTCCCATTGTCAGACCTCAATACCTTCACAACTGCAGCGTATTGAGTCTGAACCCCTTTGTGAAAATCCTTGAAGCAAGCAAACACATCACTTTTGTTTTTTATCAAATAAATCCAAGTTACATGAGAAAAACAATCAATAAAAGAGACAAAATATCTAAATCCATTCACAGTAGTTGTGGGACAAGGTCCCTATATATCTAAATGCACCAAATCAAAAGCCAAAGAACTCATACTACTAGAACTAGCATAAGAGCTCCTAGTATGCTCGCCTAACTCACACGCATCACACACTAGTTTTTCCTTATCAGCCTTTTCAAACAAAGGCGGATACAACCAACTCAAAACAGGAAAAGAAGGACGACCCAAGCGCCTATGATGGAGCAGCAGCAAGTTCTCCATACTCCTCCCAACTACTCTAGCTCCCTCTACAATGGATGAAAGGGCTGAGTCCATACCCTCCCTATCCAGGTACCACAAGCCGCTATGCCATGTGTCAATCCCAAGTCGCTTGCCTGTTCCCTTCTCTTGGAAGATCACCTTTCGAATATCAAACAAAATGACACATTTTAGTTGTGATATAATGACACTTATGGATAAGAGATTCACAAGAAAAGAAGAAGCATGCAAAACATTAGACAGAGTCAAAGTGTTGGTACATTTCACAGTACCCTTACCAACCACGGGCTGAGTCGTACCATCGGTAGTCTAAATGCTCTCTGGGACTGCTAGGTGAGTATGGGAAGAAAACTCCCTAGTAGCACCTTCACATGTCGAGATGCACCAGAATCGACTATCCAATATGGTGACCTAGTGGTGGATATAGAGGCAAGAGCAAGTGTATCACAAGTACATGTGGCTGAGTGAGCAAAAGAAGCAAAGTTACCCCTAGATGAAGATGAGGTGGATGCATCATCGACCACACTCTTCCCATCACTTGCTCCTTTCTGCTTTCTCCTGAGTGTTTGTGAGCAAGCATCCATGATCGAGAGATCCTCCTCTATAAAGCCCACACCAGCCTCTTCCTCTTCCTCTGCAACCGTAAGATTTGCCCGGTTGCTTCCTCTTCCACCTCTCTGACCTCCAAGGTCGCGACCAAGACTCCCAATAGCATAGTAGCTCTCTGCTCAAATGCTGGTGCCAGACCCTAGAGGAACACCATAACCCTATCGTCCATGGAAATCTCATAACACACAGGGTCAGTGCAACATCATCGTCGGACCCTGAAATGGTCATGATCTAACCATAAGCGCTCCAGCTCTATGGCATACTCCTGCACAGTCCTCTCCCCATGTACCGTAGCAGAGATCTCCCTCTTGATCTGGTACACCCTCAAGTTGTTTCCCACACCATCGTAGGTTCTCTTCAGCTTCTCCCATACATCATTTACCTTCTCTATGCCATCCACTGTGGACACAATAGACGAAGTCAATGAGCTCAGGAGCCAAATGTACACCTACATGTGAGTAGACTTCCACTCAGCTCTCCCAGGTGCATTCTCAGCTGGCTCTTCCTTCTTCCCAATCAAGTACCCCTCCAGATCCTTCCCTTCCAGAGTGTACCTCACCCGACGTGACCAACTCAGATATGTAGCTGGCCCATTGAGTTTCGTATCAATAGGTGGCAGCTCGACCCTCTATGGTTTCGGCTTGCTCTCACTAGCTGCCACACTGAATGCTCACATCCGGATCGAGACCTAATCAAAGCTCAGCTTTGACATAAGCTCGGCGAACGGATTCGTGCTGCCACTATCACTCCCCTTCTCCTTCTCCATCGATCCGACTCAGATCTACTTCTCACACATCGTTCTAAGTCCGGATCCCTCCTACTTCTTCCTTAGACCCGATCTTGCACTCTCAAAGATCTAGATCCAAATCATCTCCATTCTCTTCCTCTTCTTCTTAACCCGATCTTGATTTATCTCATCAAGATTCGAGTTCAAACCCGATCAAACCTGATCAACCCCCTTCTCGGGTATCGTGGGGTATAGGCTCCCCACGCCGGCCAAATCAATCAACAAACAACCCTCTTACCTAGTACTCGGACGGTATAGAGTAGAGAGAAAAGAGGGCCAGGTAGAGAGAGAGAAGCCGAGAGGAAGAGGTGGTAGAGAGGAGGCGACGGCTACTGTAGCAGTGCGACATTATAGCTATCACTGTAGCGCGGCTACTGTAGCACTATTTTGGAAGTGGCTAGTTCTAACTCTAACCCTAGCTCTGATACCAAATATAATTTACAACTTACAACCCTTGGGCTTATATAGAGCTTACAACTTACAACCAAGTCCCTCGACTTTCCATAATGTCATTTTATCATAAGGACCCTAATAAAGCTACTAATCTGAAAACATACAAATATATCAACATTTTTCCTTGGTTTGCTACATAGTACAGCATGTGAGTCATATTTATGGGTTGGTTTGTGACTTATAAACCAGACATAAATAGTGATTGCAACTGGTTATATGACTTTTAACATTCTGTCAGATCCATTCTCCATGACTAATTCTGCTGATGTCCTTTATTAAAAATAGGTGATGTAGTTACAATTTTCAGGACACTTATTAAATATTATTAAAGAAAACATTTTTGTGGCATGTTCTTACATCCTGTAATTCAACACTTTTACAAGTGACAAAAAAAAATAGAAGACTACTATGTAATAATATAATTAATTTAATAAAAATATTTTGAATATGTAAATAATATTTAAATGTTTCGCATAACGAATAAATAACTAATTGGAAACAATCCATCCTGATTGATATGTATTTTGTTCAATAAGCAATGACCCAGAGATACGAGTAACAATTATATTTCCGTATGCCAAATATACTCGTTGTACTTCATGAGCAGACTGCTATTTAAGGAAAAGCGAAGAATTAATGATTTTAATTGTTAATACATGTAAGTAGGTTAGGTCACGATCGAGACACCAAAACCGATAGAGCGTATATGTCTAAAGAGACATAAAACATGTTTTGCTTGTTTAAGACATAAAATAGGTTTCCCTCTTTCATTGAACGCGTCTTAAAGAGTAGAATAAAACTTGTTTATTTTTTAAGAAAGGCTCTTTTGTCATTAGCTGGAGTAGGATGTGATCAGCGACATAATTGCTGATAACAGAATTTTCATTTTAAGAAAGGAACAAGAGACATAACTTTTGAAACAAATATTTAATTTTGAAACAAATCTTTTCCAATTACTTTTAATGTAAATATGCATAATAGAAAAAAAAATTATATTGAATTTAGATTTTGTATTTGAAGAATTCTTATCTTATCTCTATGAGTTGAACGAGTCTATTTAAATATATTTAATTATCATATTAATATATAATATCCTGTTATTAAAAATTTAGGATTACTTACAATAATGGATGTTCAATAACAATTTGATGTTTGAATCATGCAACTCAGATCCAACCATGATCCAACTGTGTGCAGAATATTATTGACCCCCAATAAAAGTGCTTAACATGTTCTTCAACCTGACTTCCATCACTCAACAAACTACATGTTGGAGGCGATGAGAAAGCAACAGGAAAAGAAGTTTATTGATAATGTTTGAATCATGCAACTCAGATCCAACCATGATCCAACTGTGTGCAGAATATTATTGCTAGTCCATTGGTTTTATTGACCCCCAATAAAAGTGCTTAACATGTTCTTCAACCTGACTTCCATCACTCAACAAACTATATGTTGAAGGCGATGAGAAAGCAACAGGAAAAGAAGTTTATTCTCACACCATGCCACGAGCAGTTAGATTACTCTGTTTAAGAGCACAAGACTTGTATTCCACAAAAAAAGCCAATGAGTACATCAAATTCCTCCTCCAAGTTGAGGGAAATAAACAGAGAAATATAATTTATGTTTATTAATTCTTTTATTTTGGAAAAAAATGAATTTAAATATAACAATGGAGAGACAGAGAGAGATTTTGATTGCGTCGCTTACTTCCACTTTGCTGACTCTCTCTCTCTCTCTCTATCTCTCTCAATTGATAATTATATCCTGTTAAAGAAAATCCGTGGACAGCTGTATTAGCATCATATAAAACAATTTACAGTCGGCTCATCCGAAAAAACAAATTTAGTCTGTTACATTTTTTATTTCTACGAAAGCAATGGACAATAGAATGAGGTTTGGTAAAGGAATACATGTTCAGCTAAAATGAGGTCAAACTATTACTATTTTAGATTTTTATGATTTTTTATACCTCTGGGAGATTATTCAAGTGCAAATTAACCATGTCAAATTATGCATGACACAATCCGTGCTACAATCGCTTGTCCTAAAATAGATGATGTAATCACAATTCCCACTTGACATTTATTACAATTAGTAATAATAGAAAAACATTTTGTTAATTAAATTTGAATATTTCATATAACAAATAAATAAGGTAATTGGAAACTCTCCATCCTAATTCAGATGTATTTTGTTCTATATATAGGTTCATGTTAAACCCAGTAAAATATCATAACTTATATATGTGCAATTGGCAATGCCCCGGAAATACAAGTAATCATATGATGATAGCAGTATGTCAAATTATATGTGTACTTCACAAACAAAAATGGAATTTAAGGGAAAGTAAAACATCAATTATAGGTTGTAGAACTCTGTGTTGTAATTAATTTTAGACTTCCGCAATATATAATTAATTACAACACTAAATAAAATAAAAATATTAGATATATACCTATCATAATTTCTTGATTTAGATATTATCCATCAAATTTTCATTATTAGCTATTTCTAAAATTTGTCTCACTTATTTTATTAATATCCCCATTACTTAATTTAATCACTTACAAATAAAGATTAATATTAAAAAAATTAAAAGGGCTATTTTTTTTACTACATCAAAAGCATTGATGTAATATCCTCAGCAAAGTTGGTTGAATTAACTTTGTAAAATCTAGAGAATTCAATAACTGACATGGACCATGTATAAATAGGTTGTAGAACTCCATATGCGGTGTGTGTAAAAATCAAATTAATACATCAAAAGCTTTGTACTCCAATCACTTGTACTCTTCTTTCAAGTAATAAAAGATATTCTGCTACTCGAGTGATATTAACTCATTGGTTGATTACTTGGCTCAAATTAAATAACACCTGGCTATATCCAAAAATTCAAATTTTTCAAATTTGCACCCCATGTGCCTCAGTGTTCCTGTGAGTTTGTCATTCGTAAGGATGGGGTTTTTGGTCTTGAACTTCAAAGATAGCGATTAGTGAGTGCTCCTCTCTTTTGTGTTTTTGGTCTTTGCAGATAGAATTGATGAAGTAAAATGATACTGTCCTTCGAAAATTATTTGTTTGTGCTTTGATCTCCTTTGTTATTTACAAGGATATGGGGTACTTACTATACAATTTGTAAAGTCATACTTTCCCTAACATGATACAATGTAAATTCCCTCATTTCTCTACCTTTTTGCATCGACTTAGCCAAATTGTTTACTCTACAAATAAAATAGTTGCTTTATTTTTAATTTGTTTTTACGGGAATAAGAACCCGGAAGTTAACATCTAAAAATATTTTTAACATTGGTAGATTTTTACAATCTCTTGATATCAATCAAAATAAAATAATGTAAAATTGCATAATTTTCTTATGTATGTACAAAAAGTGACATTGATCTTACCTAATTATTCTCTCTTGGTACTTGAACTTAGATGTTGAGTTATCAAAAATTTAAAATAATGAAGAACAACTTGTACAAATTTGTGGCTCTGGCTTTTCTGTTTTGTCAAAATTCCTCTCAACACACAAAAATAATATCTGGTCTTAATGCCTGATACATAACAACTAAATCACTAATGGTTAGAAAACTACAAGTTTAGACTGGTTTCCTCTTAACATTGGTTAGGGTTTTCTTTTTATCCCCTCCAATAGAAATAAAATTATTCTTCTCTCTTCTTCTCTCTCTATATTTTTTTAACTAGAGTTGTATTAATAAAGAAAAATCTTCAGCTCAAGGAACACCTAGCAGTGTCAGTTTTTGCAATCAGAAGTAAGATATTCTCATCAAGATAATAAGAAAAGAGCTCGAAAATATTTCTACTCAGATCGATTTTAATGAAAAATAACATGATTGACATACTCCCTTCTTTTTCCAAAACATCAACCTTGCTTATGATAAAGACGTACATCTTAATTTGTAAATACTACGACAATAAGACATTGATCACGATAAATTTCATATTCTGAAATCATTCTCCTCGCTTCTCCTTTCTGTCCGACCATTATCTAAATCCCACATGAGCCCCGATTCATTCACGCCACTCTGGGCATTGCTAACAGACATATCCCAGCTCTGTGGTTGAAGGCAAGCCCACCAGAAGGACCACCAAATTCCGATAGCAACGCCGAGAGAGACCAACAAAAGAGACATTGATGGTAGTGGTGGGAGTTTGTATAAACTTTTTCCAGACAACTTTATGATTTATTTTCAATGCCTTTATACAATTTTGTTAACGCTTTATATATATAGGCGGCTCACAAATTAATTGGTGTCCAAATTAGATTTTCAATTTTATGTATTTTATTTTGATACAAGGAATGGTGCCTTTTTTATCTTTACCTATTTAAGAGAGATCAAATTAGATTTTTTGAGAGCATGAGTATTTATTGGCATGTTTCTTGGTGCAGAGCTGGAGTTCAAAATTTATTCGTATGCACTAAATTGGTGCTTCCATCTATAGTTCAGTATTTTTACTTTGTTTTAATATAATAGCAAAGTAGATTTGGTGAGTCAGTATAAAGTTTTCAATAATTTATTATTAATTTTCAGGGTCCATTCATAGAATTTTGATAACACTTCATATTGTTGGTATGACAAATTTATTTAAAATTATTGGTGGTGCAACATATATAGTTCAGTATTTTTTTACTTTGTTCTAATCTAATGAACAAACAAATTTAAAATTTGCTATTCATTTATTTCAAATGAAATAATAATCAATTATATTTTGCTTTCATCCAAAATAATACTGAAAACAATTTGCATTGATTTGAAATTATCTGTGCGATTAGTTTCTACAATAATCTCATGTGCATTTTGCAGTTCCAAGTATTTACTATGTAATAATTAAGTGAAAATTTTAGGTGTGGTCTAGATAATGAAGGTAAAAATTCAAAACAATTAATAAGTACTTTAGAATAACGAATGCATATTATATATGTAATAGCTCGAGCTTATTGTTGTTGGATTCGAAAAATAAGTTCGAATGTTCAAAAGTTTTGACAATATATAAATAACAACTGCCCATACTTGTGTATATTTTAGAAAAGAAAATGCGTACTAAGATAAATTAAAATAACAGCTATTGCATAAATGTAAGTACTAAAAAAGGAGTAGAACTAGGGTGTTCTAAAGGTCATCAAGCTTCTTTGTGAACTCGACTTTAAATTCTATCGGATTGTCTCCAAACGACAAATCTGAACTGTTGAAACTCATTTACCTTACGAGTGATGCGTCTACATTCGAAACTTTGAAATTAATTTTGTATAGAATAACTAAAAATCAATTAACTTAAAATAATAGAAAGTAATTACATGAAGAGACCCACTGTTAGCCCATTTTCAAGAAATTAGCCCACTGTCAAGATAAATTAGCCCACTGAAAGATGATAAATTAGCCCACTGTCAAGAAATTAAGTATATTGCAAAGTTATTTGAAGGCTTATCACATGTTAAATTACCATTCCACAGCAAACCAAAGATTTTTATTTTTTTGACAAAGAAAATAGGGTCTAGCCCTTTTTTTATTAATCATTTTGTAGTTACAAGAGGGATGTAACCAAAATAGGACAACAATTCTGCTCAAAATATTTGAGCATAAAATAGAAAATGAAAATTAGAAAAAGTAAAAGAGAAAATAGCAAGAAAAAAGAAAAGATAACAGCAATAGAAAAGATTAGTCTGTAATTATTCTTGGTCTTTCCTTTCTTCTCAAGCGCTTGGAATCGAGCTGTATTTCTATTACAACTCCACATATTCCGCTAGTTGCATCAAGTTACACATTTTCTCTCTAAAAGTTCTAGCACATCTCTCTCTCCAAATTGTGTGATTAACAAGACCGATCTCTCCTTCATGCTAAATTTAAGTTCCTTCAAATTTCTTATGGTGTTTTCATCTCCATTTGTTAAACCTCCACGCAATTTGTTAAACCTCCACACAGCAAACCAAAGATTAAATAATTGGTCTTTTTAATTACATGCGTGACTTGTTTGTTCAAGAAACAGGATAAGTAAAATGAAATTGCTTTCGTGCTTGTGCACTATACGTAAACACTAAACAGATTATTTAAAATTCAAGAAAACAAATTAGATGATAAAGAAATTCCTAGAATTGTACTTGGCTGCCAAGATTTTGAGTTCAATATTGAATGTTAATTAAACCAACAAAATTCAACGAATACAATTAAATTTTGCACTTGATGTTTTCCAACAGAGGACTAAACTCAATTCAAACAGAACCAAATTTACCGCATTACCCCCTCCAGTTCTTTCCAAAATAAGAAATTTGGAAGACTCCCTCAAGACAGCAAGAAATTACAAAAGGAATAAATAAAATTTGAAAAGCAACTCACTCTTGAAGTTGTTGAAGAGATGGTCAAGGACAAATTGAGACCAGCGGTCCCGCCATGGCCATCGTAGACGCCAATGAACACCCCGGACCAATTGTATCCATCTATCAGATATCCTGACACCAACTGGCTGCAATCCTCATTCTCTACGTTAGCTTGCGCCACGGCCATTGAAAACATGTCGTACAGGTGGTGGGCTAGGCTCTTATGCCAATGATATTGGCTGAACCAGTCTCCGCTGGAACCTTCAATTGACGTCTCTCGGTTTACTTCTTTGTCTACAAAGGATGGTTGTTTTGTAAAGTGGTTAAAAAAGGACAACCAGTCTCCGCTGAAATTTTCTAGTTGTCTTTCATCTTCTACTGGTTGTCCTTTTTCTAGTTGTCATTCATCTTGTATTGGTTGTCTTTCATCTTGTATTGGTTGTCTTTCATCATGTACTGGTTGTCTTTCATGTTCTTCTTATTGTCTTTCATCTTGTACTGATTGTCTTTCATGTTCTACTAGTTGTCTTTCATCTTCTTCTAGTTGTCTTTCATTTTGTTCGAGTTGTCTTTTATCTTGTACTGGTTATTTTTCATCTGTTTCTAGTAGTATTTTATCTTCTTCTAGTTGTCTTTCATCTTGTACTAGTTGTTTTCCATGTTCTTCTGGTTCTCTCTCGTCTTCTTCAAGTTGGTTTTCATCTTGTAGTAGTTGTCTTTCATCGTCAATTAGTTCTATTTCATCTTCCACTAGTTTTCTTTCATGTTCTTCTAGTTGTCTTTCATGTTCTTCTAGTTGTCTTTTACACTGTACTAATTGTTTTTCATCTTCTACTAGTCTTTCATCATGTATTTGTTGTCTTTCATGTTCTTCTAATTGTTTTTCGTGTTCTACTAGTTGTCTTTTGTGTTCGTCTTGTACATCTTGTACTAGTTGTCTTCCACCTTCAACTAGTTGTCCTTCATTTTCATCTAGTTGTCTTTCATCTTGTACTAGTTGTCTTTCATGTTCTTCTAGTTGTCTTTCATCTTGTACTGGTTGTTTTTCATATTCTTCTATTTGTCTTTCACATTGTACTAGTTATTTTCATCTTCTACTATTTGTTTTCATCATGTACTGGTTGTCTTTCATGTTCTATTGTCTTTTGTGTTCTACTAGTTGTCTTTCATTTTCATCTTGTACATCTTGTACTAGTTGTCTTTCACCTTTTCTTTCGTGTTCTACTAGTTGTCTTTCATCTTTTAGTGTAAGTTTTTCATGTTATTCTAGTTGTCTTCCATCTTCTTCTATTTGTTTTTTTAATCTTGTACTAGTTGTGTTTCACCTTTTATTAGTTGTCTTTCATCTTGTACTAGTTGTCTTTCATATTCTTCTAGTTGTCTTTCATCCTGTACTAGTTGTCTTTCAAGTTCTATAGTTGTCTTTCATCTTGTACAGTTATTTTTCATGCTCTACTAGTTGTCTTTCACATTGTACTAGTTGTTTTTCAACTTCTACTAGTTGTCTTTCATCTTGTACTAGTTGTCTTTCATGTTCTTCTAGTTGTCTTTCGTGTTCAACTTGTACATCTTGTACAAGTTGTCTTTCACATTCTATTAGTTGTCTTTCATCTTATACTGTTGTATTTCATTTTCTCCTAGTTGTCTTTCATCTTGTATTAGTTGTTTTTCACATTTTTCTAGTTGTCTCATCTTGTACTGGTTGTTTTTCATGTTCTTCTAGTTGTCTTTCATCTTCTTCTAGTTGTCTTTGATCTTGTTCTAGTTGTGATTCATCTTGTACTGGTTGTCTTTCATCTTGTATTGGTTGTCTTTCATCCTATACTTGTCTTTCATGTTCTTCTTGTTGTCTTTCATCTTGTAATGGTTGTCTTTCATGTTCTACTAGTTATCTTTCATTTTTTTTCAAGTTGTCTTTCTTGTACAAGTTGTCTTTCATCTTCTACTGATTGTTTTTAATCTTCTTCTAGTTGTCTTTCATCTTCTTTTAGTCATCTTTCATCTTCTTTTAGTTGTCTTTCATCTTCTACTAGTTGTCCTTGATGTTCTTCTGGTTGTGTTTCATCCTGTACTGTTTGTTTTTCTTATTCTTCTTGTTGTCTTTCACCTTATATTAGTAGTCTATCATCTTGTACTAGTTGTCTTTCATTTTCTTCTAGTTGTCTTTCACGTTCTTCTAGTTGTCTTTCATCTTGTACTGGTTGTTTTTCATTTTCTTCTAGTTGTCTTTCATCTTATTCTAGTTGTCTCTCACCTTGTACTAATCGTTTTTCATCTTCTACTAGTCATCTTTCATCCTGCACTGGTTGTCTTCCATGTTATTCCAGTTGTCTTTCGTGTTCTACTAGTTGTCTTTAGTGTTCATCTTATACATCTTGTACTAGTTGTGTTTCACCTTCTATTAGTTGTTTTTTATCTTGTACTAGTTGTCTTTCATATTCATCTAGTTGTCTTTCGTGTTCTACTAGTTGTCTTTCGTGTTCAACTTGTACATCTTGTACTAGTTGTCTTTCATCTTGTACTGTTGTATTTCATATTCTTCTAGTTGTCTTTCATCTTGTATTAGTTGTTTTTCACATTCTTCTAGTTGTCTCATCTTGTACTGGTTGTTTTTCATGTTCTTCTAGTTGTCTTTCATCTTCTTCTAGTTGTCTTTGATCTTGTTCTAGTTGTGATTCATCTTGTATTGGTTGTCTTTCATCTTGTATTGGTTGTGTTTCATCCTGTACTTGTCATTCATGTTCTTCTTGTTGTCTTTTATCTTGTAATGAATGTCTTTCATGTTCTACTAGTTGTCTTTCACCTACTATTTGTTATCTTTAATCTTGTACTAGTTGTCTTTCATGTTCTTCTAGTTGTCTTTTATCTTGTACTGATGGCTTTTAATATTCTTCTAGTTGTCTTTCATCTTGTACTAGTTGTTTTTCATCTTCTTCTAGTTGTTTTTCATCCTGTACTGGTTATCTTTCATGTTCTTCTAGTTATCTTTCGTGTTCTATTAGTTGTCTTTCGTGTTCTACTAGTTGTCTTTCGTGTTCTACTAGTTGTCTTTCATCTTGTACTGGTTGTTTTGCATGTTGTACTAGTTGTCTTTTACCTTGTACTAGTTGTTTTTCATCTTCTACTATCTGTCTTTCATCATGTACTGGTTGTCTTTCATGTTCTTCTAGTTGTCTTTTGTGTTCTACTTTTACATCTTCTACTAGTTTGTCTTTCAACTTCTATTAGTTGTCTTTCATCTTTTACTAGTTGTCTTTTATGTTCTTCTAGTTTTCTTTCATCTTGTACTGATTGTTTTTCATGTTCTTCCAGTTGTGTTTCACCTTCTATTAGTTGTCTTTCATCTTATACTAGTTGTCTTTCATGTTCTTCTAGTCTTTCATCTTGTACTGTTTGTTTTTCATATTCTTCTACTTGTCTTTCACCTTGTACTAGTTGTTTTTCATCTTCTACTAGTTGTGTTTATCCTGTACTGGTTATGTTTCATGTTCTTTAAGTTGTCTTTCACCTCCTATTTGTTGTCTTTCATCTTATACTAGTTGTCTTTCATGTTCTTCTAGTTGTCTTTTATCTTGTACTGATGGTTTTTAATATTCTTCTAGTTGTCTTTCACCTTGTACTAGTTGTTTTTCATCTTTTTCTAGTTGTTTTTCATTATGTACTGATTGTCTTTCATGTTCTTCTAGTTGTATTTCGTGTTCTCTAGTTGTCTTTCGTTTTCATCTTGTGCATCTTGTACTAGTTATCTTTCACCTTCTATTAGTTGTCTTTCGTGTTCTACTAGTTGTCTTTCATCTTGTACTGTTTGTTTTTTATGTTCTTCTAGTTATGTTTCATCTTCTTCTAGTTGTTTTTCATCTTGTACTAGTTGTGTTTCACCTTCTATTAGTTGTCTTTCATCTTGTACTAGTTGTCTTTCATGTTCTTCTAGTTGTCTTTCATCTTGTACTGGTTGTTTTCAATATTCTTCTAGTTGTCTTTCACGTTGTACTAGTTGTTTTTCACATTCTTCTAGTTGTCTTTCATCTTGTACTGGTTGTTTTTCATATTCTTCTAGTTGTCTTTCATCTTCTTCTAGTTGTCTTTCATCTTCTTCTAATTGTCAATAATCTTGTACTGGTTGACTTTCATCTTGTATTAGTTGTCTTTCATCCTGTACTTGTCTTTCATTCTCTACTAGTTATCTTTCATCTTCTTCTAGTTGTCTTTCTTGTACAAGTTGTCTTTCATTTTGTTCGAGTTGTCTTTCATCTGGTACTGATTGTTTTTCATCTTATTCTAGTTGTCATTCATCTTCTTTTAGTCGTCTTTCATCTTTTTTTAGTTGTCTTTCATCTTCTACTAGTTGTCCTTGATGTTCTTCTGGTTGTGTTTCATCCTGTACTGGTTGTTTTCTTGTTCTTCTTGTGTCTTTCATCTTTTTCTAGTTGTTTCTAATCTTATAGTAGTTGTCTTTCACCTTCTATTATTAGTCTTTCTAAGGGAAGAAAATAATGGGTTGGTCATAAAACATAGGAATTGAATATTATATTTTTTTTTCCAACATGAATATATTTTAAAAAGGCAAAATGACATTTCAGCCTAGTGGAATTTTATGCGGACGTAACAAGAGAAATATTTATATACCTTTGCGCTTAGCCATCAAAAGTTTTAGAATTAATACTTTGTGTCTACATGATTTCATGTTTAATAATTTAGAATGTTACAATGTGCATATCTAATAAATTCTAATTTTTTAAATACAAAAGTTTACTAGTACATTAGATGATATTTCATATTATTTTACCAAAAATTCAACATATTCTCAAGATGTACGACAACAGTATAATAATTCCATCACATTAAACAAACTTCAACCTATTCGAAAATTGGGATGTTACAACAAGAATATCAGACATCTCTGATCTGATCTCTTTTTTTTTGAAAGATACTTGGTAGAGGCTATCAAGTTTATCTCTGATCTGATCTCTCTCTCTCTCTCTCTCTCTCTCTCTCTCTCTACGCGAGAAATCAATTTATGGAATGCATCGCCAGCAACGCGACCCAGATCAGAAAGATTTTAGTTTGGGAAATTCGTTTTCTGAAGTTGAAATTAATTTATGACAAAAACTTGAGTTAGTGGCCAAAACACAAAAGGTCATTTATGAGTTAATTTATTTAGTTCATCATTTGGATAAGTCATAAGTATTGCTTCAATTCTTTTTATCTGTTGATCAAATTTGATGGAAAAGTCACTTAGTACTTTTTCTTCAATTTACCAGTTAAGTTAATTTATTTACTTGTTCATTTTAAAACTCACTTATCTCCTAGTGAATATGTCAATTTTATTTTATCTGGTTATCAATTTTATTTTATCTGTTGTTTCAATTCAGTGAGAAAGATGCCCAAGTTAGCATATACCGTATTTCATGGGAAAAAGATTTCTACTTTTGTTGTCATATTGATGAGCATTGTGAATGTGAACTATTTGGTATCTTTAAATGATGAGCTGATAATTTTATATATCTGGATGAAAGTTTCTGTAGAACTACTAATGACTTGTCTCAATGCTGACCTTTTCTTTTGGCATTGCAGATCTGATTGAAGTTTTTTTTTTTTTCCGTAGAACCAGGCAGCAATTTCAGCTCAAATAACTTGTCATTGTAATTTGTAATGAATTCAATTTAATTTGTTTCTTATAGGTTATAGGTATGTGATGACTCAAATTGAAACTACTACTTTTAAATATTAAACCATAATTTTAACTTACGTTCATATTACAAGCGTATGATTGTACCGTGTAGTATAAATTGAAGTGTCGATCCAAAAAGATAGTATATTCAGTTTTAAAATATTTTACTAGTCTAGGTTATTGGATTTTTAAAAGGTTTAGTGGTGACAAATGCAATCAAGATATTATAGCTAAAATAAGGTTAAAAAGTAGATATAGAGCCTCTAGAGTTCAGGTTTCCTATTCTTCTTAATCATGTAAGATATAAGTTTTAACGTTTATCTATGCTGCGCACGGTACTGTCACTGTCACGTGTGGTATAGATTGTTCTCGAGTACCCCACACGATGAGCTGGGTGTTTGTTTATGCGATTTGAAAGGTTTTCTAATCTTTCGATCGGCTTTCAGATAACAAGACTAAACTATTTTAGATATCAAAATATATTTTTCCCTATACTACTCCGTAATTAAAATATCCTAAAGACCCCACTAATATGAAGTTTTTGATCTTTCTATTTTTTTCTGAATTTTGTTTCAATTTACATTTTCTAATATGAAGTTCTAAATATGCATGATAACTTTGTCAGTTAGTTTTTGCTTTTTTTTATTTCATCACTTGAGAATTTGGAGGAAATTGTAATTGGTACTATGGCAAAATTAGTTTTTGCTTTTTTTATTTCATCACTAGTATGTCGATATTGTTATTGTTGTATCTCAAAACGGAATTGTAATTTGTACGATACTTGATATTACAATCGAATCAATGTATTGTGTGTTTTGAGAAAAGTAAAATGACAAAAATAACAAAAAAAATCATACTAACAGGAGAATCAGAGACCGGTTTTTGACTACCAGCGTTCAATAGTTGGTCGCTAAAATCAGGTATCAGCGATGACCATCAACGTCCAATAGTTGATCACTGAAAACAGGTATCAGCGACCGAATTTTAAACATCAGCGACTGAACATTGATCGCTCTAGGTCCCTATGTGACGTCAGCAAACAACATCAGCAACTAAAAAAATGGTCTTTCAAAAGACATCAGCGACCGGGATGACATCAATCAGTGACCGGTGACGTCATCACCTAAATATCAGTGACCACGTATTTGCAACCGGCACAGTTATTATCAGCTACCTAATCCCTGGTCATTGATACTCTTTTTTCCTGTAGTGATATATTTATTTAAGCTTGGTAGCCTCTACCAAGTCACTTTAAAAAAAACAGAGAGAGAGAGAGTTGATAAATTTATTTTATAAGACGAGAAGGATGTGAGAATTAAAGATAGAGGAGATAAGAGACGTTGAAACACACCATATTCTATATGTTCAAACCCATTATCGATAGAAGAAGGAAGAACTCGGTTCAAAACCTAAACCAATATTCTATCGGTTCAACGCTTTTAACTGATAGAGACTCTTCTATCATTTCAAGATTTTTAACCGATAGAAGAAGGTAAATATCTTCTATCAGTTTTTGAGTTGCACCTGATAGAAGAAAGTAGGCTACCTCCTCTATCGGTTACAAATGACACAATTGATAGAAGAGTCCTTCACTTATTTACTAACATGCCATAACACATTTAGTAGTGTGATTCCAAGTTTGATTTTCAACTCTGTTCTAGATGAGCAGCTCGAGTTGACTCAGCTCATTGGTTTACGAGTTGAGTTTGAGATGCCCTCAACTTACTCTAGACTCGACTCAGTAGCAGCTCTACTTCATTTAACGAGGATTTTCATTTGCATGGATAGAATCTTTACAAACACTTATTTTGCAATATTATTAACTTACACGAGGTATTATAGTAGTCTAGTGCATGTATATATCTTTTTTTTAAATTATACGATGCGAGTTCTTTTTTTTAAAATATATATTAACTGTTTATAATTAATGTAAAAATGACAAAAATAATATTCAAAAGCAACAAAGAAATTAAACAACTAGAAGAAGATAAAAAACAACTACAAAAAGATTAAAGACAAGTACAAGATGAAAAACAACTAGAAGAACATGAAAGACAATACAAGATAAAAGACAACAGTACAAGATAAAAGACAACAAATAGAAGTTGAAAGACAACTAGTACAAGATGAACACGAAGGACAATTAGTAGAACACGAAAGACAACTAGAGAAACATGAAAGACAACCAGTACATGATGAAAGATAACTAATAGAAGATGAAAAACAACTAGTACAAGGTAAAAGACAACTAGAAGAACATGAAAAACAACCAGTACATGATGAAAGACAACAAGAAGAACATGAAAAACAACTAGTACAAGATGTACAAAATGAACACAAAAAACAACAAGTAAAACATGAAAGACAACCAGTACATGATAAAAGACATGCAACTACTAGAAGATGAAAAACAACTAAGTACAAGGTGAAAGACAACTAGAACAACATGAAAAATAACCAGTACAACATGAAATACAACTAGTAGAGCACAAAAGACAACTAATAGAAGGTGAAAGACAACTAGTACAAGATGTACAAGATGAAAACGAAAGACAACTAGTAGAACACGAAAGAAAACTAGAAGAACCCGAAATACAACTAGTACAAGACAAAAGACAACTAATAGAAGGTCAAATACAACTTGAAGAACATGAAAACCAATCAATACAAGATAAAAAAAAAAACTAGAAGAACAAGAAAGACAACTAGTACAAGATGAAAGACAACTAATAGAAGGTGAAAGAGAACTAGTACAAGATGTAAAAGTTGAACACGAAAGACAACTAGTAGAACATGAAAGACAATCAGTACATGATGAAAGATAACTAGTAGAAAATAAATAACAACTAGTACAATTTTAAAGACATCTTGAAAAAAATGAAAAACAACTAGTACAAGATGAAAGACAAATAGTAGAACACGAAAGACAACTAATAGAAGGTGAAAGATAACTAGTACAAGATGAAAACGAAAGACAACTAGTAGAACACGAAAGACAACTACAAGAACATGAAAGACAACCAGTACAGGATGAAAGACAACTAGTAGAAAATGAAAAACAATTAGAAGAAGATGAAAGACAACTTCAGTAATATGAAAAAACAACCAGTACACGATGAAAGACAACTAGAAGAACATGAAAGGCAACAAATAGAAGGTGAAAGACAACTAGTGCAAGATGTACAAGATGAACACAAAAGACAACTCGTAGAACACGAAAGACAATTAGAAGAATATGAAAGACAACCAGTGCAGCATGAAACATAACTAGTAGAAGATGAAAAACGAGTAGTACATGGTGACAAATAACAACAACAAGATGAAAAACAACTAGAAGAACATGAAAAACAAACAGTACAAGAAGAAAGACAACTAGAAGAACGTGAAAGACAACTAATACAAGATGAAAGACAACTAGAAGAAAATGAAAGACAACTAGTATAAGATGAAAGACAACTAATAGAAGGTGAAAGACAACTAGTATAAGATTAGAAACAACTAGAAGAAGATGAAAGACAACTAGAAGAACAAGAAAAACAACCAGTACAGGATGAAACACAACCAGTAGAAAATCAAGGACAACTAGTAGAAGATGAAAGACAACTAAAAGAAGATGAAAGACGACTAAAAGAAGATGAATGACAACTAGAAGAAGATGAAAAACAATCAGTACAAGATGAAAGACAACTCGAACAAAATGAAAGACAACTTAAACAAGATGAAAGATAACTAGTAGAAAATGAAAGACAACCATTACAAGATGAAAGACAACAAGAAGAATGTGAAAGACAAGTACAGGATCAAGGAGAACCAGTACAACAGGAATGACAACTAGAACAAGAACAAAGACAACTAGAAGAACATGAAAGACAACTAGAAGAATATGAAAAACAACCAGTACAAGATGAAAGACAACTAGAAGAATGTGAAAAACAACTAATACAAGATGAAAGACAACTAGAAGAAAATAAAGACAACAGTACAAGATGAAAGACAACCAGTACATGATGAAGACAACTAGTAGAAGATGAAAAACAACTAGTACAAGGTGAAAGAAAACTAGAAGAACACGAAAAACAACTAGTACATGATGAAAGACAACTAATTGAAGGTGAAAGTCAGTACAAGATGTACAAGATGAACACAAAAAACTAGTAGAACACGAAAGACAACTAGAAGAACATGAAAGACAACCAGTACATGATGAAAGACAACTAGTAGAAGATGAAAAACAACTAGTACAAGGTGAAAGACAACTAGAACAACATGAAAAACAACCAGTACAACATGAAAGACAACTAGTAGAGCACGAAAGACAACTAATAGAGGTGAAAGATAACTAGAAGAACACAAAGACAACTAGAAAAACATGAAAGACAAGCAGTACGGGATGAAAGAAAACTAGTAGAAGTTGAAAAACAACTAGTACAAGGTGAAAGACAACTAGAAGAACATGAAAAACAACCAGTACAAGATAAAAGACAATTAGAGAAAAATGAAAAACAACCAGTACAAGATGAAAGAAACTAGAAGAATATGAAAAGCAACCAGAACAAGCAAAAAAGACAACCAGAAGAACACGAATAACAACTAGTAGAAGAGGAAAGACAACTAGTAAAACACGAAAGACAACTAATAGAAGGTGAAAGACAACTAGTACAAGATGTACAAGCAGAACACGAAAGACAACTAGAAGAACATGAAAGACAACCAGTACAGGATGAAGACAACTAGTAGAAGATGAAAAACAACTAGTACAAGGTGAAAGACAACTAGAAGAACACAAAAAACAACTAGTACATGATGAAAGACAACTAGAAGAACATGAAAGACAACTAATTAACGGTGAAAGACAAACTAGTACAAGATGTACAAGATGAACAGAAAAAACAACTAGTAGAACACGAAACACAACTAGAAGAACATGAAAGACAACCAGTACATCATGAAAGACAACTAGTAGAAGATGAAAAACAACAAGTACAAGGTGAAAGACAACTAGAACAACATGAAAAACAACCAGTACAACATGAAAGAGAACTAGTAGAGCACGAAAGACAACTAATAGAAGGTGAAAGACAACTAGTACAAGATGTACAAGATGAAAACGAAAGACAACTAGAAGAACACGAAAGACAACTAGAAGAACATGAAAGACAACCAGTACAGGAAGAAGACAACTAGTTGAAGATGAAAAACAACTTGTACAAGGTGAAAGACAACTAGAAGAATATGAAAAACAACTAGTACAAGATGAAAGACCACTAGAAGAATATGAAAGACAGCTATTACAAGATGAAAGACAACAAATAGAAGGTGAAAGACTACTAGTACAAGATGTACAAGATGTACACAAAAGACAACTAGTAGAACACGAAAAACAACTAGAAGAACATGAAAGACAACCAGTACAGCATGAAAGATAACTAGTAGAAAATGAAAAACGACTAGAAGAACAAGCAAAACAACCAGTACAAGAAGAAAGACAACTAGAAGAACGTGAAAGACAACTAACACAAGCTGAAAGACAACTAGAAGAAAATGAAAGACAACTAGTACAAGATGAATGACAACTAATAGAAGGTGAAAGACAACTAGAAAACAAGAAAAACAACTCGTACAAGATGAAACACAACCAGAAGAACATCAAGGACAACTAGTAGAAGATGAAAGACAACTAAAAGAAGATGAAAGACGACTAAAAGAAGATGAATGACAACTAGAAGAAGATGAAAAACAATCAGTACCAGATGAAAGACAACTCGAACAAAATGAAAGACAACTTGTACAAGAAAGACAAGGAGAAGAAGATGAAAGATAACTAGTTGAGCATGAATGACAACCATTACAAGATGGCTGACAACATGAAAAACATGAAAGAGAAGTACAGGATGAAAGACAACCAATACAAGATGAAAGACAACCAGTACAAGATGAATGACAACTAGAACAAGATGAAAGACAACTAGAAGAACATGAAAAACAACTAGTACAATATTAAAGACAACTAGAAGAATGTGAAAGACAACTAATACAAGATGAAAGACAACTAGAAGAAAATGAAAGACAACTAGTACAAGATGAAAGACAACTAGAAGAAGATGAAAGACAACTAGAAGAACAAGAAAAACAACCAGTAAAGGATGAAAGATAACTAGTAGAAGAAGAAAAACGACTAGTACAAGGTGAAAGACAACTAGAAGAAGATGAAAGACAAATAGTAGAACATGAAAAACAAATCGTACAAGACGATAGACAACTAGAAGAACGTGAAAGACAACTAGAAGAAAATGAAAGACAACTAGTACCAGGTCAAAACGAAAGACAACAAGTAGAACACGAAAGACAACCAGAAAAACATCTAACACAACCAGTACAGGATGAAGACAACTAGTAGAAGATGAAAAACAACTAATACAAGGTGAAAGAAAACTAGAAGAACACGAAAAACAACTAGTACATGATGAAATACAACTAATTGAAGGTGAAAGTCAAAGTAGTAGAAGATGTATAAGATGAACACATAAAACAACTAGTAGAACACAAAAGACAACTAGAAGAACATGAAAGACAACCAGTACATGATGAAAGACAACTAGTAGAAGATGAAAAACAACTAGTACAAGGTGAAAGACAACTAGAACAACATGAAAAACAACCAGTACAACATGAAAGACAACTAGTAGAGCACGAAAGACAACTAATAGAAGGTGAAAGACAACTAGTACAAGATGTACAAGATGAAAACGAAAGACAACTAGCAGAACACGAAAGACAACTAGAAGAACATGAAAGACAACTAGTACAAGATGAAAGACAACTAACAGAAGGTGAAAGACAACTTGAAGAACATGAAAAACAACAAGTACAAGATGAAAGAAAACTAGAAGAACATGAAAGACAAACTAGTGCAATATGAAAGACAACATATAGAAGGTGAAAGACAACTAGTACAAGTTGTAAAAGTTGAACACGAAAGACAACTAGTAGAACACGAAAGACAACTACAAGAACATGAAAGACAACCAGTACATGATGAAAGACAACTAGTAGAAGATGAAAAACAACAAGTACAAGTTCAGAGACAACAAGAACAACTTGAAAAATAACTAGTACAAGATGAAAGACAACTAGTAGAACACAACAGACAACTAATAGCAGGTGAAAGAAATTAGTACAAGACAACTAGCAGAACACGAAAGACAACTAGAAGAACTTGAAAGACAGTACAGGATGAAAGACAACTAGAACAAGATGAAAGACAACTAGAAGAACATGAAAAACAAACAGTACAATATTAAAGACAACTAGAAGAACGTGAAAGACAACTAATACAAGATGAAAGACAACTAGAAGAAAATGAAAGACAACTAGTACGAAATGAAAGACAACTAGTACAAGATGAATGACAACTAGTACAAGATGAAAGACAGCTATAACAAGATGAAAGACATAGAAGGTGAAAGACAATTAGTACTAGATGTACAACTGAACACAATAAACAACTAGTAGAACACGAAAGACAACTAGAAGAACATAAAAGACAACCAGTACAGGATGAAAGATAACTAGTAGAAGATGAAAAACGACTAGTACAAGGTGAAAGTCAACTAGAAGAAGTTGAAAGAAGAACATCAAGGACAGTAGAAGATGAAAGAGAACTAAAAGAAGATGAAAGACGACTAAAAGAAGATGAATGACAACTAGAAGAAGATTAAAGACGTACAAGAAAGACAACGAGAAGAAGATTAAAGATAACAAGTTGAGCATGAATGACAACCATTACAATATGGCTGACAATATGAAAAACATGAAAGACAACCAATACAAGATGAAAGACAACCAATACAAGATGAATGACAACTAGAAGAACATTAAAAACAACCAGTACAATATGAAAAACAACTAGCAGAAGATGAAAAACAACTTGTACAAGGTGAAAGACAACTAGAACAAGAAAAAACAACTAGCACAGGATGAAAGATAACTAGTAGAAGAAGAAAAACGACTAGTACAAGGTGAAAGACAACTAGAAGAAGATGAAAGACAACTAGAAGAACATGAAAAACAAATAGTACAAGATGAAAGACAACTAGAAGAACGTGAAAGACAACTAGAAGAAAATGAAAGACAACTAGTAGAACACGAAAGACAACCGGAAGAACATCTAAGACAACCAGTACAGGATGAAGACAAGTAGTAGAAGATGAAAAACAACTAGTACAAGGTGAAAGAAAACTAGAAGAACACGAAAAACAACTAGTACGTGATGAAAGACAACTAATTGAAGGTGAAAGTCAAAGTAGTACAAGATGTACAAGATGAACACAAAAAACAACTAGTAGAACACGAAAGACAACTAGAAGAACATGAAAGGCAACTAGTACATGATGAAAGACAACTAGTAGAAGATGAAAAACAACTAGAACACGGTGAAAGACAACTAGAACAACAAGAAAAACAAGCAGTACAACATAAAAGGCAACTAGGAGAGCTCGAAAGACAACTAATAGAAGTTGAAAGACAACTAGTACAAGATGTACAAGATGAAAACGAAAGATAACTAGCAGAACACAAAAGACAACTAGAAGAACATGAAAGACAACTTGTACAACATGAAAGATCACTAACAGAAAGTGAATGACAACTTCAAGAACATGAAAAACAACCAGTACAAGATGAAAGACAACTAGAAGAACATGAAAGACAACTAGTACAAGATGAAAGACAACTAACAGAAGGTGAAAGACAACTTGAAGAACATGAAAAACAACCAGTACAAGATGAAAGAAAACTAGAAGAACATGAAAGCCAAACTAGTACAATATGAAAGACAACAAATTGAAGGTGAAAGACAACTAGTACAAGATGTAAAAGTTGAACACGAAAGACAACTAGTAGAACACAAAAGACAACTAGAAGAACATGAAAGACAACCAGTACATGATGAAAGACAACTAGTAGAAGATGAAAAACAACTAGTACAAGGTGAAAGACAAGTAGAACAACATGAAAAACAACCTGTACAAGATGAAAGACAACTAGTAGAACACGAAAGACAACTAATAGAAGGTGAAAGATAACTAGTTTAAGATGTATAAGATGAAAACAAATAACAACTAGCAGAACACGAAGGACAACTAGAAAAACATGAAAGACAACCAGTACAGAATGAAAGACAACTAGTAGAAGATGAAAACCAACTAATATAAGATAAAGGACAACAAGGAATATGAAAAACAACCAGTACAAGATGAAAGACAACTAACAGAATGTGAAAGACCAACTTGAAAAACATGAAAAACAACCAGTACAAGATGAAGGAAAACTAGAAGAACATGAAAGCCAAACTAGTACAATATGAAAGACAACTAATAGAAGTTGAAAGACAACTAGTACAAGATGTAAAAGTTGAACACGAAAGACAACTAGTAGAACACGAAAGACAACTAGAAGAACATGAAAGACAACCAGTACATGATGAAAGACAACTAGTAGAAGATGAAAAACAACTAGTACAAGGTGAAAGACAACTAGAATAACATGAAAAAGAACCAGTACAAGATGAAAGACAACTAGTAGAACACAAAAGACAACTTGTAGAAGGTGAAAGAGAACTAGAGGAACATGAAAACAACCAGTACATGATGAATGACAACTAGAAGAAGATGAAAACAATCAGTACCAGATGAAAGACAACTCGAACCAAATGAAAGACAACTTGTACAAGAAAGACAACGAGAAGAAGATGAAAGATAACTAGTTGAGTATGATTACAACCATTAGAAGATGGAAGACAACATGAAAATAATGAAAGACAAGTACAAGATGAAAGACAACCAGTACAAGATGAATGACAACTATAACAACATCAAAGACAATTAGAAGAAGATGAAAGAGAACTAGAAGAACATGAAAACAAGTAGTACAAGATGAAAGACAACTACAAGAATGTGAAAAACAATTAATACAAGATGAAAGACCACTAGAGGAATATGAAAAACAACAGTACAAGGTGAAAGACAATTAAAAGATGGTGAAAGACAACTAGTACAAGATGTGCAAGATGAACACCAAAGACAACTAGTAGAACACGGAAGACAACTAGAAGAGAATGAAAGACAACTAGTACAGGTTGAAAGATAACTATTAGAAGATGAACAACGACTAGTGCAAGGTGGCAGACAACTAGAAGAAGATGAAGGACAACTAGAAGAACTTGAAAAACAACCAGTACAGGATGAAAGACAACTAGTAGAAGATGGAAAACAACTAGTACACGGTGAAAGACAACTAGTAGAACACGAAAGACAATTAGAAGAACATGACAGACAACTAGTGGAGGATGAAAGATAGTTAGTAGAAGATGAAAAACGAGTAGTACAAGTTGACAAACAACAAGAAGAAGATGAAAGACAAGTAGAAGAACATGAAAAACAAATAGTACAAGATGAAAGACAACTCGAAGAAGATGAAAGACAACTAGAAGAACAAGAAAAACAACCAGCACAGGATGAAAGATAACTAGTAGAAGAAGAAAAACGACTGGTACAAGGTGAAAGACAACTAGAAGAAGATGAAAGACAACTAGAAGAACATGAAAAACAAATAGTACAAGATGAAAGACAACTAGAAGAACGTGAAAGACAACTACAAGAAAATGAAAGACAACTAGTACCAGGTCAAAACGAAAGACAACAAGTAGAACACGAAAGACAACCAGAAGAACATCTAAAATAACCAGTACATGATGAAGACAAGTAGTAGAAGATGAAAAACAACTAGAACAAGGTGAAAGAAAACTAGAAGAACACGAAAAACAACTAGTACATGATGAAATACAACTAATTGAAGGTGAAAGTCAAAGTAGTAGAAGATGTATAAGATGAACACATAAAACAACTAGTAGAACACGAAAGACAACTAGAAGAACATGAAAGACAACCAGTACATGATGAAAGACAACTAGTAGAAGATGAAAAACAACTAGTACAAGGTGAAAGACAACTAGAACAACATGAAAAACAACCAGTACAACATGAAAGACAACTAGTAGAGCACGAAAGACAACTAATAGAAGGTGAAAGACAACTAGTACAAGATGTACAAGATGAAAACGAAAGACAACTAGCAGAACACGAAAGACAACTAGAAGAACATGAAAGACAACCAGTACAAGATGAAAGACAACTAATAGAAGGTGAAAGACAACTTGAAGAACATGAAAAACAACAAGTACAAGATGAAAGAAAACTAGAAGAACATGAAAGACAAACTAGTGCAATATGAAAGACAACATATTGAAGTGAAAGACAACTAGTACAGGATGTAAAAGTTGAACACGAAAGACAACTAGTAAAACACGAAAGACAACTACAAGAACAGGAAAGACAACCAGTACTGGATGAAAGATAACTAGTAGAAGATGTAAAACAACAAGTACAAGTTCAGAGACAACAAGAACAACTTGAAAAATAACTAGTACAAGATGAAAGACAACTAGTAGAACACAACAGACAACTAATAGCAGGTGAAAGAAATTAGTACAAGACAACTAGCAGAACACGAAAGACAACTAGAAGAACTTGAAAGACAGTACAGGATGAAAGACAACTAGAAGAACATGAAAAACAAACAGTACAATATTAAAGACAACTCGAACCAAATGAAAGACAACTTGTACAAGAAAGACAACGAGAAGAAGATGAAAGATAACTAGTTGAGTATGATTACAACCATTAGAAGATGGAAGACAACATGAAAATAATGAAAGACAAGTACAAGATGAAAGACAACCAGTACAAGATGAATGACAACTATAACAACATCAAAGACAATTAGAAGAAGATGAAAGAGAACTAGAAGAACATGAAAACAAGTAGTACAAGATGAAAGACAACTAGAAGAATGTGAAAAACAATTAATACAAGATGAAAGACCACTAGAGGAATATGAAAAACAACAGTACAAGGTGAAAGACAATTAAAAGATGGTGAAAGACAACTAGTACAAGATGTGCAAGATGAACACCAAAGACAACTAGTAGAACACGGAAGACAACTAGAAGAGAATGAAAGACAACTAGTACAGGTTGAAAGATAACTATTAGAAGATGAACAACGACTAGTGCAAGGTGGCAGACAACTAGAAGAAGATGAAGGACAACTAGAAGAACTTGAAAAACAACCAGTACAGGATGAAAGACAACTAGTAGAAGATGGAAAACAACTAGTACACGGTGAAAGACAACTAGTAGAACACGAAAGACAATTAGAAGAACATGACAGACAACTAGTGGAGGATGAAAGATAGTTAGTAGAAGATGAAAAACGAGTAGTACAAGTTGACAAACAACAAGAAGAAGATGAAAGACAAGTAGAAGAACATGAAAAATAACCAGTACAAGATGAAAGACTACTAGAACAATGTCAAAGACAACTAGAAGGAAATGAAAGAAAGTTGTACAAAATGAAAGATCAAGGTGAAAAACAACTAGTATAATAGAAACAACTATAAGAAGATGAAAGACAACTAGAAGAACAAGAAAAACAACCAGCACAAGATGAAACACAACCAGAAGAACATCAAGGACAACTAGTAGAAGATGAAAGACAACTAAAAGAAGATGAAAGACGACTAGTAGCAAATGAAAGATCAAGGTGAAAAACAACTAGTATAATAGAAACAACTAGAAGAAGATGAAAGACAACTAGAAGAACAAGAAAAACAACCAGCACAAGATGAAACACAACCAGAAGAACATCAAGGACAACTAGTAGAAGATGAAAGACAACTAAAAGAAGATGAAAGACGACTAGTAGCAAATGAAAGACAACTAACATAAGATGAAAGACGACTAAAAGAAGATGAATGACAACTAGAAGAAGATGAATGACAACTAGAAGAAGATGAATGACAACTAGAAGAAGATGAAAAACAATCAGTACCAGATGAAAGACAACTCGATCAAAATGAAAGAGAACTTGTACAAGAAAGACAACTAGAAGAAGATGAAAGATAACTAGTAGAACATGAAAGACAACCATTACAAGAAGAAAGACAACTAGTAGAAGATGAAAAATAACTAGTACATGGTGAAAGACAACTAGAAGAATATGAAAAACAACCAGTACAAGATGAAAGACAACTAGAAGAACATGAAAGACAACTATTACAAGAGGAAATACAAGTAGACGAACATGAAAGACAACTATTACAAGATGAAAGACAACAAATAGAAGGTGAAAGACAACTAGTACAAGATGTATACAAGATGAACAAAAAAGACAACTAGATGAACACGAAAGACAACTAGAAGAACATGAAAGACAACTAGTACAGGATGGAAGATAACTAGTAGAAGATGAAAAACGACTAGTACAAGGTAAAAGACAACTAGAAGAACATGAAAAACAACCAGTACAAGATGAAAGACAACTAGAAGAACATGAAAGACAACTATTACAAGATGAAAGACAACAAATATAAGGTGAAAGACAACTAGTACAAGATGTACAAGATGAACACAAAAGACAACTAGTAGAACACGAAAGACAACTAGAAGAACATGAAAGACAACCAGTACAGGATGAAAGATAACTAGTAGAAGATGAAAAACGACTAGTACAAGATGAAAGACAACTAGAAGAAGATGAAAGACAACTAGAAGAACAAGAAAAACAACCAGTACAAGAAGAAAGACAACTTGAAGAACGTGAAAGACAACTACAAGAAAATGAAAGACAACTGATGAAAGACAACTAATAGAAGGTGAAAGACAACTTGAAAACAAGAAACACAACCCGTACAAGACGAAACACAACCAGAAGAACATAAAGACAACTAGAAGAAAATGAAAGACAACCAGTACAGGTTGAAGACAACTACTAGAAGATGAAAACCAACTAATATAAGATAAAAGACAACAAGGAATATGAAAAACAACCAGCACAAGATGAAAGACAACTAGAAGAACACGAAAAACAACTAGTACAAGATGAAAGACAACTAACAGAAGGTGAAAGACAACTTGAAGAACATGAAAAACAACCAGTACAAGATGAAAGAAAACTAGAAGAACATGAAAGCCAAACTAGTACAATATGAAAGACAACAAATTGAAGATGAAAGACAACTAGTACAAGATGTAAAAGTTGGACACGAAAGACAACTTGTAGAACACGAAAGACAACTAGAGGAACACGAAAGACAACCAATACATGATGAAAGACCACTAGTAGAAGATGAAAAACAACAAGTACAAGGTGAAAGACAACTAGAACAGCATGAAAAACTACCTGTACAAGATGAAAGACTTGTAGAACACAAAAGACAACTAGTAGAAGGTGAAAGAGAACTAGAGGAACATGAAAACAACCAGTACATGATGAATGACTACTAGAAGAAGATGAAAACAATCAGTACCAGATGAAAGACAACTTGAACATAATGAAAGACAACTTGTACAAGAAAGACAACGAGAAGAAGATGAAAGATAACTAGTTGAGCATGAATGACAACCATTACAAGATGGAAGACAACTTGAAAATAATGAAAGACAAGTACAAGAAGAAAGACAACCAGTAGAAGATGAATTACAACCAGAAGAAGATGAAAGAGAACTAGAAGAACATGAAAACAACTAGTACAAGCTGAAAGACAACTAGAAGAATGTGAAAAACAACTAATACAAGATGAAAGACCACTAGAAGAAAATGAAAGACAACAGTACAAGATGAAAGACAATTAAAAGATGGTGAAAGACAGTACAAGTGTACAAGATGAACACAAAAGACAACTAGTAGAACACGGAAGACGAAGAGAATGAAAGACTACCAGTATAGGATGAAAGATAACTAGTAGAAGATGAACAACGACTAGTACAAGGTGAAAGACAACTAGAAGAAGATGAAAGACAACTAGAAGAACATGAAAAACAACCAGTACAGGATGAAAGACAACTAGTAGAAGATGGATAACAACTAGTACAAGGTGAAAGACAACTAGAAGAACAAGAAAGACAACTAGAAGAAATGAAAGACAACTAGTACAGGATGAAAGATAACTAGTAGAAGATGAAAAATGACAAGTACAAGGTGAAAGACAACTAGAAGAAGATGAAAGACAACTAGAAGAACATGAAAAAGAACCAGTACAAGATGAAAGACAACTAGAACAATGTGAAAGACAACTAATACTAGATGAAAGACAACTATAAGAAAATAATGAAAACTAGTACAAGATGAAAGACAACTAATAGAAGGTGAAAAACAACTAGTATAAGATTAGAAACAACTAGAAGAAGATGAAAGACAACTAGAAGAACAAGAAAAACAACCAGCACAAGATGAAACACAACCAGAAGAACATCAAGGACAACTAGTAGAAGATGAAAGACAACTAAAAGAAGATGAAAGACGACTAGAAGAAGATGAAAGACAACTAGAAGAAGATGAAAGACGACTAATAGAAGATGGATGACAACTAGAAGAAGATGAATGACAACTAGAAAAAGATGAAAAACAATCAGTACCAGATGAAAGACAACTCGATCAAAATGAAAGAGAACTTGTACAAGAAAGACAACTAGAAGAAGATGAAAGATAACTAGTAGAACATGAAAGACAACCATTACAAGAAGAAAGACAACTAGTAGAAGATGAAAAATAACTAGTACATGGTGAAAGACAACTAGAAGAATATGAAAAACAACCAGTACAAGATGAAAGATAACTAGAAGAACATGAAAGACAACTATTACAAGATAAAAGACAACAAATAGAAGGTGAAAGACAACTAGTACAAGATGTATACAAGATGAACAAAAAAGACAACTAGATGAACACGAAAGACAACTAGAAGAACATGAAAGACAACTAGTACATGATGGAAGATAACTAGTAGAAGATGAAAGACAACTAGAAGAGCATGAAAAACAACCAGTACAAGATGAAAGACAACTAGAAGAACATGAAAGACCACTATTACAAGATGAAAGACAACAAATAGAAGGTGAAAGACAACTAGTACAAGATGTACAAGATGAACACAAAAGACAACTAGTAGAACACGAAAGACAACTAGAAAAACATGAAAGACAACCAGTACAGGATGAAAGATAACTAGTAGAAGATGAAAAACGACTTGTACAAGGTGAAAGACAACTAGAAGAACATGAAAAACAACCAGTACAAGATGAAAGACAACTAGAAGAACGTGAAAGACAACTAGAAGAAAATGAAAGACAACTACAAGAAAATGAAAGACAACTACAAGAAAATGAAAGACAACTAGTACAAGATGAAGAATAATAAGGAAAATAAAAATAATCACTTAGGGAATATGAAATTCCACTACTACCTTATGGTGCATATACAAATATTCTAAGGAGGTGCTTCAATTGATTTTTCTTGGGGAGTCCGACCATCCCTTCTAATTCAAATAACAAGAGGAAGAGAAAAGGAGAAATTGAGAGAGTAAATTGGAAAAAGAAGAGATTGATTGATTGTTCTCATACCTGGACCCGATTAACTTTCTTCGATGGTCAAGCAATTATGAAGAAATGACGGAGACGAAGAATCTCGCAGCACCTGTTGTTCACTCGAGGCATAGTATCCTTCATAGCTGGATTAAGAAGGATTATCAAACATGTCCACACCATAGCAAAACGCTGATTTCATCGTCTCGACAGTGCTAAGGTGCGTGTTTCGAGTTATTCTCAGATTCCTCTAACTTATTTTATTGATTGTTGATTGCTTACTTATAATTGTTGATTTGGTTTTCTTGATTATGGATTGCTTGCTTATAATTGTTAATTTGTTGTGCTTATAGTAAATGTCTATAGATTATGGGGTAACGGTTTGTGTTTGCCAGACATGCATAATTAACATAACATAAGAGTATTGATCAATTATAAAGGGACTGCACTGAAATTGATATATATGGTAAAATTAGTAGACCTTGTAATAACATCCCCAGTAATTTGTTAACCAAATCGGTTGGTACGGTGACAAACTATAGACCTGAAGGCACTATAATTTTAAAGGAGCATGCATATGTCAGATTTACTCACTTTTCTTTAAACTTAATCGTTGTTTTTGTTAAGATACTTGTGTGCTTGCTATATCGTTTCATAGATTTTTAGATTGCTTTTCTTGAATTCTTTCTTGAGTAATAAGTACATAACATGCATGCATGAAATAAGATATGAATTGCAATGAGTATTTGAGTTGCATGGTATATGCATAGATATCATAAGACATGAATTGAATTATAAATTTTGCATGATATACTTGAATGCAAGATACATAGCATGATATAAACTATTTACTTGCATTAAATGAACCTTCAATAGAAATGTAAATATGACTTGCATTACATTGATTTGCTTGTATATGGAATGTCTTGTATGTACTTTGATGGGATTTGAAGTATGAAATTCGATGGTCATGTAGGCGCCATATTCGGGTAGCACATGACCGGATTTATTCTTGGTGTAAGAACTTTTAACGCATGATAAACAATGGAAAATATTTGAAAATTGAGGACTTGAACAATTGTGCATATTTGAGAATTGCTAAATTTGGAATAAAGCATGGTTTAACAATAGGGTTGCATAAGTAAATTGGATTGAACTTTTTAAGTATATTGCACATGAGCATTACATATAGTGAACTTATTTTCATGTTTGATTGTATTAGTCTTATAGATGGTTTCTCATGGTTGCTGATTTTTGTTGTCGTACTTGAGTATTTCGTAAAGTAAATTTCTATTTTCATTTATGATGACTAATTATTGGAATCTTATATTATTATTGTAGTCTATATTTTTGGTGCTCGGTGGTTTTAGTTGGTCGAATCTAGGGATAACTAGACTGGAACTGAATACCGCACTGGGAGATTTTCAATCTCTCATCTTTCCACTTTGTGGGTTCCAGGTACAAAACACAAGATAAGGAAATATGATTTTGAACTAGAAGACTGTGAGACTTGCATGCAACGAAGAAAAGTAAGTTATGTCATTGGTAATTTATATGTATATATGTGATTCTGTAAGATGATAGAAATCACCTTGCGCCGATGAGCGCAGCGGGTTGTCGGCCCCGTTGTTGGGGTGTGACAGTTGTGGCAGCATGGTCGCGTTGCTGGCGATGCGTTGTGACAGTCCTGAATGAGTATCATCGGCGGCTCGGACTAGGGGTTGATCGGTGTGCAGCTCTAGCAGTGTCGTCAGTTCATTAGCGTCGGTTAGTGATCAGGACTCCATTCAAACACTGTGCTCCGCCGCTTGCGTCAGCTCCCGGTGGCAGCGCATGGCACAAGGATGAGAGGATCTAGGAGTCCATCTGCCTCCGCCACTGAGCAGCACCCGGCTGTGCCCCTGGCCAGCTCCAATGGGTGATAATTACTCCGTAATCCCTTTAAATAATTTTATTCTTATTTAAATGTATTTTATGAATTCTGCTACTATATATATTTCAATAATTCGAGACCATGTCTTCAGTTGTTGCTTCTTTGACCAACAAGGTATAAGGGTCCTTAGAACAAAACCAGAACCACAAAATAATCTTAACTGTGTGCAAGAAACACTAGTATAGAAAAGACAATAATTAAAAAAGTCTTTATTTTACACCTTTAGTTGCAACAAATTAGTAGATACCATCCAAAGAAACACTAGTATAGAAAAGACAATAATTAAAAAAGTCTTTATTTTACACCTTTAGTTGCAACAAATTAGTAGATACCATCCATTGAATATTTGCCAACTAATATAACAACTGAATAAACATTATAATAAAATAGCAATTGCCGGTGCTATATTTTATTAGTCTCCCAAAACATTAGTGACTTGTTACCATGGAGATGGGATCATCCAAAATGATCGAAAAACTTCATTCCGAGCCTCTCCATTGTTAAACTTATTCTTTGCAATATCATACATACCAAAAGAACGATTATCATCATCATTACTTTCCACCCAACCAAAAGCATTTTCCGTGAAGTAGATGCAGTTTGCTCTGCTACTGTTGCTTTGTGCCGGTAGAGAGAACGAGCAGTTATTTCCTATGAACAACAATTGATCACCTATAGAGTTTTTCTCAACCCAGTTATATTGCCATTCGTGATTAAGAGCAGACGGACTGCACTTATTCAGTAAATGAAATTTAAATCTATCATTTCTAGTTTTATATAGTAGCAATAGACGTCCCGATGCCATGACCAAGTGCTTCCTTCTAGGGTAGAGGGAATCAATAGGGGGTGCCAAAAAAATTGTTTTAGTGAAATTTGGATCTATGAGGTCACAAGACACCAAGTAACCATAATCAGTGGTGGCATAAAATTTTCCGTTGTAATATATTACATCACAAAATTTCCAGAAACAACAATCGATATTCCTCCATTTTTTATCCCCAATCTTACAATAGGAAAGTTTCCGCCTTCGTCCCACAATTGCCAAAATGATGCAATCTTGTTCCGATATTGTTGGGTTCATTGATAAGATTGCTTTGTGTATATAATTGAAGCCCTTAACAGGAACATCTGGTTCACAGGTGAAAGTGTCGACCGAGGGAAGTCGTATTACACGCCTCGTGAATGGGTTCAAAAGACTTACTTGCCTACTATAAGTACCCTCTAGAACAAGCCAGCCCCATGAAGATCCACAAACCCACTTGTTAGTTGCCTCTGGAATAAATATATTGTCGCTTGCTATTTCTCCATTCATTTTAACAAACTTGTGCAAATTTGAATCTGATTTGTAAGCATAGAGCAATAATATTGGAACTCCGAAAGGTATATTTCTAGGAAGACAACAGAAGCGATCGATGTACATCAACCCCACCGATTTGCAGACTGCAGGAAATGTTGAATAATCAACATAGCACATCTTCTTGATAATCTCATCTAATATATCTTCGGGAAGATTAGCCCAATCGCTCGTGAACAATGCTAAGCAACAAAGTTTATGTTATTCTTATATATTGATTCCTTAAAATAATTTAAACAAGGAAAATAAAATTCAATAAAAATAAATGATTCAAGAGATGCATTTCATTTAGTTTCAGCCTTGCAGGACATAATTCATAATTCGGATGAGTAAAATTGAAGAAAATAAATGATTCAAGAGATGCATTTATATTGACGCCTTAAAATAAATTAAACAAGGAAAATAAAATTGAAGAAAAATAATAAATGATCCATTTCATTTAGTTTCTGCTTTCCAGGATATATGGATGTATGCATGTGTGTGTATGTATGTGTATGTGTGTGTGTGTATGTATGTGTGTGTTTGTATGTGTGTATGTATGCATGTATGTGTGTATGTATGCATGTATGTCATAATCCAGATGAATAAAAGAACAGAATAAAAACAATCAAGAAAAAAATCTCACTTGGACTAGAGGATGAGCTGAGTGCCGGATGGGTAAGGCATTGGATTTTCTTTTCCCGCAATTTAAGATTGAGCTGTATTATCTTGAGCATTAGTTTTAATATGATCATTTCTTGGTGCTCCTAAAATTTGTTAGGCTTTGAATCATGGAGAATAAAGATTCAAGTATTAAGATAGTCTTGTCTAGCTACTTGAATAAAAAGCAAGATGACTCCTAATTAAGAAAAATGTATATTTACTATCTTGAGCCTATTTAATAGGCTCTATTTTTTATGACTAATTTCATTTACTTTTATTGCTTGTTATATATATAGCATGTTAATCACAATATCAAGTTCTACATAAAATTACTTCTGTACGTAGCATTTTGCTTTCCAATGATTTGTGTTATTCTATATTCACCATGTATATAGACAATGCAAATTGATTCCATAAGGTTCACGTGAAATTCAATCTGTTATGAACTTAAAATAGAAATCCAAATTTAAGTTATAAGACATCTCTTCAAAATGTACTGTTAATTAAATGCTAAAACCTTTGAGACTACATATAATTTTTCCTTATCCTTGACTCCTTGTTGAACCAATGAAAAGTTTTTAATCTCTCAAAAGCCATAACTATCTTTAATGTAAAATTACCTTCTTAATTCCAATCCTACATAAAATAGACATGCAATCCTCAAATGTATATGGATGGAAAATTAACACAATTGCGTATTTAATTAAAACAAATTAATTCCCCAATGGTCACCAATGGCCGCATTCCATACAAATTGAAACAAAAATGTCATACAACCCGCATATTGTATCTAAAAGAAAACAAGATGGGCCCATACGTTCCATCTCATGCATTTATGCACATGAACCATTCATGCAGTCCATCCAAAATCCGAATTATTATATAACACATAAATTTTGTATAACTCCTCTTTTCTAATATACCACAATCCGAATTTTAATATCCAATAAATATAATTTGAATAATCTCCATTCTTATATTAAGCACGTAGATGTCCTGATCCGCTAACGACTTTGATTAAAAGATGAAATTTTGAATCGAATATCAGCCATCCAATCAAATTGTCTGCCTTCTTTTGATTCTATGTATCTTGTTGATGTTTTTTTACATGTAGAAGTCTAAATTTATTTAGACACGTACTCGCCACATACAAATTAATTGTATCATCTTTCTGATTGGTCATCATTTCTTTCCATTTCTTAAATGTTATTTAAGGAATTTTTAGATTGATTGATAATTGATTGGTGCTGCCTTCATTTCTTTCCATTTTTCTTATATCATTTAAGAAATGTTATTTGTCATTTAATATGTCATTTTGTATGAAAATATGTCAAAAAAAATGTATATCATTTAATAAAATATGTCATATAATGAATGTTATTTACGTATAGATATCATTTAATATGTCATTTAGTAATGTTATTTGTTATTTAATCTAATTTTTTTTATGAAAATATGTCATTTTATGTAAGATTTTATTTTCCTTTAATGTCCCCGTTGCAACGCACGAACACAATACTATTATATATATATAGAGTATGACTACCATTATAATATAAGAATTTTAACGAAAGTACTAATTAATCGTCACGACAAAAATAACAAACGTCCATCGTTCGTTCCGTCAACATACGTTGTTCATTCCGTCAACCTACTTCGTAACAAAAGTACTAATTATTTTTTTCTTATGATGTCTAACGTTCGTTCCGTCAACCTACATCGCAACAAAAATAACAAACAGAAACAATACGGGGTCAGCTACAAAGCTATTTAACCGGTTATTTAATGATGCGTTTTTCTATAATTGGCTTATTTACACAATCTGATATCATTTCACAATTCAAATTCAAACTTTAGACTCATTATCCCGTTAAATATGACTCATAATTCAACATCCAATTCAAACATTCAATTTAACCACACAAATCGAAAATAAGGATTATAGAAAATCTGATTACTTGATAGCGAGAAATTCAGAAATTCAAATCAGATTGTAATCAACTGGTCAGATGAATTCAGGACGTAGGATCAGATCTTAAAAAAAAAGGTTACAACATTTTCTTTTATTTCTCATTCTTTCTCTCTTATTTTTTTTCCTTCGGTTTTTATTTTATTTTACCGATTGGTAAAATCGAAGAAAGGTATTTTATCAATGAATTAGACAGGTGAAATTTGCATGTACACTTACAAGTGGCATTTGAAGCCACTTTTCTTTTTATTAATTTAACCTTTTTTTTTACAATTTAAACATAAAATTTTAAGTATTGAAAACAAATTTTAAAATTTTCAATTTAAGCTCAAAATTTTTCAATTAGGAAATAGATTCAAAACTATAATTTTTAATAAAAGTATCATAAAAATTACATGATGTTACATTAACGACCTTCAAAACTTGTTGGAATGGCCTCAAATGAAGAATCCAAACTGTTCATACCAAAATATTTCACGTGTAAAATGATAAAAAAATGAATGTATTAAAATTAACTGAAAATCTTCTAATTGTCATTATTTTTTACCGCTTGACTTGATTTCTATGAATTGGAAAATTATAAACATTATATGTAAATGAAGCTCGTATGAAGGAGCGATCAATTTTAATAGTTTGGATTCTTCGTTGAGGCCTATCTGATAATTAAGTTTTGCATCATTATAACGTTCGTTGAAATTCTAACATTAGGACGGTAGCCAGAATTTGGATTAAAAATACTGATTAATATTATCATTTAAATATTCCCAATAAATTGGTTATTTTCCCATATAAATTAACTTATTTTATTAATATTCTCTTTTTCTTATTTTATAATTGATTAATGTTAATAAAAAATAAAATAAATATATAATAGCACTTTAATACTAATTAGTCGAACAAGATGTCAACTTTTCTTGGTTTTGTAAAATAACATTCCATCTTTTATCTAAAATAATATATCTATTAGCTCATTTAAGGTTTACACAAGTTCTGTCAATACTCTTTCTAATTAAATAATTGAAAAACAAATGACCTAATTCGATCTAAATCTGGCCTACTTAAATTGAGCCCAATTTAACATCAGACCTCAACTTAATTTGAATCCGGCCTCTAATAGCAGGTCAGTTAAAATGGATCAAACTATTAAGCAATCTATTCTAAAGATGGCAACTCGTACCAATCTATTCTAAACCCCAATTAAGCAAACAAAAATGAGGCAAAGCCACAAAACAAGCCAGCATCATCCATGTACTGATAAAAAAACAAATTCAGCCGACGAGGGCAATTGGACTAGGCGCCACTACCTGTTCAGTACAAACATCAGGAGCCGATTGCCCAGCCTATTGTGAAGGCCGAACCGACGATTGAAAGACACCCACTTGAAGCTGACGACAAATTTGTCATTTTCGCCAGAATGAGAGCTAGAACAACACTGGATAATCAGCTGAGTAAGAAGGAGATTCTTGGATGCAGAAAGAGAGCTAGAATAACACAAGAGATCAAACAGAGTAAGAAGACAACTCGTGGAAAGATAAGGAGAGCCATGAAAGAGAGTCGTGAAAGGAGGTGGAGAGAAAGAACAATCATGGAGATCCAACAGAGTAAGAAGGAGATTCTGAGATGAAGAAGGAGAGCCAGAACAACACTGGAGATCTAACAAAGTAAGAAAGAGATTCGTGGAAGGACGAGGAGAGCCATAACAATCCGGTAGATCAAACAGAGTGAGAAAGAGATTTGTGTTGGAGAATAATAGCTAGGACGACACTGGTGATTCAACGGAGTAACAAGGAGAGTTGTTGAAGAAGGAGGAGATCCAATTAAGTTAGAAGGAGATTCGTCGATTCAGGTGGAGAGCTACAACAACACTGAAGAACCAACAGAGAAATAGAGTCATTAAATGAGAAAGAGGGCAGCAAGAACAATCCTTGAGGGCCCACGGAGTAAGACAGAGATTTGTGGATGGAGAAGGAGAGGCAGAACAACACTGGAGATCCAACAAAGTACGAAAGAGATTAGTGGAAGGATGAGGAGATCCATAACAATCCATAACATGACTAGGTTTTCTGAATTAAAAAATAGTACGACAGTAATACTTTTCTTCTCAATCCTTAATTGTTGGTACCCATGGTGTCCAAATCACACGACTTCGTCCAAGTCCTGCGGAACATCCTTTTCTTTTCAAGGTTCAACTTTTTTTTTTCTTTTACAAGGTGACACAGAAATGGAACCTGAAATTGTAAATTTTGAAATTTGCAATATTTCACAAACTTATCTACAGACCTCTTTCTCGTACAGTGCTAGGTATGGTAATAGATTTATCATCAGGCTCTATTCTACAACATTCCCCATAGGAAACGTTTTGCGTCAATTCATGCACCATATCATGCATAATATACCTTTGACCTTCACCATATCTATCCCATGATTTAGAATATTCAAAGAATGATTTTCTCAAAGGTGATTTAAGTACCTTTCTTCCTGACGTAACTGTTGCGGATGAATCCAGAAGCAATCCACATTTTGATCAAATAAATGATCTTGAGGAAATATGCTACAAAACCTAAAGCATACCTGCAAATCTACTGGTAAATGGTAGTAGCTCAACTTCAAAACCTCAATTACATCATTTGCTATCTCTAATTTAATTTAGAGCTGTGGTTCAAAATTCTTCTCCAATACTGGAGGTCCATACGCGAATTCAATAAGCTTCCAATGACCTTTGCTGCTAATGGACTACCTTGAAGCATTTTTAGTATTTGATCTCCAATTGCTTGCAAATCTGTATAGATTGTCATAGTAAAAACCATAAAATGCATAGCTATAGAAGAGCAATCGCAACTCTTGCTCTCCTAAGTCTTGTAATGCAAGAGATACATGCTCTGTACTTATCACACTAGCAATTAAATCTATCACTGATTTCATTCTAGTTGCTCCCAAAGGGGCAATCAGTTGCTCCCAATGCCTCCTCTCATCATCCCAAACATCATCTAAAACGAGAAGGACTTTCTTCGAAAGTATCTTTTTGATGCAAAGCGGTCCCGTTACGATCTTGCCTGTTAAGCTCACGTACCAGTAACGCTGCCTCAACAGAGGTTTTGATACATATTTAAAGTAGAAAAAATAAAAGCTCTACTTGCAAAACAATAAATGCTATTAATTATAATTTAGTTTATGAACGAAAGTTTTTAATATTCCTTTAACTTTCTAATAAAAATCATAGTCTCCCATGCAGTCAAATCTGTTTAATTTCCTTGCAGTCATGGTAATAAAAATATTTAATTGTTTGGAAGACTGCCCCAAGCCATTTAATTTATGTGGATCAGATTTCAAGTTGTACATACAACTCTTCAATCGGCTTGAATCTGGTGTGGCCATCATTTATGTCCGAATCTGAATCGGACATTTCTTCAATACGAATTGCGTCAGGCTCCCCGGGTTGGTTAAGCTTGACCTCTAGCTTGCATCTTCTTCATAGTGCTTGTGGAGATGACTAACATTGAATGTGTTGGAGATATGCAAATCATCGGGTAACTTCACGAGGTACGCATTTGCTCGAAACCTCTCCAAAATCTCACACGGTCCTACCTTTCTTTTTTTTAATTTATGATATTCACCACTTGGAAAGCATTCCTTCGGCAAATAGACCCAAACCAATTCTCCCACTTCAAATTGTACATCATGGCGCTTCTCGTCTGCTTTAGCTTTGTATTTAGAGTAAGATTGCTCTAATTTTTCGCGGACCGTTTTATGTAATACCTCAAATCTTCAAGCCTTTCTTCCACCCTTTTAACTTTAGACCTTGGCCCTTCAATAGAAGATTATCAAGAGGGCCTCAGGGAATATACCCGTACACGATTTTGAAAGGTGCGAATCCTGTAGAGCGGTTTACCGAACAATTGTATTCAAACTCAATTTTCGTAGAAAGTATCCCATATGCCGAAAGTTGTAACTTGAGCGCGTAGCATGTTTCCAAGGCTTCTATTTATGACTTTGGTTTGACCAACTGTTTGAGGGTGGAAAGTGGAGCTAAACTTCAACTCGGTCTTTAACTTCTTCCAAAGTTACATCCAGAATTTGCTCAAAATTTCGTGTCACGGTCAGAGAACGATGGTACTCAGCAAGCCATGATGCCGAACAACTTCATTGAAATAAAGTTCGGCTACTTTTGGTGCATCCATAGTGCTTTTGCATGCAATGAAGATCGCCATTTTGCTAAAATGGTCAACAACCACCATAATGCTATCATTCTTGTCTTCTCGTTTGTGGTAATCCCAGTCACGAAGGTCCATTCGCAATGTGCGCCAAATTTCAAATGGAATAGGCAACGAATTGTAGAGACCTTGGTTGGTGTTGGTGCCTTTTGATGTTTGACACACATGGGAAGCTCAAACAAAATGTTTAACATCCCGCCACATACTTGGCCAAATAATCTCTCCTGCACAAGATGTAAAGTCTTTTGTAGTCCAAAATGACCTTAGTTATGCAATCTCTTTGATGATGAGATAGCGTAAAGATGTTGGTGGAATACAAAGTGCAATTCCTCAAAACAAGTACCCATTAAGAATTTCTAGCACGTGTTCAAACCAAGAGTGTAGGTTGACATGGTTGAAAGTAACACATGACGGCGGTAGAAAGCTGTTGGCGACTTTGTTGCTTGATCCCGCCTTATGCACAATGGAGAAAGAGTACTCTTGGAGCGAAGTGACCCCTGACATGTCGGAAGCTTAATTTGTTTTGATCATTGCACAAATTTCAGTGCTTAGTGGTCTGTGTATAGCAAAATTCGCCAGATAAAAGGTAATGCCACCAATGTTGTAAAGCTTTTACATATGGCGTACAACTCAAGGTCATATACCGGGTAATTGGTTTTAGCTCCCGCCAAGTTTCTCGCTAAAATATGACACGGGTTCCTTCTCTTGATAAAGTACGGCACCATTCCCACCTTGAATCATCGCATTCCCACTTCGAAAGGTTTATTGAAGTCCGATAGAGCTAAACAGGTGCGGTGTGTTAAACAATGCTTGAGTTTTTTGAAAGCTTGCTGTGCATTTCACGCCATTCAAAATTCTTTATCTTTAGTAGCTCGGTTACTGGTGCAGAGAACTGCTAAAACCTTTGATGGAAACGATGGTAGAACCCCACTGACCCGAGAAATGATCGAACCTCAGTGAAAGAAGATGGTTTCGGCCATTCTTGGATTGCTTGGATTTTGTCTTCTTTGGGTAGGATGCCACTAGTAGAAATATTAAACCCCAAAATATAAGTGTTGGAGTCATCCAGACACACTTTTTCGGGTTGCAAAAAGGCTATTGTCGTGTAGCACTTCAAGAGTTTCTCACAAGTGTTCAGGTGCTGTTCTTGATTTCGGTTGTATATAAGAATGTCGGTGAAAGGCCTTCTTTTGTTTTGAAAGCCATTTTCCATTCGTCTCCCCGCTGATACGGATTTGGTGATATCCACTTTCAAGATCAATTTTAGAGAATACCTTGGTGCCACTTAGTTGATCAAGTATGTCTTCAAGTTGCGGAATCGGAAACTCAGGTACCTTTAGAGTGATGTGATTTATTGCACGGCTATCCACCCATGCGAAAACTTCCATCCTTTTTGGCACCAAAAGAGCTGGCACGTCACAAGGACTTATGCTTTCCCTCACACATCCTTTGTCAAGTAACTCTTCCACCTAATACTTCAACTCTTGATGTTGTTGCGGGGTCAAGCGGTAGTGGGCCTTGTTGGGAAGAATAGCTCATGGTACAAAGTTGATTTGGTCTTGAATGTCACGAATTGGGTGTAGTCCATTGGAAGCTCGTTAGGAAGTACATGCATGAATTCAGCCAATAGAGGTTGCATTATTTCAGGTATATTTTGCTCGGTTTCTGTTTGGGTGAAGTCGCATGAGGTAAGTGCGAAACAAATTTCAGCACCTTCTAGTTCCGTCTCAAAGAGCTGAAATCAACAAATCAGATCTGATTTATATTATTATTTTGCCAATATTCTAAACAAAAGTCCACAGTTATCTAAAAGGAGATGGACTAAATGCATTAGAACAATTTGGTTGTCAGAAATTAGAAATGCTTGGTAGATGTTGTTACCTACAATAGGTGTAATTCTTATAACTTGTATGGTTCGAAAAAGAAAAAACTGTTTCAGCTATAAAAAGAATTCGTATGTTGAGCACCAGATTTCTGTATCATGCTCACCGCTCTTTTTCTAAATAATTATGGCAATGAAACTTTTTAGTTACTAGTAGTTTCGTCGGTTTTTCTTATTTTGAATAGAGATTACAAAAGGTGGTGTTAGAGGCTGCTGCTGAATCATTTTTATTGAGGAGATCACGTTGGAGGTACAAATGAATTCCAACTTGATTTGTGAGCAAAAGACTGTTAAAATACCCTTATTACCTTCGAAGTTTGTATTATCAATTATGAATATCGGATCAACTAGACTTTGGTCAAATAGAATGGCCAATAATGACTAATAGTAAAAAATAAAATTGAAAAAATAATAATAATAGTAAATTAGGCAACATAACAGCTGATTTTTGTATGTAAATCCGTGTAAGAATTAACTGTAAGCATTGTAAGCATTATCATATTCAGAGAAATAACACTTTAAAACATCAATCGACCGTAGATCTTCATCAGAGGAAATATTTTAATTAAAATATTTATTTTCCTCTGATGAAGCTACGGTCGATTGATGTTTTAAAGTGTTATTTCTCTGAATATGATAAGCTTACAATGCTTACAGTTAATTCTTACACGGATTTACATACAAAAATCAGCTGTTATGTTTGCCTAATTTACTATTATTTATTTTTTCAATTTTATTTTTTACTATTAGTCATTATTGGCCATTCTATTGACCAAAGTCTAGTTGATCCGATATTCATAATTGATAATACAAACTTCGAAAGTAATAAGGGTATTTTAACAGTCTTTTCCTCACAAGTCAAGTTGGAATTCATTTGTACCCCAACGTGATCTCCTCAATAAAAATGATTAGCAGCAGCCTCTAACACCACCTTTTGTAATCTCTATTCAAAATAAGAAAAACCGATGAAACTACTAGTAACTAAAAAATTTCATTGCCATAATTATTTAGAACAAAGAGTGGCGAGCATGATACAGAAATCTGGTGCTCAACATACGATTTTTTTTTTTTAATCAAAAACATACGATTTTTTTATAGCTGAAACAGTTTTTTCTTTTTCGAACCATACAAGTTATAAGAATTACAACCTATTGTAGGTAAAACATCTACCAAGCATTTCTAATTTCTGACAACCAAATTGTTTCTAAGCATTTAGTCCATCTCCTTTTAGATAACTGTGGACTTTTTGTTAGAAATATTGGCAAATAATAATATAAATCAGATCTGATTTGTTGATTTCAGCTCTTTGAGACGGAACTAGAAGGTGCTGAAATTTGTTTCGCACTTACCTCATGCGACTTCACCAAAACAGAAACCGAGCAAATATACCTGAAATAGTGCAACACCTATTGGCCGAATTCATGCATGTACTTCCTAATGAGCTTCCCGATGGACAACCCCCACTTTGCGATATTCAACACCAAATCAACTTGGTACCAGGGGCTAGTCTTCCCAACAAGGCCCACTACCGCATGACCCGCAGCAACAAGAGAGTTGAAGCGTCAGGTACAAGAGCTACTTGACAAAGGATTTGTACGAGAAAGCATAAGTCCTTGTGCCGTGCCAGCTCTTTTGGTGCCAAAAAAGGATGGAAGTTTTCGCATGGTGTGGATAGCCGTGCAATAAATCACATCACTATAAGGTACTGGTTTCCGATTCCGCAACTTGAAGACATACTTGATCAACTAAGTGGCACCAAGGTATTCTCTAAAATTGATCTTGAAAGTGGATATCACCAAATCCGTATCAAGCGGGGAGACGAATGGAAAATGGCTTTCAAAACAAAAGAAGGCCTTTCACGACATTCTTATATACAACCGAAATCAAGAACAGCACCTGCAACACTTGTGAGAAACTCTTGAAGTGCTACACGACAATAGCCTTTTTGCAAACCCGAAAAAGTGTGTCTGGATGACTCCAACACTTATATTTTTGGGGTTTAATATTTCTACTAGTGGCATCCTACCCAAAGAAGACAAAATCCAAGCAATCCAAGAATGGCCGAAACTCTCTTTCACTGAGGTTCGATCATTTCTCGGGTCAGTGGGTTCTACCATCGTTCCATCAAAGGTTTTAGCAGTATCTCTGCACCAGTAACCGAGCTACTAAAGATAAAGAATTTGAATGGAGTGAAAATGCACAGCAAGCTTTCAAAAAACTCAAGCATTGTTTACACACGCACCTGTTTAGCTCTATCGGACTTCAATAAAACTTTCGAAGTGGAATGCGATGATTCAAGGTGGGAATTGGTGCCGTACTTTATCAAGAGAAGGAACCCGTGTCATATTTTAGCGAGAAACTTGGCGGAGCTAAAACCAATTACCCGGTATATGACCTTGAGTTGTACGCCATAGTAAAAGCTTTACAACATTGGTGGCATTACCTTTTATCTGGCGAATTTTGTGCTATACACAGACACTAAGCACTGAAATTTGTGCAAGATCAAAACAAATTAAGCTTCCGACATGTCAAGTGGGTCACTTCGCTCCAAGAGTACTCTTTCTCCATTGTGCATAAGGCGGGATCAAGCACAAAGTCGCCAACGCTTTCTACCGCCCGTCATGTGTTACTTTCAACCATGTCAACCTACACTCTTGGGTTTGAACACGTGCTAGAAATTCTTAATGGGTACTTGTTTTGAGGAATTGCACTTTGTATTCCACCAACATCTTTACGCTATCTCATCATCAAAGATGCATAACTAAGGTCATTTTGGACTACAAAGACTTTACATCTTGTGCAGGAGAGATTATTTTGGCCAAGTATGTGGCGGGATGTTAAACATTTTGTTTGAGCTTCCCATATGTGTCAAACATCCAAAGGCACCAATACCAATCAGGGCCTCTACAATCCGTTGCTTATTCCATTTGAAATTTGGCGCAACATTGCGATGGACTTCGTGACTGGATTACCACAAACGAGAAGAAAGAATGATAGCATTATGGTGGTTGTTGACCATTTTAGCAAAATGGCGATCTTCATTGCATGCAAAAGCACTATGGATGCACCTAAAGTAGCCGAACTTTATTTCAATGAAGTTGTTCGGCATCATGGCTTGCTGAGTACCATCGTTTCTGACCGTGACACGAAATTTTTGAGCAATTCTGGATGTAACTTTGGAAGAAGTTAAAGACCGAGTTGAAGTTTAGCTCCACTTTCCACCCTCAAACAGTTGGTCAAACCAAAGTCATAAATAGAAGCCTTGGAAACATGCTACGCGTCAAGTTACAACTTTCGGCATATGGGATACTTTCTACCGAAAATTGAGTTTGAATACAATTGTTCGGTAAACCGCTCTACAGGATTCGCACCTTTCAAAACCGTGTACGGGTATATTCCCCGAGGCCCTCTTGATAATCTTTCTATTGAAGGGCCAAGGTCTAAAGTTAAAAGGGTGGAAGAAAGGCTTGAAGATTTGAGGGTATTACATAAACGGTCCGCGAAAAATTAGAGCAATCTTACTCTAAATACAAAGCTAAGCAGAAGCGCCATGATGTACAATTTGAAGTGGGAGAATTGGTTTGGGTCTATTTGCCGAAGGAATGCTTTCCAAGTGGTGAATATCATAAATTAAAAAAAAGAAAGGTAGGACCGTGTGAGATTTTGGAGAGGTTTCGAGCAAATGCGTACCTCGTGAAGTTACCCTGATTTGCATATCTCCAACACATTCAATGTTAGTCATCTCCACAAGCACTATGAAGAAGATGCAAGCTAGAGGTCAAGCTTAACCAACCCGGGAGCCTGACGCATTCGTATTGAAGAAATGTCCGATTCAGATTCGGACATAAATGATGGCCACACCAGATTCAAGCCGATGAAGAGTTGTATGTACAACTTGAAATCTGATCCACATAAATTAAATGGCTTGGGGCGTCTTCCAAACAATTAAATATTTTTATTACCATGACTGCAAGGAAATTAAACAGATTTGACTGCATGGGAGACTATGATTTTTATTAGAAAGTTAAAGGAATATTAAAAACTTTCGTTCATAAACTAAATTATAATTAATAGCATTTTTGTTTTGCAAGTAGAGCTTTTATTTTTTTACTTTAAATATGTATCAAAACCTCTGTTGAGGCAGCGTTACTGGTACGTGAGCTTAACGGCAAGATCGTAACGGGACCGCTTTGCATCAAAAAGATACTTTCGAAGAAAGTCCTTCTCGTTTTAGATGATGTTTGGGATGATGAGAGGAGGCATTGGGAGCAACTGATTGCCCCTTTGGGAGCAACTAGAATGAAATCAGTGATAGATTTAATTGCTAGTGTGATAAGTACAGAGCATGTATCTCTTGCATTACAAGACTTAGGAGAGCAAGAGTTGCGATTGCTCTTCTATAGCTATGCATTTTATGGTTTTTACTATGACATCTATACAGATTTGCAAGCAATTGGAGATCAAATACTAAAAATGCTTCAAGGTAGTCCATTAGCAGCAAAGGTCATTGGAAGCTTACTGAATTCGCGTATGGACCTCCAGTATTGGAGAAGAATTTTGAACCACAGCTCTAAATTAAATTAGATAGCAAATGATGTTATTGAGGTTTTGAAGTTGAGCTACTACCATTTACCAGTAGATTTGCAGGTATGCTTTAGGTTTTGTAGCATATTTTCTCAAGATCATTTATTTGATCAAAATGTGGATTGCTTCTGGATTCATCCGCAACAGTTACGTCAGGAAAAGGTTACTTAAATCACCTTTTGAGAAAATCATTCTTTGAATATTCTAAATCATGGGATAGATATGGTGAAGGTCAAAGGTATATTATGCATGATATGGTGCATGAATTGACGCAAAACGTTTCCTATGGGGAATGTTGTAGAATAGAGCCTGATGATAAATCTATTACCATACCTAGCACTGTACGAGAAAGAGGTCTGTAGATAAGTTTGTGAAATTTTGCAAATTTCAAAATTTACAATTTCAGGTTCCATTTCTGTGTCACCTTGTAAAAGAAAAAAAAAGTTGAACCTTGAAAAGAAAAGGATGTTCCGCAGGACTTGGACGAAGTCGTGTGATTTGGACACCATGGGTACCAACAATTAAGGATTGAGAAGAAAAGTATTACTGTCGTACTATTTTTTAATTCAGAAAACCTAGTCATGTTATGGATTGTTATGGATCTCCTCATCCTTCCACTAATCTCTTTCTACTTTGTTGGATCTCCAGTGTTGTTCTGCCTCTCCTTCTCCATCCACAAATCTCTGTCTTACTCCGTGGGCCCTCAAGGATTGTTCTTGCTGCCCTCTTTCTCATTCAATGACTCTATTTCTCTGTTGGTTCTTCAGTGTTGTTGTAGCTCTCCACCTGAATCGACGAATCTCCTTCTAACTTAATTGGATCTCCTCCTTCTTCAACAACTCTCCTTGTTACTCCGTTGAATCACCAGTGTCGTCCTAGCTATTATTCTCCAACACAAATCTCTTTCTCACTCTGTTTGATCTACCGGATTGTTATGGCTCTCCTCGTCCTTCCACGAATCTCTTTCTTACTTTGTTAGATCTCCAGTGTTGTTCTGGCTCTCCTTCTTCATCTCAGAATCTCCTTCTTACTCTGTTGGATCTCCATGATTGTTCTTTCTCTCCACCTCCTTTCACGACTCTCTTTCATGGCTCTCCTTATCTTTCCACGAGTTGTCTTCTTACTCTGTTTGATCTCTTGTGTTATTCTGCTCTCTTCTGCATCCAAGAATCTCCTTCTTACTCAGCTGATTCTCCAGTGTTGTTCTGGCTCTCATTCTGGCGAAAATGACAAATTTGTCGTCAGCTTCAAGTGGGTGTCTTTCAATCGTCGGTTCGTCCTTCACGATAGGCTGGGCAATCGGCTCCTGATGTTTGTACTGAACAGGTAGTGGCGCCTAGTCCAATTGCCCTCGTCGGCTGAATTTGTTTTTTTTCAGTACATGGATGATGCTGGCTTGTTTTGTGGCTTTGCCTCATTTTTGTTTGCTTAATTGGGGTTTAGAATAGATTGGTACGAGTTGCCATCTTTAGAATAGATTGCTTAATAGTTTGATCCATTTTGACTGACCTGCTATTAGAGGCCGGATTCAAATTAAGTTGAGGTCTGATGTTAAATTGGGCTCAATTTAAGTAGGCCAGATTTAGATCGAATTAGGTCATTAATTTGTTTTTCAATTATTTAATTAGAAAGAGTATTGACAGAACTTGTGTAAACCTTAAATGAGCTAATAGATATATTATTTTAGATAAAAGATGGAATGTTATTTTAGAAAACCAAGAAAACTTGACATCTTGTTCGACTAATTAGTATTAAAGTGCTATTATATATTTATTTTATTTTTTATTAACATTAATCAATTATAAAATAAGAAAAAGAGAATATTAATAAAATAAGTTAATTTATATGGGAAAATAACCAATTTTATTGGGAAATATTTAAATGATAATATTAATCAGTATTTTTAATCCAAATTCTGGCTACCGTCCTAATGTTAGAATTTCAACGAACGTTATAATGACGCAAAACTTAATTATCAGATAGGCCTCAACAAAGAATCCAAACTATTAAAATTGATCGCTCCTTCATACGAGCTTCATTTACATATAATGTTTATAATTTTCCAATTCATAGATATCAAGTCAAGCGGTAAAAAATAATGACAATTAGAAGATTTTCAGTTAATTTTAATACATTCATTTTTTATCATTTTACACGTGAAATATTTTGGTATGAACAGTTTGGATTCTTCATTTGAGGCCATTCCAACAAGTTTTGAAGGTCGTTAATGTAACATCACGTAATTTTTATGATACTTTTATTAAAAATTATAGTTTTGAATCTATTTCCTAATTGAAAAATTTTGAGCTTAAATTGAAAATTTTAAAATTTGTTTTCAATACTTAAAATTTTATGTTTAAATTGTAAAAAAAAGGTTAAATTAATAAAAGAAAAGTGGCTTCAAATGCACTTGTAAGTGTGCATGCAAATTTCACCTGTCTAATTCATTGATAAAATACCTTTCTTCGATTTTACCAATTGGTAAAATAAAATAAAAACCGAAGGAAAAAAAATAAGAGAGAAAGAATGAGAAATAAAAGAAAATGTTGTAACCTTTTTTTTTAAGATCTGATCCTACGTCCTGAATTCATCTGACCAGTTGATTACAATCTGATTTGAATTTGAATTTCTCGCTATCAAGTAATCAGATTTTCTATAATCCTTATTTTCGATTTGTGTGGTTAAATTGAATGTTTGAATTGGATGTTGAATTATGAGTCATATTTAACGGGATAATGAGTCTAAAGTTTGAATTTGAATTGTGAAATGATATCAGATTGTGTAAATAAGCCAATTATAGAAAAACGCATCATTAAATAACCGGTTAAATAGCTTTGTAGCTGACCCCGTATTGTTTCTGTTTGTTATTTTTGTTGCGATGTAGGTTGACGGAACGAACGTTAGACATCATAAGAAAAAAAAAAGTACTTTTGTTACGAAGTAGGTTGACGGAATGAACAACGTATGTTGACGGAACGAACGATGGACGTTTGTTATTTTTGTCGTGACATTAATTAGTACTTTCATTAAAATTCTTATATTATAATGGTAGTCATACTCTATATATATATATAATAGTATTGTGTTCGTGCGTTGCAACGGGGACATTATAAGGAAAATAAAATCTTACATAAAATGACATATTTTCATAAAAAAAAATTAGATTAAATAACAAATAACATTACTAAATGACATATTAAATGATATCTATACGTAAATAACATTCATTATATGACATATTTTATTAAATGATATACATTTTTTTTGACATATTTTCATACAAAATGACATATTAAATGACAAATAACATTTCTTAAATGATATAAGAAAAATGGAAAGAAATGAAGGCAGGACCAATCAATTATCAATCAATCTAAAAATTCCTTCAATAACATTTAAGAAATGGAAAGAAATGATGACCAATCACAAAGATTATACAATTTGTATGTGGCGAGTACGTGTCTAAAAAAATTTAGACTTCTACATGTAAAAAAACATCAACAAGATACATAGAATCAAAAGAAGGCAGACAATTTGATTGGATGGCTGATATTCGATTCAAAATTTCATCTTTTAATCAAAGTCGTTAGCGGATCAGGACATCTACGTGCTTAATATAAGAATGGAGATTATTCAAATTATATTTATTGGATATTAAAATTCGGATTGTGGTATATTAGAAAAGAGGAGTTATACAAAATTTATGTGTTATATAATAATTCGGATTTTGGATGGACTGCATGAATGGTTCATGTGCATAAATGCATGAGATGGAACGTATGGGCCCATCTTGTTTTCTTTTAGATACAATATGCGGGTTGTATGACATTTTTGTTTCAATTTGTATGGAATGCGGCCATTGGTGACCATTGGGGAATTAATTTGTTTTAATTAAATACGCAATTGTGTTAATTTTCCATCCATATACATTTGAGGATTGCATGTCTATTTTATGTAGGATTGGAATTAAGAAGGTAATTTTACATTAAAGATAGTTATGGCTTTTGAGAGATTAAAAACTTTTCATTGGTTCAACAAGGAGTCAAGGATAAGGAAAAATTATATGTAGTCTCAAAGGTTTTAGCATTTAATTAACAGTACATTTTGAAGAGATGTCTTATAACTTAAATTTGGATTTCTATTTTAAGTTCATAACAGATTGAATTTCACGTGAACCTTATGGAATCAATTTGCATTGTCTATATACATGGTGAATATAGAATAACACAAATCATTGGAAAGCAAAATGCTACGTACAGAAGTAATTTTATGTAGAACTTGATATTGTGATTAACATGCTATATATATAACAAGCAATAAAAGTAAATGAAATTAGTCATAAAAAATAGAGCCTATTAAATAGGCTCAAGATAGTAAATATACATTTTTCTTAATTAGGAGTCATCTTGCTTTTTATTCAAGTAGCTAGACAAGGCTATCTTAATACCTAAATCTTTATTCTCCATGATTCAAGTCCTAACAAATATTAGGAGCACCAACAAATTATCATATTAAAACTAATGCTCAAGATAATACAGCTCAATCTTAAATTGCGGGAAAAGAAAATCCAATGCCTTACCCATCCGGCACTCAGCTCATCCTCTAGTCCAAGTGAGATTTTTTTCTTGATTGTTTTTATTCTGTTCTTTTACTCATCTGGATTATGACATACATACATACATACACACATACATGCATACATACACACATACAAACACACACATACATACACACACACACATACACATACATACACATACATGCATACATCCATATATCCTGGAAGGCAGAAACTAAATGAAATGGATCATTTATTATTTTCAATTTTATTTTCATTGTTTAATTTATTTTAAGGCGTCAATATAAATGCATCTCTTGAATCGTTTATTTCTTCAATTTTACTCATCCGAATTATGAATTATGTCCTGCAAGGCTGAAACTAAATGAAATGCATCTCTTGAATCATTTATTTTTATTGAATTTCATTTTCCTTGTTTAAATTATTTTAAGGAATCAATATATAAGAATAACATAAACTTTGTTGCTTAGCATTGTTCACGAGCGATTGGGCTAATCTTCCCGAAGATATATTAGATGAGATTATCAAGAAGATGTGCTATGTTGATTATTCAACATTTCCTGCAGTCTGCAAATCGGTAGGGTTGATGTACATCGATCGCTTCTGTTGTCTTCCTAGAAATATACCTTTCGGAGTTCCAATATTATTGCTCTATGCTTACAAATCAGATTCAAATTTGCACAAGTTTGTTAAAATGAATGGAGAAATAGCAAGCGACAATATATTTATTCCAGAGGCAACTAACAAGTGGTTTGTGGATCTTCATGGGGCTGGCTTGTTCTAGAGGGTACTGATAGCAGGCAAGTAAGTCTTTTGAACCCATTCACGAGGCGTGTAATACGACTTCCCTCGGTTGACACTTTCACCTGTGAACCAGATGTTCCTGTTAAGGGCTTCAATTATATACACAAAGCAATCTTATCAATGAACCCAACAATATCGGAACAAGATTGCATCATTTTGGCAATTGTGGGACGAAGGCGGAAACTTTCCTATTGTAAGATTGGGGATAAAAAATGGAGGAATATCGATTGTTGTTTCTGGAAATTTTGTGATGTAATATATTACAACGGAAAATTTTATGCCACCACCGATTATGGTTACTTGGTGTCTTGTGACCTCATAGATCCAAATTTCACTAAAACAATTTTTTTGGCACCCCTATTGATTCCCTCTACCCTAGAAGGAAGCACTTGGTCATGGCATCGGGACGCTATTGCTACTATATAAAACTAGAAATGATAGATTTAAATTTCATTTACTGAATAAATGCAGTCCGTCTGCTCTTAATCATGAATGGCAATATAACTGGGTTGAGAAAAACTCTATAGGTGATCAATTGTTGTTCATAGGAAATAACGGCTCGTTCTCTCTACCGGCACAAAGCAACAGTAGCAAAGCAAACTGCATCTACTTCACGGAAAATGCTTTTGGTTGGGTGGAAAGTAATGATGATGATAATCGTTCTTTTGGTATGTATGATATTGCAAAGAATAAGTTTAACAATGGAGAGGCTCGGAATGAATTTTTTCGATCATTTTGGATGATCCCATCTCCATGGTAACAAGTCACTAATGTTTTGGGAGACTAATAAAATATAGCACCGGCAATTGCTATTTTATTATAATGTTTATTCAGTTGTTATATTAGTTGGCAAATATTCAATGGATGGTATCTACTAATTTTTGCAACTAAAGGTGTAAAATAAAGACTTTTTTAATTATTGTCTTTTCTATACTAGTGTTTCTTTGGATGGTATCTACTAATTTGTTGCAACTAAAGGTGTAAAATAAAGACTTTTTTAATTATTGTCTTTTCTATACTAGTGTTTCTTGCACACAGTTAAGATTATTTTGTGGTTCTGGTTTTGTTCTAAGGACCCTTATACCTTGTTGGTCAAAGAAGCAACAACTGAAGACATGGTCTCCAATTATTGAAATATATATAGTAGCAAAATTCATAAAATACATTTAAATAAGAATAAAATTATTTAAAGGGATTACGAGTAATTATCACCCATTGGAGCTGGCCAGGGGCACAGCCAGGTGTCGCTCAGTGGCGGAGGCAGATGGACTCCTAGATCCTCTCGTCCTTGCGCCATGCGCTGCCACCGGGAGCTGACGCAAGCGACAGAGCACAGTGTTTGAATGGAGTCCCGATCACTAACCCACGCTAATGAACTGACGACACTGCTATCGCTGCGACACCGATCAACCCCTAGTCCGAGCCGCCGATGATACTCATTCAGGACTGTCACAACGCATCGCCAGCAATGCGACCATGCTGCCACAACTGTCACACCCCGACAATGGAGCTGACAACCCACCGCGCTCATCAGCGCAAGGCGATTTCTATCATCTTACAGAATCACATATATACATATAAATTACCAATGACATAACTTACTTTTCTTCGTTGCATGCAAGTCCCACAGTCTTCTAGTTCAAAATCATATTTCCTTATCTTGTGTTTTGTACCTGGAACCCACAAAGTGGAAAGATGAGAGATTGAAAATCTCCCAGTGCGGTATTCAGTTCCAGTCGAGTTATCCCTAGATCCGACCAGCTAAAACCAAAACAGCACCGAGCACCAAAAATATAGACTACAATAATAATATAGATTTCAATAAACTATCTTCAACAATAATTAGTCATCATAAATGAAGATAGAAATTTACTTTACAAAATACTCAAGTACGACAACAAAATCAGCAACCATGAGAAACCATCTATAAGACTAATACACATACATGAAAATAAGTTCACTATATGTAATGTTCATGTGCAATATACTTAAAAAGTTCAATCCAATTTACTTATGCAACCCTATTGTTAAACCATGCTTTATTCCAAATTTAGCAATTCTCAAATATGCACAATTGTTCAAGTCCATCAATTTTCAAATATTTTCCATTGTTTATCATGCGTTAAAAGTTCTTACACCAAGAATAAATCCGGTCATGTGCTACCCGAATATGGCGCCTACATGACCATCGAATTTCATACTTCAAATCCCATCAAAGTACATAAGCAAAGCAAATCAATGTGTTCTATTAATGCAAGTCATATTTACATTTCTATTGAAGGTTCATTTAATGCAAGTAAATAGTTCATATCATGCTATGTATCTTGCATTCAAGTATATCATGCAAAATTTATAATTCAATTCATGTCTTATGATATCTATGCATATACCATGCAACTCAAATACTCATTGCAATTCATATCTTATTTCATGCATGCATGTTATGTACTTATTACTCAAGAAAGAATTCAAGAAAAGCAATCTAAAAATCTATGAAACGATATAGCAAGCACACAAGTATCTTAACAAAAACAACGATTAAGTTTAAAGAAAAGTGAGTAAATCTGACATATGCATGCTCCTTTAAAATTATAGTGCCCCTTCAGGTCTA